>OENG01000023.1:4428560-4900723 GCA_900239735.1 Blumeria hordei DH14
GTTCCGGAGACAATTCGAACACTTGCTGGCCCCATCGACGTGACAGCAAAGATGGTTGCCGACGAAGTCACGCGAGTGACCAAGCTGGTTCCCTTTCTGGTTCGTCCTCATGGGACTAGCAAACCAGGGGCGCCCTACTCAAATTGGCAAGCGCTCTTTCCCCGAGAATCCGCTCCTCGACCCGGATTCCGCCTTTTCGACGACTCTGGAGCTGCAAAGCTCTTCCGACCTCGTCGCAAAATCGAACAATGCAAACGGTGTCTTGAATTTCACGCCACCCGTGGTTGTTCCCGCGCTCCAGCTTGCTGGAATTGCGGATCTAACATGCACTCAGAATCAGAGTGCAAGGCTCTCACCCGGTGTCGAAACTGTGGGGGACCTCACCGATCGGATTCCCGGGCCTGCTTAGCCAGACCCAGCAAGTCCGGACCGGTGCCAAAAGAGCAGCTCGCGCGGATCCGCCAGATCCAGCAAGGGGAGTTCGCGAAAGTGCTCGATTTAGGGCTGCAGCCAAAAGGGCCGAAGAGGCAACGATGGCCTCAACGAAGGACGTCTCAATGGCCGAGGGATCGGGTTTCGGAATCCTGGAATCCGAAGAAGAAGTTTGAGGGTACAGCAACCCTCGGTGAAGTCTACAAAAAAAGCTTCAAAATATATAGCAGGATACCAGCTGAATTCAGGTAATCTGCGAACTAATCTTTCGCTCTCAGCGGAGATAGGAAAAAGTCACTTGGAGGATGTGGCAGGAAAGGGAACGGGCGAGAAGCGCGGGATCCGGACCAAACAGTATTTCTTCCAAATTTGATTTCAGTTTTTGATTTATGTTTTTGATTTTAGTTTTGCTGTTAACTTCTACAATTTCAGTAGAAGTTCATGCGGTTGGAATGAGTTGGGCCTGTACGCAGTGATCCTTGCCGGCTCCACCGGTCCTTGACCCATTGTGGATAAGAAAGCGTTAGCTTAGGACCAGAAATTAGCAAAAAAAAAAAAAAAAAAAAACAAACGCACAAATCGAGAAATTCGAAAATTCATTTTTTCCCTCTTTCCATTCCTATGATCACTTCTGTGCTTGACTTCTCGAATTGTTAACCGTCGCGAGGTATTTAAAATGCCTCCGGTGAGAAAAAATCGCCCAAAGCCGACAACTCCAGTCGGCTTTGAACGGACGCCATTGTGTCCAAAACCTACTGGCCTCGCGCAAAAACTATCAAGCCTATTTGCGAGTGAGGCCTTCGTCCCAGGGAAGTCTACAAATCTTCCCGACAAAGAGATGACTGATTCTGAGCCCATCAGGACAGTTACAATTGGTCCTGAGACCACCAACCCCATCGAGCTGGCCCCAGTGGCAAGCAGCTCTAGGAAAGGAAAGGAGGTCGTCAGAGAAAAGACGACAGAACCTGCAGAAAACTCTGCAAGAAATATCGCTGTGCCAGCCTCCAAAGGCACAGCTTCGACAACAGCGATGGAATTTCCTCCTGAGCTTCAATCTGTGATGGAGGCCGAAAAGCGTCGAACGGCGCAAATTAAGGCCCGAATCGAAATTTGCTCCACTGCAATTAGCAGTGTGGAAGCAGCACTCTCGCCTCTCTCGATTGGCGACGACAAAGAATTCGTAGACGGCATCAAAGTCTATCTTCGAGCGGCCATCGGCCAGTTCGTACAATCTGGCCCAGGAAGCACACCACCAGTTCTCCCTGCTCGCCCCGCCAACCCTCTTCCGCCGAGGGCACCAGAAATAAGGGTTCCTAACCCTCCAAAAACCCAGGCTCCGGCACCAAAGGCGACTTGGGCCACAGTAGCCCGTGCAGGTCTAGGCCGCAGCGCTGGGCCGTCAATTACAAAGACAGCACCGCCTGCCCCAAAAGCAAAAAGTGCCAAACCGAGGACAGCAGTCGATACGAGACTGTTTCTACGCCTCGCGTTTAATCACACCCACCGACAACTGTCACCAGCTGGCGTAAGATTAGCTGTGTCACAGGTGCTTGGTACCGCTGCCGACGACATTACGTTGGTTCAGCGGGTCAAAACAGGCTTTGCGCTGACAGCAAAGAATGAACTCGCTCGGAAAGAGCTCCTGGATTCCTCCATATCACGGAGGGAATCCGGAATAAACCTGGAGCCAGCGTCAAATCTGGTTGCCTTCCAGATTGCCACCGTACCGGTGACAATAAACACACTTGCAGGTCCCAGCGAGATCACGGCAAAGATGGTTGCAGACGAAGTCACGCGAGTGACGAAATTGGTTCCGTTTCTTGTCCGTCCTCATGGGCAGTGCAAGCCCGGGGCGCCATACGAGAGCTGGCAAGCCCTCTTTCCTCGCGAATCCACGCCCCGACCTGGATTTCGCCTTTTCGACGACTCTGGAGCTGCGAAGCTCTTCCGACCGCGTCGACCAATAGAACAATGCAAACGCTGCCTTGGCTTCCACGCCAGCCGCGGATGCTCCTGCACTCCAGCTTGCTGGAATTGCGGATCTAACATGCACTCAGAATCAGAGTGCAAGGCCCTCACCCGGTGTCGAAACTGTGGGGGACCTCACCGATCGGATTCCCGGGCCTGCTTAGCCAGACCCAGCAAGTCCGGACCGGTGCCAAAAGAGCAGCTCGCGCGGATCCGCCAGATCCAGCAAGGGGAGTTCGCGAAAGTAGCTCGATTTAGGGCTGCAGCCAAAAGGGCCGAAGAGGCAATCATGGCCTCAGCGAAGGATGTCTCGATGGCCGAGGGATCGGGTTTTGGAATCCTGGAATCCGAAGAAGAAGTTTGAGGGTACAGCAACCCTCGGTGAAGTCTACAAAAAGCTTCAAATATATGGCAGGATACCAGCTGAATTCAGGTTATCTGCGAACTAATCTTTCGCTCTCAGCGGAGATAGGAAAAAGTCACTTGGAGGATGTGGCAGGAAACGGGACGGGCGAGAAGCGCGGGACCCGGACCAAACAGTATTTCTTCCAAATTTGATTTCAGTTTTTGATTTATGTTTTTGATTTTAATTTTGCTGTTAACTTCTACAATTTCAGTAGAAGTTCATGCGGTTGGAATGAGTTGGGCCTGTACGCAGTGATCCTTGCCGGCTTCACCGGTCCTTGACCCATTGTGGATAAGAAAGCGTTAGCTTAGGACCAGAAATTAGCAAAAAAAAAAAAAAAAAACAATTTACAATAAGTGCACTCAAGCCTCAGATTTCATTTGCAAGTACAACTCCAAAGTTATGCCGGCTTCTTCTTCACCCCAAGTCAACCCTCATCCGTGAATACCCACCCAGGGGAACGTCAAAAACTCTGGGTTATCCGGACATGCCTTCATCATCCACTGAACTTTCTCCGCGCGAAATGTAGTCTTCGGTGTCTCCTTCCCAAGTGGAGTAGGTGTCCAGGCTACTCAAACCATACTAGAGAACACCACCAGGAGGCGGACCACGGCACCTTCCATCGTTTGCGTGTTGTTATAGTGTCCGCTGCACTCTCGCAACCGAAGTCTTGGCGCGCACAAAGCTCAATTCTTAAAATTCCTTGCCAAAATCCAAAATTACACGCCCGTCAAGATTGTATCCATCCTCCGTATCATCTTGTAAACTTGTCCCAGTCCCTCTCACATCCGTCTTAAAGAACTGCCTCCCAGATTTGTGCGCCACGCTTTGCTTCTTCCGTCGGGTATAAATATCGGTGTTGGCGTGTATTTGGCGGCTAGCTGAGGCCAGAGAATAGTTGATGAGAGGTGTGGTCATTGAAATGAGGATGTACTTGGTCGCACTTGTAAACTTGATGAGACTTAAGTAGGAGTCGAACTCGTTGGGAGCGAAAATTTGACATGGCGGAGAATTTTGAATCATTGCCTCGTGGGCCAACTTGTTCGGTATTGCGAAATTTGACTGAACTTGGCTCTGGGAGAACATTTCACTCCCAGGTTCGTAGAAGGCACCACGTACAGGTGTCAGTCTTGCCCTACTCGAGAGACATTGTTTGCCGGAATAGAGGATGAATTGATAGTGGTGTTGATGATGAAAGGTTGTGCAGTCGAAAATGTCGTTGAAATTGTGTTTCTCTGAGCGATTGTTAGAATAAGACGATTGGACCACACTTCATGGCAAGCGGGGTAATGAGGAGAGGCGTACTAACCTATTACGAGCTAGCCCAGCTGCACCTACAGGGCTAATCCCTTAAACAGCCCAGTTTCAAAATTAACCTTTATATTCCTAGAGGTATAGTACCCAGCGAGAAGTATGAAAGCTTTTTTCTATAAATTTCATTAATTAACTGATTTTATTCTAGACTTGTTCTATTGCATACTGACATCAACTGACCCGGCGACACAGTGCTTCACAATCGCTTATTTAGGCTCATGCAAGCTCAGGGATGGCCAGACTCAATTCTCCGATGGAAATCTTCATTCTTCAGACATCGGAAGTTATAAGTGCGTTTCTCCGGTGAAGTCATCACCCAGAGAGAGCTGGTCTGCGGAGTCCGCCAGGGATCCTCAATATCGCCTTTACTATTCCTTCTGTATATGGCGGAGCCGAGAACAGCGGTACCCTAGGTTTTGGCTGCACAACTACTGCGACTGTCGCTACTGTACAAGGTGAGATAGATCAGCTTCTGGAATGGGCGCGGAATAATGCGGTCAACTTTGACACGGAAAACCCCGAAGTCATCCAATTCCCGGGGCGACGCCGAGAAGAAGCAGTTGATGTTCATGTAAACGGAACCCTAATTGAGCCTTCAGAGTATTGTAATCTAACGCTTATCATCCTCGGGATTCATAGTAGGCAGAGTTCATACATCACATGATGCCATGCGGGGGAGTAGGAATAGAAAGGCGAAAGCCGCTAGCCAAACCTAAGCGGGTTGGCCCACTTGTAGATAGAAATAAACCACAACTAGTACAACAACAATAGCAAGGAACCCCACACATCCAAGACATCAGTTTCTCATATATTCTGACCCATAAACATCCATTTGATATCTATCATTCAACAACAAAGCTACAACACGGAGAACATTCGCTGGTTGGGCGTTTATCTGGATCCGCGACTTAATTTCAAAAACCATGAAACTGCTTGGTGCGGTAATGCAATAAAAGTTGCCCAATACATGCGCCGCTTCAACTCCACCTTTCGGGGAGCAGCTCCTGGTCCGTTGGCTAGAGCAGTAGAAATGCGCATTGTCTCTCGCAACAAATGGATCTGATGTTTGATGGCCAGGGTCCAAACGCCCAACTCTACGAGGAATAGTCACATCCTCACCCTCCAACCTCTGCAGGATGATTAATAGAGCTAACCTGATGGGATTCCGGGCTGCAATTTCAGTAATGAGGACAACGCTAAAAATAGTCCTTCACAGAGAAGGAGAAATCCCGCTGGCAAAGGTCATACTGAAGGGGAACCGACTCCGAACTTCGGCAAGGCTTAAGACCCTTGATGAACGACATCGTTTGAGGATACGCGCTTCCGCGTGCCCGAATATTGGCACCCGAAAATACAAAAAGACTGCCAAAACCTCAGCCAGACTAGAAATCTAGATGTCACAGATACAGCGTACCTACGGAGAGCCCCCGGAAGCAGAAGCCCCTGAGGCCCTGGTTCCGGTAGTCTAACCTAAAAAGTTATGCCCAAAGCTGATGGAACGCGAAGACTGCGTTAGATGGATCAACAGTGTGCCAGGAAAGGATATATGCGCATACTCAGATGGTTAATCGGAAGGACATGGACGCTCCGCCTGGGGTTTCGTTCTGAGGAAGGATGGGAAACTCATCGGCAAAGGAAGTGGCATCAAGCACGGGGGAGAGGTGCTGGATGCAGAAATAATGGGAGTAAGGAAGTCTCTGGAAGCTGCAATGGAGTTCTTGGAACACGAAATGTCCAGGAAAGAAGGAGGGTTGCAGCAAATCCACGTGCTTCTAGACAGCTAAAAGGCTGTGAGCGCGCTAGTGACGGGCTCGTCCTCAACTAGCCTTGATGATGTACGCAGCTTCCGTGCAACACAAAACGTGGCTAAAGTATTGGTAAAGTGGGTGCCCAGGCACGCAGGGATCCAAGGAAATGAATAGGCAGACGCCATGGCCCGTGCAGCACTTCGAGAATTGCCTATCCCGGATACGCAACCAGGATCCAGTACTCTGGTATATCTTCATGGAGTCATGAATAACACACGACAGAGATTGCTCTACAACTGATGGAAAGAGACCTGTCCGCCTAAATACCGCCAACCTAACCTGCAGATGCGGAGACGCAAACCTCCAGAACTGTCTCTCTTTAGGCACCTCCTCCGCGAACTAGTTGCAGTACAAACGGGTCACGGCAACTTTGTGGCATACCATCGCCGTTTCAACAGCCCATACGCTCCTATGGAGTGCTCTTGCGGGAAGGAAACTACACCAACCCACTTCACCCACTGTAACCGCCACGCACAACACATGCGTAGGCTCAGAATGTCAATGTCCCACGCTGACTTTGTCAAAAAGCTTCTCGGGCCCAAATGCCACGAAAGCTTCAAAATATTTGCGGAGGAAACCGGCTGTTTCGGTAGCCAACCTGCCCACTCATCCACTGCTCTCAGCGGAGATCAGACAAACTAGTCATTTCCACAACGCATGACACAAAAGGGATCAAAGCGAAAAGTGTCGTTTCTCTGAGGAGAATTTAATGTACTTGAATTTAGGGGTTAATGATGGAGTTTCGATCTCGTAGTCGGAGTAGGTGGTGTATTCTGAGTTGTAATTCACCTAATTATCTTATAGCGGGTCTCGCGCTTGGAATGAGCCAGGCCTGTAAGCAGTGATCCCCGCCGGCTCCACCAGTCTTGTACCTATAGTGGACTTGGAGTTTTAGCTTAGGACTTTCACAATAAAATAAAAAACATCATAATCCATGCGCTACCCGCCGGGGCTACCTAAGCTGAGCACAATAGCCAGGTATCGGCTAGCTCAGTCTATAAAGACTACTCGACAATCAAATTCCCCCAAAGTAGCTCAACAAATCAAGAAGTGAGGCCCAGCCACTGCTTAGCGCTGCAGGGAGTTACGAGAATATGAGTCAGAAAAAAATCGATAAGACCCATGGTGGATGTTAGAAAATTGGCTAAGAGAACATGGAATTCCCGCGTAAATAGAGTATACAGCGAAGAGGTATTTATTCTTTGCCTTTCCTCCCACCAATTTTGTGCGACAATATTTATTCGTCACAAGACATTAACTACGTTTGATAATAGACGCTCAAAACAATACTGGTTCGCTTCCAGGTATATATATTATTTTGTTAGTTCATTTGACTTTTTCTCTCCAAAGGTTACAGTCATATTTTTGTCATGAATTTTCTCAGAGCCTTTCCTAACATCTTGATATCACGTTAATTCCTCCCGCAACTATATGTATCATAAGTGGAGTCTTTTGTAGATCTAAGTATGACTCGACGAGAAGTTTTGTTATTGAGAGGGGGATATTCGTGGTAGTATTTGTAAGCCTGACGTAATTTTGGCTGAACCCCGTGAGTTCTTTCTCATTGAATGGCTTCCCCGAAATTACGAATCTTATTTGGAATTCACATTTGTGAGGATATTGAATTACAGATTCGTAAGTGTCATAGCTGGCAGGTTTTCAGACTTGTCCTCTTCCTCCTCTCTCATTTGTAATCGTAAATTTTGTATTAATCTATAGAGCTCTGAAGCATCATCAGTATCTTATATACATGTAAGATAAATCTTTTGACTTCAGAGAAACTCGTTCTCCGAATATTTTTAAATTCCAACTTAAGGTGTGTTTACTTACTGTGTGGCGTGTTTGTTTTTATTTTATTTTATTTTGTAGTAAATTTCTTTTGTCGGGTACAGAGCTACCCCCCTGGTGAACCAGTAATGGGGATCCCAACATCAAATCAAGTAAACCCCAATTGGAATGAATAAAAAAATTTGTATTTAAATAGTCTTTCCTATATAGTTAGAAACTGAAATAGGATATAAATGGATTAATAATAATAATAAAAATTTGTTTACTTACGCAAAACAGCCGATCCTCCTCCGTTAAAGCCCACCAAAGAGGAGTTTCAAAATCTAGCTTATCCAAGCATGCATTCGTCATCTATGTATGCCTGCACCGCGAGAAATGTGTTGAAATCTTACTAGGTTCAAACTAGCTAGGTCCTGTCTCAAGTGAGATTGAAATCCAAGTTATCCAGTCTCTCCGAATGAGATCGGCCAAGATCTTTTACTACTTCATCTTTCAGCCACGATGGTTTTTATTATATTGCCTGCATTCTCATAAAGCAAGTCGTGAGACGCACCATTCTCTTAAATGTGAAAATCTTTCGCAGAATTCAAGACCTCACTCTTTACTAGGTTGTATCCACCTTGATGTAGTCTTATATATTTTCCCGGGTATATTCCGCATTTATCTCAAGGATCTGGCTCCTAAGATCGTAAGCCACGATATATCTCCTCTTTTGGATATTTAAATCGACGTAGACTTATATTTCAGGGCTGTCTAAAACAAGGGACTAAAATGAGGAGAGATGTCGCTATTAAAGCAAGTATATTCTAGGTTGTACTCGTAGATTTGACTAGGCTTTGGTTGTAATTGACCTCGAGGAGATGTGAAAATTTATATGATAAGGATCCTTGAATAATTGAATCTTGGGCCAGCTTTTTAAGTATTGTGAATCTTATCTGAAATTAGATGTGGGAGGATTTTTTAATTTCAGATTCACAGAGGGTATAGCGGGCAGGTTTTCCATCGATGTCCTACTCTTCTTTCTCTCGTTCCGCGGTCCACGAAAACTGAACACATGTTATCGGTGTCCCTTAAGAACCTCTAGCTCTCACTGCAGGGCCTGCGAAGCCGAGACCAAGTAATATCTTAATCCTCACTTCCATGAGAGCTTCCGGATAGTCACGTCTTCTGTTTCGTCTATTACTTTCAGAGAAATTCCCTAAAACTATTATTATGAAGCTAACCACCATCAGATAAGATTTTGGGCTCGAAATCCTTCTCATGACCTACTCTTGGTCATGGAGTAAATGCCATCCGATGAGTTTACGGAGCGTACCCAGTACCCGAAACGGAAATACGGCGATAGTTTGTTGGATCAAGTTAGTGTCTAATGTTAAAAAGAAGTGTAATATAGATGGATACATAGACCGCGTGTGACTCCGATGTCTGAGCCCGCCCAGCTGGGACTGCAGGTTTTTTGAGATTTATTCCAGCGCACACAGTCTCCATGGCTAGCTTTCTTTCCTTTTCTCTTTGAGTAGAAAGTTCCGTGGGAAAGGTGGCTGAATTCCATGGGTAAACACTGAGCTAAGTGGCTATTGACATGGGAAATATATCAATTATCTTTCAAGTAACAAAAGACGATAGGAGCGCTGTACAAGATTTGGCCTATATCACAGAGGAGCTCAATGTGCTAGATTATCTACGACTCAAGTAGTACATTAAAAGCCATATCTCTTCTTGTGCAGTAGGACATAAGAGTGAAACGGATATTCTGTTTCCTTTGATAAGCTTATGATCTTCGTAGCTGGATTGATCACGAAGATTAACACTCAGCAAAGACTAAACTACATGGAGAAGAAAAACTAGAAGCTCTAGATTAGGGACTCGAAGAAATTGATTTATCAGTTATGTTAGCTGCGAGAATCAAAATTTATACGTCTGTAGCGAGAAACAACAATGTCTGACTTACAATACATGGCCCTTGTAAGTGGTAGTGGTTGTTGGCCATTGTCATATGGTTTGTGGGGTTATGTCTCGCGTCACTAACTTGTCACAAATGAAAATTAATTGGAGGACTCATCCGCCTATCTGACTTGTTTATAGATTGATGGAATGAGGGGCAAGTATGGAGATTTGTGTCCCCAAACCTTAAGTCTGTGAAAGAGTCTTACCTTCTCAATCCGAGAGGTTTAACAAATACACCCACAATGATCCGGAGCCTAGGATTTTACAAGTAGTCTCGCATGGTCTTAGTCGTTGCCTTCTGGCTATTCTCGTTTTAACATCCACCCAGCACCAAGAGTGCGACAAAGCAACACACAGAGCTTAGATAAAATTCTCCATATGTTTTTCTCGATTTTATTCTAATACCGGTTTCTTCCTATTGCTTAAATTTTATTCTTCGACCTAAGCCACAGCTTCCAAATACAAGCAACTTACACGTAGCTGATTTGTCTCTGAAAAAATATAATAAAGAGTGGAAGCCGTCAAGATTTACTCGGGTTGTTTATTTGACTTTCTCTTCTGGTGCTACTGTTTAATCAAATTTGCATTTCGAAATTTCTGCTCAGCTCCCTGCGTAGGTGTCTTCACAGTTTCACATAGAGTCAAACAGAATTAACCTGTTACAGCTCCAGCCCAGCGTCATTAACTTTACTAAACAGAGTTAATTTACCCAGTCAATCGTAGTTACATCGAACAGATAAATTTCATTAGGGGCAATAATATCACACACCAAAACTAAAGTTATCCAGTGCATTAACAACAGTCGGCTTCAAAATTTCAGAATCGCAAAAAGCCTCAAAGCTTCTACCTACCAGATTTCTGTAACGTGTCTTCGAACTAGACTTAGAAACAGGTGGAACAGAAAAGCCAGCTAAGTTGTAGCAGGCCTCAGAGGAATTCTTCTTTTCAGGCAGGGCTGTTGATCGCAATGTTTAGCAAGTCTAGGACATCATCTAATGGCCGTAAGCTATCGAAACCGATTGGAGCTACGATACAAACAATGAGCGATGATGATATATTGAGCGAAAAGCATGATCGTAGTGGGAGCAGAACTGGCATAGTAGAAAAAAAGCCTCGAAGCAACAGCGTTGGTAGTAAGGCAAGTACTATACTCACAAATGCCAAAAACTCACTCCACTTGAGCCATATCTCCAATAACTCTACCTTGACTCGTAAAGCATCCGAAAAGACTCCACATACACCGTTACAAAAACTTGGAAAACAAGATCCTGAGTTGAGTGTTCCTCAAGGTGGTCATAACAATTCTGCTGGTGAATCGCATCCCGGTCCACGATCCACATTTAGGGTTGGCGTTTGGGAAGATAAAAACAAGAAATGTCGCCGTACAATGGAAGATACTCACGCATTTTTATATAACTTCTTACACACTCCTGCTCCCACCCTAGAACATGAAGCTTCTACGACCAGCGCCCAGCGTATAGAAGAAACAGCAATAAATTCTCACGCTTCAAATAGCAATACTGATGTCCCGTCGGAAAAAGTAATGGAAACGGATAATGGGTATTTTGCAGTGTTTGACGGACATGCGGGCACGTTTGCTGCAGACTGGTGCGGAAAAAAACTTCACATCATCCTTGAGGATATGATACGAACAAACCCGAACACCTCGATACCCGAACTATTCGACCGGACTTTCACCAACGTTGACTCTCAACTTGAAAAGTTACCTCTCAAGAATAGTGGTTGTACAGCAGTGATTGCGGTGCTCCGCTGGGAAGATCGTGTGCCTAGTACTCTATCCGCGATGGGATCTGCTGCCATTGCACCGGCAACCGTAGTGGCGTCAAAAGCCGCAGAAGTAAGCAATGGTGTTGATGAAGAACCAACGATCGATTGCCCAAACCAGGCAAATAGGAAAATGTCAAGTAGTGCTGCAACCCACAACCTACTCAAAAGTACTGCCATCAGACAACGTGTTTTGTATACCGCAAATGTGGGAGATGCTCGTATAGTCCTTTGTAGAAAAGGCAAGGCACTACGACTCTCGTACGACCACAAAGGTAGTGACGCAAACGAGGGCAAACGGGTTTCTACTGCTGGAGGTATGATCTTGAATAATCGTGTTAATGGGGTTTTGGCTGTCACTCGTGCTTTGGGAGATAATTACATTAAGGATTTAGTAACGAGTCATCCATTCACGACGGAGACTATCATTCAGCCAGACAATGATGAATTCATCATACTTGCTTGTGATGGCGTAAGTGTATCTATCCATTCATCTTGACCACCGCTGATAATAGGGAAAATATAGATATGGGATGTTTGCTCTGACCAGGAAGCCGTTCAGCTCACTCGTGATATTCCCGATCCTACTGTAGCAGCTAAGAAACTTGTTGATCATGCCCTTTCTTGCTTCACTACTGATAACTTGTCTTGTATGATTGTTAGACTAAACAAATCTGCCATCCTCAGCGCTTCCAAAGAACCCAATTCTGCCATTGGGGTTGAAGGTGACCCAAACTCTACTCCTGGTAAAATTTCAGAACTTGAAAAAATAATTGGCGACGCAAAAAAAAAGGCAAATGAAGCTGGTGTTCCTGGAATTGGCATCAGTGGTTGTAATTCTGGGAAAGGGCATGAATCCAGAGTTGAAAATCTCAACAAGAAGAATATCATAGAAGAAAAGGTTTCTGAATAGGACACAAGATTGGTGGGGTATCATTGCCTCCTATTGAAAGCAATCTTCAAGCGCGTATAGCGCGATTCATGTTAGGGGCTAAGATTCTTATCCTTCGGATTGAGTTGTTTCTCAAATATCTACTGTACGGGAAGAATCGAGAAGTTGTGAGAGGTGCTTATATTAAAGCACTAAGTGTAATACCTAATGATACTTAATCATGTATCATATTGAAGACTTGTCCTGTACACTAGCGTCGACAGAACGTGATAGGCTGACGATGGGAAACTTTATAAGGAGTTCAGATGGAAATAGCGACAAAGAAATCAATAAATAAAGACATTGATACCATAGATTTTAATCAATACGTACTTTTAAGCACTTGGTACCTGTCTCCTGACTTTCTTCTGATCCGTACATAGAATATATTTTTAAAAGCTCTGTGAAAATTTTATTGGTACTAAAAATAAGGAATCGAACACCTATTAAAAATCATTTTATTGTCCTGTCTGAGTCTAAGACTATGTAGGACATGCAGGTCCTCTCTACCTACAGGCCAAGGATACCTATGCCAGTAGTATATACCTTCTCCCATGCCTCCCATACAGCTCCCTTCAAACAGTAGCACCCCTCACAAGTCCTCATTCGATCATACACTTGAAGGAGCCCTTTGCCCTTCATTATCTCCCCTCTCCAACCAACGAAACGATGGCCATTTGCGGGCGTATGGCAGCCGGGAAAAATATCGAACACCTATATTGGGTGTATTGATATGAACCAAAGGGGTAAAAAGTGAATTAAGATCAGCTGACGTGATTTTGAGATTAACGGGCCAATGATGGATGTAATATAGAAAATATGGCCAGTGAGTGAGTGTGTTTATTGTCCTAATGAGTCTTTGACTATGCAAGGACATGTAGGTCCTTTCTCTCTACAGGCCAGTGGTATCTATGCCTCGGGTAGTACACTCACTCCTATGCCTCCTCCACGAATTCTCTCCAGCGGTGATATCCCCACAGGTCTTTGGGAAATATTGTAGTTTCTACTGCTTTTCATTGTGGGAACGTTGTAGCACATTCCATTGCTAGCCCTGATGTTTTCCCTTCATTCATAAATTCCTCCATCCGCGGGAAACACTTTGGTACATATTCAATAATACTTTTCTCTATTAGTTGTTGTCGGAAAACCAAGTAAGATACTTTCCCACTTCCCACTTCATATTTCATATATTATTGACAGGTGACTGCCACTCAATAAAGACACACTTGTTATCGTCTCATGATACTGCCTTGTGGAACAGCAGCCCTTAATTTACCTTTAGCTAGAGCTATAAACAGAGCCTATGGCTAGGTCACTAATACCTGACATACACTGGCTATCAGAGCTCAACAACTCGTACAAACTTAATCATCATATGTATTGACGATATCCCGATTAGAATTATCGGATTACACTACTTGCTTGCCACCCCTTATCCTGACGTTTTCATGAAGCATTTGTGAGGATAATACAATTCATCACACCATGAGATCCGGTATGTGGATTTTCACCCGCAAACGCGGCTGAATGTGAGAAAAACTAGCTATCGACTTAACTTGCACATAAATCACTCCTACATTGTAAATGATGGTTTCCCCAGAGTTTCGGTAGACTTTTCAGTCAAAAAAATTGTTTCTTACTCCAGCTTCTTACACTATCACATTAATTTTACCACTTCACAGAAAATATATTGCTAGCTACCATTTATACATTAGATGATAAATTTAATTCACGCATCATAGCTTTGCTAACATGTGGCGGTAGCTCTGCACTAATATGATCATATTACCGTAGTGGTGTGTTCAAGGTCGTGCAAGAGCTCAAATATTTGCTCTTCGATTGACCTTTTTTTAGCCCCAACTGACATGGTACTTAGGGAAATATGGTATAGCTAAGCCCTCGAATGTCTTACAGCTAATTTCATATACATTTAGCGGTCAGATATTGCTGAAATACGAAATTTTCAGCTCACTGACCTTCACCCCATTAAAATTACAGGAAGCTACATCTACGCGATTGGGCTCCAATTCACGACATATTTTGCTCAGCACGACACGTTACTATGCAATAACATATGCTGAGGGCAAATTAATTGCAACGATTCAGAAAGTAATTAATCAGAGCATAAATTTAGTTTTAATCATCAAAGTAACATATCGCCGACATTGAGGAAGAAAGAATATTGACTGACTCGCGTCCATTCGTCATGGGATCAGTTGTAGGTCCTAGGTCACACCGATATCTCCCTTCCGATGATTATATGAAGACTCTGCCTAAATTCTGGCCACTCAAGAGGGCATAGATTAATATCAAGTTTCTCTTTCACAATCATATTGGAACTGGGTTTTTTGAAATCCGGTAGAACATCAAAAAGAAGGGACCAAAGTGAGAATATCGATGTACTCTAAAGCCCTATTAGAGGAAGGATCCAGACTACAAAAAATTTACGTTAGGGACTATTCAAAAAAATAATATGATTTGCGATGATCCACGAGGAATTGTTAATTTAATTATTGGATGGCTCTGATTAACAGAATTTCGCATCGGTCTGAAACTGAGGTAGTATATCTCTTCAGGGAAACTCTCAAATAATACACCTTTCGTGTTTCATCCATTCAGCAAATAAAAACGACTAAAAGTAAATTGAGATTATTATCTACCAATTAAAGCAATTTTCTAATTTGAATACATGCGACGATGAATGTATTTAATGGACCATTAATTTTATTTATTTTTGATCAGACAGGCCCAATAAGGTGTCGATAGAAGCAATATGAGAAAAAATTAGAAATTCAGACCTAATCGCTTCAAAGTTTAGTACGTTAGTGCGATCAAAGAAATGATTCTATGCCATCACGAATTTCTCCTCTGTCTTCTATTATTTATTCTCCGTTCTGATGATCTATTATCTTGTACCTTCTCACGAAAATAGGGTTAGAAAAGTTTATCTCTATCAAACAACCGGTCAGAATTTGCCAAAAACTAGTTTGATACTTCGTTTAATGTCTCATAAGAATAGATTCATTCATAAACTTGAAACCTTCAGGTTTGGTTGCTCGTACTTTTTTCACATTTGATTGAGCTCAAAGTAACAAATTTCTTGGTTGAACGATCACTAGGATTTGTGGAGAGTTAAGTAAGCTAAACTAACGACAAGTCAATGACTTGGCCAATTAGTAGGGGAACCGAGGAAAGCTCGGAAACTTCCAGAGGACAAAATTTGGCCTAATCTCGATTTTCCTAATCATTACACCCATGCGAGCCTTTTGGTCTCTTGGCTCCATGCCCTTCAGACGTTCCGAACATGGCTCCTTGCGTCGATGAAGTGGTGTTCAGGGTTTTTTGACATTTCACGCCAATATCGCTTTGCTGTAACGCTCTCTATTACTCCATCAACTTTACCCCAGTTTATTTTATACAACGTACAAGACAAGGTGGGTCGAAATCAGCGTCCCCCCCGTTAACTCTAGGAGCCTCTAGAATTGAATATTCTTCATCAGTCAACATCAATTATTGTCCTGTGAATCGCATTTCTGGCAGCTCTCTATCGCATATAACTTTCATGTACTCATGGTCGTCTGATACCAACACTTAACACGATTGCATCTGACTTTGAATCCCCTATCAGTGGGTCTCGGTGAATAAACTATCCTGATGGTGAGTAGCAATTTCTTACGGAAGCGTTCTTTATTTATCTACTACTCGATGAGAGGCCCAGGATCTTTGTATAAACTATACTTAAGATATGATTTATTAACAAAGAATCTTTTATAGGAGCCTCGACTATCTATAGTTTGCTTCTACAGTGTAGAAAATACCCTCCAAGAACCTTCTGAAGCTCAGAAATCTATGGATGTTTCACCAACAACCATATATCCTCAGATTAATGGAAATACATTATCAACATCCTTCAACCCTCGAGAAAGAAGTATAGACCATGGAAGCCCCTCAGCAGCTACATCCCCAGCAGAGCATGCCACCTATTTTCCAGACGAAAAGATTCTCATAACAGAGAGTAATGATAAGCAGTGTGTTCAAGAACAACAAGTCCCAGCTACTGCGCCTCCTGTACCATTGCCACCTCGGTACTGCAAACCTGAGGATCAAGCTCGGCCTAAATCCGAACAAAAATCTTTCTGGAAAAGACATATGTACTGGATACTGGGGATCATAACCTTGTTGATAATTCTTATCTCAGTCATAGGTGTCGTGTTGGCTCGTCTCAAACCCTCAGATAACAAACCAATAGAGGCAATTCGTAACAATACACGCAATAGTGTAGCCAGTACGGGTCTGACTCTTCTTGATAACAAAACGTGGAATATGCATGTATTTTCACAGAACTCGACTGGTCAAATAGCACTCCAGGTTAGTCTGGATGGCAAAACTTTCGAGCCACCGACAAATGTATCATTGACAATTCCACCCAGAGTGGGATCACCAATCTCAGCTACAGCGGAGCAAGACTCCCAAACACACGTTATTATGGTCAGATGTCACCCTTAGACGGGCAATGCTATACTGACAACCCGCAGTTAAATCTTTTCTACATTTCAGGAATTAACAATGTGACTATGTCTGCACTAACATGTGCGGAAGGATCTGCGAAATGTGGCACAATCAATAATTGCCTTCTCCCGACTGCCATACCTGTTTCCCATGAGACCGGACTAGCTGCAGTGAACGTCAATAACTCCCAAGATTGGCGTGTTTACTACCACGATCAATCAGGGTTTATATCTCAGCTTCAGGGTAACGCGTCTGGCTTCAACTTGGGAAGTCGAATTGGCGGTGAAGGTCTCAATGGAAGTGATATCACTGCCGTGAATATTGACAGTACCACAAACAACATTCACGTTTTCTACACGGATATGCTTACTCAGGCGTTATTTACTCTTCAGTATCAAAAACATTGGACTACTCGTATGAATCCCTTTTGTCTTCAGATATAATGTTCATTGTGGCTAACATTCAAACTCTTAGCTCGCCCCGTATCCAATGCTCGGGTTGCTAATTGGAATCCTTACTCTGGCTTTGGCTCTGCCTATCGACCTTTTTCGGACCAGCTACATGTTTATTACACAGGGCTTGATAAAGGCATCTACGAATTTGTCCTTAATGGCACAGATGCCACAGATACCTCGTTTCAGCCTCAGCCAGATGGAACGCGTCCCTGGGGCGAAGCAGACTACGTTGGAGCCGATATAACGGCTGTTGGCTGGAAGGATCAAATCCGCTTCTTTCAACCCGCTCGAGGGCGGCTGGTCATGGGAGAGTTGAATGATACCACGTGGGGAGAAGTATTTGTGGATATGATCACGACGGGGTCACAGATCATGGCATAGCTCTTTGAAATTCGGATTTGGCGACGCGCGTGAGCCAAGAAATTAGCGGAGTAATTTCTTCGGTGACGATTCTTATCTTGTACTGACTCCCAGGCTAGACTTCATATTCCGAGGCTTTTTATGGGATTTGAGGCCGACACGGTAAAACCGTATTCACTGATCCATGTAAATTTTTATGTTTCTCGATACCCAATAGTCCATTAGTTTACTGTATGGTTGTCATTTCAATTCACGACTAATTAAGAGTTGGGGATTCTGAATTGCCGGCTTCCTAAGCTCAGTTCAATTAATTTGTGGAGAAAAATGTGGTCACATGTAGGCAACTAGTAATTTGCGCGCATCAGTGATCACGCTTGGCAGTTGGACAGAGGTCCTTTTTAAATTTCGCCGGAGGTTCGGAATCATAGCAGCATCTTACTCGTCATCATTTCAATTAATTCTCCATCTTGCTTCAAAAATATATGCGCTGCAATCTTATATTTTGCAAGGTCGAATAATTTACGTATAATTATTCTGCGGTTCAGAACAATCAAAACCGTGGGTCAGTTGCTGCTTCACATCAACTTTCTCGTCCGCTACATTTAATAACTTACTCAAGAAGCTTCATAAACTTCTCTTAGTTATACTTGGCTATTCTTGGCTATTACTGTCTGTTCTTGGCGGTAGACACTAGCACTGTGCGACTTAGTATTTTATCAACGTTAATGCTTAGCTCGGATCTCCTCACGATAAAGGGCCGATGATGGAGTGGGATAACCAAACGAAAAATAGTGCAATACGACATTGGTTGAAAGCAAAGATGCCTAGATGAGGAGCAGGGTCTGAATAGTTCCCAGCCTGTCACCCGAATAATCAAATCGGCCCTAATATGCGCATCGCTCAGAATTGAATTTTCGACTACACAATGCCCCTCTTTCAGGCCCTAGACACAATGCTCATCATATGGGGAATTTATTTATGTTCATTGATCATCGCATGCCGGTCTTTGTTGCAACTTGAAAAAGATGAGGCGCAATGTCACACCTTTAAATCAGTTTAAGGTCTATGAAATGGAAAGATCGAGTCAAAGAGAAAACTTGTGAGTTCAGCAAAGCCATTGAGGTAATTATGCTCCGCAGATAAAAACCACCACTGGCCAAAATAAAATGGTTTTATCTATCAAGGTAACGGAGATCAAGGTTGAATACCTAAGTAGCCGTCTAGGCACGTTTCGTTCGTCCAAATTTATTTACTCAGCCTTTGATAATATCCAGGCCTATCAAGACAGTAAACTGTACTGCATATCGCAAGAAATTTGAATTATCTGACAGAATGAGTCGAGATTAGCAAAGCTTAATAACATTCGGAAACCAATGGGAAGTTACTGGTATTCCAGTCCGCTTGCATTTGATAGCTAGAGCTCAAATAAACTTTGACGCCTGAGGCCATTAATCTTTGATACGAACTCTACCAGAGCTCGCCACTCACAATTTAGACCTTTCGTTACTCGTATTCTCTGACTTCAAGAAAAATTTTCAATGTCGTCAAAATATAATGCAATGATGCTGTGTTACTTAGGATTGTTTGATTAGCAAGAAACTTTAGAGCCTGTCATTTATAAGCCCTCGGCATACATCATATCCCGTCTATCAGATGCAATCAAGTGAGAACACAGATTATAATATTGTGTATCGAGGGTGAGAGTTTGACGTAGAACAGCAAGCAAATTGGTTGGCATCCAGACACATACTGATTTTACTTGATGTTAGTTATTGCACAGGAAAATAGATCTTCTAAACGTTTGAACTTTTACCCCAAGACGAGGACTGGCAGAATTCTATTATCGCTGTGAGTGAGCTTGATATCAGCTAGCTGAAGAATATCGCCCTAGTCAATCGTATCTGAACCTTAAACTAGCTAGTCAAGCTCGATTCTAACGTGTTACATTGAACGGTATGTTTTGTTTTCACACTGGAACTCCAAACATCAGTTTGTCGACATTACTCTCCCAAAACTGCAAACACACGTCGGAGTCAATCATGTGCGTCACGCCCCTCCACAGACACGAAAGGTACAAATGTATATACCCATTTTTCACCTTACAAGACAAGAAAAAATTACATCGATTCACTATTGTTTATGACCTTGCTGTTTAGGATCTAATACAAAGCTGGCTACTTATTTGTAGTCTTCAAGCTTTATTATAATGAAATATTACATCTTCAGTTAGTGAGCCCAATTATTCAGAACAGTCCATTACAAGCCATTGAAAACTGATCAGCATAACTGAGATTGGCTCAAAGTGGGCATCTACACCAAGGCTAAGGTGTATAAAAGGTATCAAGATCCAGTGACAAGTCGGGATTTATCTTTTTTACCAAAACTACCAGATCGCAGAGTATACTGTAGGCTCCCAGGTTTCAGGTTTTACATTGGTTCGGGGAGTCATGGATCATATATTCTTAAAGATTCAAAATTCGTCAAATTTCTGACGAATTAAACGGCAGCGCCCTTTTTTTAGAAAGAGAAACGGTATGGACGAAAAGTATTGGCAAATAGGTTCTGCACCGCTTACTTGTATAAAAATGTCAGGATTCGTGGATCATCAATGTGAGTATTTGAGAATGGCATGGTTTCAAAATGACTTTTAACGCAGGTGAGAAAGTTCTTCAGTTCAAAAATGACTATAGCCAATTTCTTTCATATGAGACTCAAACTATGATTCGTTCTCGGCAGTATTTTCCAACCCTTCGACTTTTTCTGTCCCCAACATCCCGCATAGTACGTCGACTGATTTCACCCCCTGTTACAACTCTAGTTAGGGAGATTGGCTTCTCAGTCCTTAAACCGAACGGTAGGGATTTCGAGTTTTTGTCAGAGGTGAGACTGATAGGCTTCGATGAACCTTGGGCTTTACTTGCTGCTATTTCCTTCTGCCTTGTGCAGCCGAATCGGACCATTTCTGTTAAGATATTCTGCAAATATGTTGCTTCTTCGATACACTCAAGCAAGGCGCTAGTCTCGATCTGTAGACTTGTGATAAAGTCTTCGGCTTTATAGGAAGTTCCATCGGCTAGAGGAACTTCTCCTGATAACCAACCGGCAGTTCCGACGGCATCTATACAGCAATTGAGTAAGGTTACAATTAAAACGATTGTACTGTCGGGTAAACAGGGGCTTCTAGAGGGGTTATTTATCGTCTCAGTTTCTAAATATTTTGCTGTCCATCCTCCACGTGCTAGCTCGATTCTTAGCAAATAGATCAAGCTTACTGTAGTCTGGAGACCATAGTTTGTTCGAATTCCATTCACTATTATTTCATCTGGGTAGGTGTAGAGTTTTGATAAAGCCAAGGCTAGGGTTTTCTCGCGCGTTCCAAAGTCATTACCAAGACTATTCTCGGAAAATCCGTTTTGCTTAACATCTATTTCTTCCAGAAATTTAACTTTATCTCCCGAACGTTCAACCCTAGATTCTGAGCCGGCTGTTATTTTTTCATGATTTACATATTTTTGATTGACACTTCCACTCTCCATTTCGATTCCTAAGCAATCTATTAGCTCCCGAACAGCACATATTAGTTCGGTGGCTTCAAGGTGGGTGTTAGAAACTAGATCATAAAGTAGTTTCATCTTAGAGTCTAGCCCGGCTATAATTCGAATTAACTGGCCAGCAGGTATTGTCCTTTTTTTACTATCACGAACCCTGAGTGCTGAATCAATATTTGAAGTGGTCATGTAGCCATTTTTGATTAACCATAGAAAAGTTTTTGGAGGGTAGAAAGAAATAGACAACTGTGATTTAGCATCTTCCCCCTCTAGGCACGTGAAAATTTTGCTTAGGGCATACATGGCTCTTTTTTTTTCAGCACCGCATGGCCACTGAGCAGGTAAAGATAAAGGATGGCTCAAGTTTGCACTTTTGTCGATCTCAGGAGTATCACATGCCTCAATTTGACTCCTTGGCAGCTTTTGAGTCATAAAACAATCAAATACCTCTTCGGTGCAGGTTCCTGCATCAAACAATTTTTCGATTGGTTCGAAGAACTTAGAATATCTCTTTGGATTGCTCGTCACAGCCTCGCATGACTTCAGAGTTTGGAATTTATTCTTGATTTTTTTATGATTTCCTTTCAAACCAGGTCGAGATTGATCTCGATTAAAGCAGCCCAGAGAGTCGACTAGGAAGCCATTGAGTTGTGTTTTACCACGCCTATCTTGCCGAGCTTCAACTTGAACTCCCACTAAATTATTATCTATTAAAGCCACTGCGATAGAAAGTTTGGGAAAGTATGTTATTAATTTGCAAGAATGCTGGCTATTTAAATCGGAATCTCTTTTTCTCTTCAGAGATTCATTTTCAGGCAAGCCAAGACTTGTAGTTGCTAGTTTAGAATAAAATTTGAGATTGTATATCTCTATTGCGGTTCCAGTTGATACTATAGTTGACATGCTGGCTAATCTTATAAATGATTGGCTACCAGGACACTTCAACTTATACAGCTCTTTAGGAAGAGCATTCGTAAGGTCATAAATTGTCAGGACGCCATTTTCTAGCGAATGGATAGTTCCGGATGACGCATGAACACTAAAATTTGCGCTTGTTTTTAAATGATTGTGTCCAGGATTGTATGGCATCGTTAAGGATAGTAGGGAGTTGACTGGGCGGTGATTTGCCATGACTGTTGTTGGTGTATCTTTCCTCGGTAGGCTGACGATGAGTAAGTTTCGGGAAGCTTGCTTTTCTGAGATTGTAACAAGTATAAGTAAATCTGGGTTGAAGCCCATTTCTGTGACTTCTTGAGGAAATATTGTGAACACATCTTGTCGCCCTTTTAGTATTCCCTTTCTGGCAGAATAAGCTCTTGTGCTACAAGCATATTCAACTAACAAATCCTCAGGACACGAATGGAAATCTCGGAATAGAGCAGATGCGGGTGATGTCCATTTTTCCTGCAAAGTCTCACTGTCGTAACCTTGAATTTCACCATCCTCTTTCACTACAATAACTTCTGGTAATTCCTCGGGATGTTTAACACTTTCAGTTGGTCCGATTGTTCTAATAAATAGTACACGACTGGCAGATCCTGTGATCTGTTGACTTACAGTCTTTGACTGACTGTCGCCAGAACTTATATAGGAGTCAGAGAAGAGTGTTATTTGAGGAGTTTTACCAATCGAAGAGACATAGGTTTTACGTTCAACTTTGGTTTCCGATATCCTGATTCGTATGGAGTTTGGCGCACATGTAAGGGAGGATTGGGGTGGTAAGGCGTATGAGGTGATCAATCGCGATGTTGACACCTAAATA
The DNA here is from genome assembly GCA_900239735.1 of Blumeria hordei DH14. Classification (NCBI taxonomy): domain Eukaryota; kingdom Fungi; phylum Ascomycota; class Leotiomycetes; order Helotiales; family Erysiphaceae; genus Blumeria; species Blumeria hordei. Next base: position 4,451,574 of record OENG01000023.1, read on the forward strand.
CAGTTCAGTATGTTTGATTTTAGTAGAGACATGGCTAACAGACATCATATAACTCGACACCTTCGCCGTCGATTCCTACTACTAGCTCTGGTCGTTTCCTTTTTTTCTGGTCAATTGTACTTCCATATACCTCACAAACGACATAGTTAGGTTGACGGTTATTCCTAAGGTTTGGTAATGAAGCGATAACATGAGGGGTTTGTATCCCAACGTTCGAAGTCATATTAGATCGCCGTACATTCGATAACTCGTAGGAATTTGCGTACGGCTAAAGATATTTTCATGAGGTGCGAACAATAATTACCTTGTCTACAAGGATCAGGGGTCTTATTGAGAACACTCAAATTCGAGGGTGGACATCCGCACAACGACATAACAACGATTGTAAACAAACAGCTCGCTACAATATACAGGATACAAAACAATTATAACGTCGTTGCTAAGTCGATATTTCAGGAAATAACCTCTCCCTAATCAGAAGTATACCAGAAAATATGTGAAGGAATAATTTGAAATTTTTAAGCGCTTAACTACACCATGCTAGCTCTAGTTAATAACAGAGTGAGAGATCAAAACCAGGATCAAAAACCTCTACACTCTCTGCGCCAAAAACCATCTGGTAAGAATTTATTAGCCTGCAATTTAATGGTAATTTACCACAAAGTTATAATTTCTAATTACTACGACAATTTAGATGGCGACCCCAGCGTAAATGACCAAGCACCGCCCCACACTGTCACTACATCATTCTGCGACAAGGCGTTAGCATTTCCAAAAGTTATAGCGCGGAAACATTTAGACGGTAATCTAATCATCAAGGATGGAAGCTCTGAGCTATCGATAAGTCATGAAGCAGGAAAATTTAAAGATTTGAACGAAAATAGCCATGGAGCTGAAGAATTATCTCCTGAACACTGTGCGAAACATAAAAAAGCAACAGTTATCCATGCAGCAAGAGTCGACCCAGGAGGCAAAGCTAACCTGTCTACTGGAAGGGTACCAACGGAAAATAGTATCGTACCTAACCAGACCGGAGATTTTACCGAAAACATGAAACCCTTTGAAATCATATCAAAAAAAACGAGTGTGGATACAGCATCTGGAACAGTAAAAACAAAAACACAGAATCAAATTCTTTCTTCAGTGCCATCTAATGGCTTCAGTGCATCGAATCCTACTGATTTTGCCAGCCAACCTGGAACTCATGACGTAAATCAACCTCTGTATCAGTCCCCGAATTTCACGAATACTAAGTCAAACCATGAGATACTTGGTGCTTGTGCACAAGTAAGGCCACAAAACCAACTCCAACTCAACCATAGATCTGGCAAGATATTTTTATCTCCAACCAAGATATCACTGGCTAGAAAGCAGGGGACAAAGAAATCTAGGATACTCAGCTCGAATATAATTAAGATAAAGTATCCCGCGTCGCTAAGCCTCAAGATAAATCAGATCCTGAATTCTACAGAGTTAAATAATCAGCTTCAAGGTGAAAGTAATAAATGTGCAAAAGTTAAATCAGGTACAGCAAGCCGACCTATGCACCCTTTCTTTCAAGTAAATTTGACGCGAAGGGCTGAACCTACGACCGAATCGATTACATCTACAAAATGCCTAAATAACATTAATCATTGTCTGAAACCAACCAAAAAATGCAATCTTCAATCTCTTAATACTAATGTTCCATCCCATGAAAAATCTGCTTTCTATCCGAAATCTGAAGGGATTCCTCGAAATAAGAAACAGCGTAAGGTTTTGGGAGGACTTCAACCATCTTGGCCTTGGAAGGGAATGGTTCACGTACGAACTTACGAAAAAACTGAAATGGTAAAAGAAACAAGACAAAAGGAATTGCTGCCGAATCTTAGACACGATAAAAAATTTAAAGAAAATGCCATACATATCTCAGAAGCTGAAGATTTTACAACTTCTATTCTGGAAGGTCTTAATATCAGAAGTTTAGTTCGATCAATGCAGAATTCGAATCCAGATCAATTTCCGCCAAATCCTACTTGTTTACGGCTTCCTACCAAACTTTATGAATCCAAATTAGAGATCCAGTCTCGATTACGTACACGACTAAAGTCACAAATACCAAACCCTAAGATAGGACCTGAGAGCTCAAGTGAAGATGAGATTCGGATCTTTGAAAGTAACGCTGGCAAAATAGTTCACCCCGCAATTTTAAAAGCTTATACCTCGATAGCTACTAATATTTCAGCTATTAAAGAAGGAAATTGCGATTCTCAGTCGTGGACCCAAAAGTATGCGCCAAGTAAAGCCAATGAAGTCCTTCAAATTGGGAACGAAACACTGATTCTCAAGAAGTGGCTGTCTAACCTGATTGTTAATTCAGTTGAAGCTAAAACGATTGAAACCAGCCTTCAAATGGACTCCCGGTCAGAAATATCGGGCAAAAGAAAGAGAAAAATTCAAAGGTCAGACAGTTTTGTAGTCATGTCTGATGGTGATGAGAACGATTCTTTTGATGAACTGACTGGCCTCGAGGAAGTCTCATCGAACCGGATATACAAAAGTCACAGGCGAACAGTTATCAAAAGCAGAAATTTTTCAACCAAATACAAACGTGGCAGCAAAACACACCACACCATTCTCATTAGTGGCCCTAATGGTTGTGGAAAGAGCGCTGCCATATATGCGGCTGCAAAGGAATTAAATTTTGATGTTTTTGAAATTAACTCAAGTAGCAGACGTAGTGGTAAAGATATTATGGAAAAAATAGGTGATATGACACGGAATCATCATGTCCAACGTTTATCAGGGACAAAACTTTTCACAAAATTGAACGTTCCATTCCCTCGTGGTATTAAAACTTGCGAATCAATCACGGACTCAACTAAGAACACAAACATTGAGGATGAGAAGGAAATAATACCAGCAAAAGCAAAAATTCCTTCAAAAAAATCAAGCAGCTGCGTCACTCATGGGATTGAGGAAAAATTATGCGCAGGTCTTGCACCCGATTTAAAAAAATGTCAAAAACAATCGCTTATACTAATAGAAGAGGCTGACATAATATTCAAGGAGGACGGCCAGTTTTGGGCTACTATCGAAAATCTTGTCTCTATCTCAAAGCGGCCTGTAATACTTACTTGCAACGATGAAACTGCGGTACCTTTATCACACAAGCACTTACATGCAATCCTACGCTTCGAGCCCCCGCCCATAGATCTTGCTGTTGACTATATGCTCGTTGTTGCCGCAAACGAGGGTCACATCTTAAAGCGTGAGGCTGTAAAATCACTATATGAGGAGCGGGGGCTAGACTTGAGGGCTTCATTATCTGAACTTGATTTTTGGTGTCAGATCGCCGTCGGTGATATAAACAAAGGCCTCAGTTGCTACTCTGTACGACAGTATAAAGACGGAGAAGGTTCTATAGATCGAGTCTTTAGTGAAGGCACCTATGAAACAGGAATGGGCTGGATATCACAAGATATTCTCGAGAGCAGCTTGACTCATCTCGATGTTGAAGAAGAAATACTCCATGAAGCAAGTGATTTCTGGAACCTTGATGTTGGTGATTGGGAGGAGTCTATCGGTTTAACAAAGTGGGCAGACCATATACGATCTCTCTGTCACAACCAAAGACGCCAGCTAGATGCACTGAGCATGTTTGAGAACTACACAGAATCAATGAGCGATTCTGACCTACTATGTAAAAACTTGTTTGGATCCGAGAATCAAGTAAGATATACTCTACTTTTATCAGACCTTATCTAATTTCTGGACTTTATAGCTTTCACTAGACCCATCCATACCAAAATTTGGTGATAAAACTCGGGACGAATATCCACTATCCTACAAGCTCATTATAGCTTCTACCTCCGTGATGCCTGATCACATTGGGCAATCGATGTCACTGTACCTTCGTTCGCGAGCCCGAAATTACCTTCAAGTCACCCAACATCTTGAGCATCAGTTTGAAATACGCCCTGAGCTTTCATCTCCCACTGAAGGTCAAATTATTAATATTATCAGAAAAAACTCTATATCTCCCAAGCTTAGCATTCCTCTGAAAGCTTTTAGACGGGCATTTGACCCTATTTCATACCCAATGACACAGTCCTTATGGATGGGCGGCAATTATTTTGAGGCATCACAATTTAACCGCACCCAACGTATTCTAAGTGAGGACCTTGCCCCGTACGTTCGGGGGATCGTGGCTGTCGATATGCAACGGCAGCAAGAGCGCGAACAAAAGAGCAACCTTCTGAGTGTCGGTGGTAGTATGTCCGGGAAGAAGCGGCGAACCACGCGAGCTGCTATTAGCGCGCTTGAGGGTGGTGCGCGCTCTGAAACGCAGCGTCCGCGTTACTTCGGGCAAGCCTTGAATCCTCAGCTCGTCTTCCAAACGGGCCTGCCGAGCTGGATTGCAGCGGTCGCGCGGCGCCAAGTGGCAGCGACATAGTATAAGGAGTATCTCTGTGGGCGCTCCCTAGATCCGGCAGAATTCGTTGCCTTATATCACGGTATCAGTATATGCGTGTGCAAAGTTTCGATGACAGCCTCTTCGCTCCCATCTTCGCCGTGCTTTGCCCCAGGCTAAGTCAATCGTGTGCCATTTTAGATGGACAAAGGATCCCTTACCCGGATGGGATTGCCTGCCGCACTATATGAAATCGCCACTTGCTCCGTGCTACAACACTCGCGGACTGTGACGGTGCTAGCCCAAACTCCTATGGTAGACTTGGTATCAATTATTGACGAAGCAGGCTGCCAACACTAGAGTATGAACCGTGGATCCCTGCTTTAAATTTTGGCCGGTGCGCAATATATGGAACAAAAAATTCGCATAGCAAGTGGGGTTATTTCACGCCTCTGCTATTAATGAAAGGCCCAGTTTAGCTTGGGAAACCAAGTCAGGGTAAAAAGTGTCTGCAGATGAAATGATGTCATGGAACTTTCATTAATGTCAAAAGTATTCTAGAAGCTTTCTATGCACGGCGCTGTCAAGTAATAATATTATAAAGAAAATGTATATTCATGTAATTAATAACATCTGTTATGAAACGATGTGGTCGTGCCAGTAGATGATGACTCGCCTAACAACTTTTACTCACCCGCAGCTCTACTAATATCGTTGTACAAAAATTAAACTACTGTCGTCAGTCAATAATCCATGCCATACAACTGGTCATGAGCGTATAGCATTATTTATCCGAAATAAATTTCCATCACTAAATTAACTCCTGCCCCCTTTTTAGTGGAAATTAACCCATGTTTTATTTTATTGATATTTACACCCGGAACGGTAGAGAACTCTCAACATACAAACGATTCCACGATATAGTATTAGTATCTGAATCTCTTTACATAATTTTTAGGTGGTACGAGATAGCACACATCTATAAATTAAGGGTTGCTTAAGTTATAGCTTGAAGTGAGCAAACAGAAGTGTTAGGGGTAAAAACTTTTATTTCCAGCAAGTGATTTGAATTAGCCATATCAGCTGCATAGAGAGTTTGTATCAACTTTCAGGAGCCCGCGGACGTTCCGGGCTAGCTGCAAATCGAATTCCGCGTCGACTTGAACCCTGCAAGGGTATCCGAAGGGAGGTGTCTTTAGAATCGTAACCGTCTATATCATGACTTTCACTTCTTGATAGCTCTCTGCTCTTCCTTTCTTTGACAGTATCTTTCTCTTCGTTTGCACCATCAAGTTCCTGTGATTCGTCTAGATCTGATGCAGAGTCTGGCGCCATGACTACAGGGCTAGCCCTCGGCCGTGCTATTTGCGCCGGTGTAACATTATCAACTCCCTTGAGCGCTCCTTCCCTTCGTCTCCTTTCAACATCGGTCTCTAACTGATCAGTGCTGGATTCGGCCTTACTTTTTTTCATTAAGCTTGATCTTTTCTCCAAATCATAATTTGAAAATTTCTTCCCGTCTAGATCCCTATTAATATGAATATTCTGAATATTGTAATCTTTATTCGTCTCAAGGTTGGCACTGGGTTTTTTCGCCGCTGCTACCTCCAATCCCGAGGGAGAATTAAGTTCTGTAGTATTTGTAATGGGTTTTTTACCGGATGTCTTCACTTTGGCACGCACACCCGAAGTAAGATCTCGACTTTCGGGCTCCTCACTTCGCTTAACTGTTCCACTATCTTGGATGACGTTAAGTCTCGTTTTGGGATCCATATTTTGAAGCTCACGTATAAGATCATCTTTTGTTAGGCGTTTGCCTTTGCCGTCAATAGTAAATCGTATATAACGATCGTCTTCCTCTTCGTCAATGGAGCGCTCACTTGATTTCTTCTTTCGTAGACCCCAACGGCTCATTCCTTGGCGACTACTAACTTCTGATGATGCCTCTTCACCGCTTGACTTTTTGCCAGTCCACTGTCCTACCTTATTAACACCTTGTCTAACAGTGCTTGGTTCACTGTTGGGTTGCCTTGTTCGCTGTGGCGGTAGCTCGTAGGTCTTTATGACCTCACCATCTTCGTCTTCAACAATAATCTATACTAGTTAGCATTATTATATTAAAATCGAAGTTTAAATTACGTTGTTTCCGAACTGGTAAGCTAGGGCCGGCCGTTTTTTCCTCTTCATTATTTTTGCCCTTTCTTTTTGATGGTTTTCTGGTTCAACCTCTTCCTTGCTTCTCCAAACCCCTAATTTTTTTCGGGTATTTTTAGTTGGGCCTGGTGAATCCAGAAGATCTTTTGGTGTATGATTTTTCTTAAGAGGATTTGAATGATCAGTTTCGGTTCTCACAACTTTTAGCACGTCACCTTCGTCATTCTCAATTATTATTTTACTACCTTCGACATAAACATCTGCCAAGTCACCCTTATTCCCAGCGATAGGGCTATGGGGGTTTTCATTAACCTGGAGGTGAAGTTCTGGCAAAGATTCCGAAGCCTCAGAGTCATCTGATACCTCTTCCTGTTCAGGGATACTCTCGTCTTCAGAGAGGTCATCTTGATGCGCGACAGTTTCGGGGACTTGTTCACCCTGAGTCTCGCTGTCTTTACGTTGCGGATAAATGGCGGACTGGCTTATTGGTCCTCCAGGGCCTAGGCCGTCATCCCACTTTTTCTTCCTCTTCTTTTCGCGACGATTTTTCAAGGGCGTTGCAGTAGAGCTATGGATAGGAGCTTCATCTTCTCGCTGGCGTCGAAGAAATTCTCTAGGTATCCCGATTGGAGGTAATTCTCCGGGAGCAAAGTCGCCTAATTTTGATTCATTCTCGTCAGTCTCTGAGGTCATAGATTTAGCTTGGGATCTTGAAGTTGATGTGACTCTAGGAAGTCGATTTAGCCAACCAGGTCCATCTTCACCTGCAGCGGTGTATGACATGGTAAGAGCCAATGTATTGATACGTTTTCCCAGGGTAAAGACAGCAATGGATGATCCATGGACAAGAATTGAAGAGATTACCAGAAAAGTTGTGATGGGCCATATAAGCCAGGCCAGCACAAAATGTTCTCCGTCTGGATCGACGTGTAATGTAGGGGTAGGGTTTCCAGATTCTAGTTCAGACCTAGCCAGTATTGCAACAAAAATCGCACCAACTCCAATGGGACCGAAATGACCAGCAAATAACGCTTCACGCCATGTTTTAATGTCTGGAATGACTGGCTTTAGTATCATCATGATTGGTATCCTGCGAAAAAGAATCACAAAAATTGCGATTACAACCAGTCTCCAGGGGGTGATACCCATGTCAGGGTTGTTGTATTGTTCCCACGGAATGATGGTACCCAAATAGACAAAGTAGGTTAAGTTGAGAAGTAAGTCGATAACATTTGAGACATGAGATTCTTCTGTCTTTTGTGTGAACCAGCCATCATTTGAGAAACCAACACCGGCGGAAAATCCGACTAGAAGGTCGTCTACGCCAAGCGAGCTACCAGAACCGGCGCAGAATAGGGCGAGGACAAAATAAAAGACAAGAAAACTCTCTCGGTCGACCAAGTCATGTTTTTCGGCGTATTTAATGCCTTGTCTACTGACATAACCAATGACGAATCCGTAAATAGCTCCAAACACACATTCGTATAGTATAGAAATGATGAACCAATGAAAGGCAAACTTTTCGGTGTCTGGTCGATACTCGATAAGATATAGTGCTAGATAGACAAATGGAAATGCCATTCCATCGTTACATCCAGATTCAGCAGATAGGATATCGCGCAAATGTCGAGGTACTCTCTTGGCAAACTTTCCCTTACCGACAACAGAGCTAGCCAGAACAGGATCCGTTGCTGTGACACAGGCCGAGACACAAAGGCAATCTAACCAATTAAGCGGAGGTATCATCCACCAGATAAACAGGCTTGTCATTAACCATCCGAAGGTCATGACTGGAATCAGTAAGAAGAGAACGCTTCTCCAATGTTTTTCCATGTAGTACTTTGGAAGTTCGACACCAACAGCAAAACACTGAACAACGAGTACAACACGGGAGAATTCCAAGGTTATCTGATCAGTATTTCCCCAACTCATGGGGTCGATGAGATTAGCAGCATGCGGCCCGAATATGATGCCACACAGAGTTGCAACCGTTGATTCACCAATATACATTCTCTCCTTGACAAATGAAGAGCAAAGCATAAAAAGAGAGGTGAAGCCGCCAAGTATTGTGTAGACCAAGTGTGGCTGATTGATGGACAGATGACTCCACGCCATGATTGATATGAGAGGGGAGGAGATAGGCTTGTATAGTCGTGAAATAGGCCAAAATTATTTGTATTAGGGAACTTTGTATATGTTACCCAGAGCGATAGGGTGGAGGATGAGATGAGGGTGTTCTCATTTATTCTCCGACGTTGTCGTGGAAAGGTGCATAAGCCTTGGGTTCACAGCCAGCCGCGGCATCGATGGTTGAGTAAGGAATCTGTGGCTCATGAACCATTACCGCTCTTCGAAGTAGTTGCGTGTTAAGGTAGTCGGGGTGAAGAAAGAGTGTAAGAATTTGGCTCTTGGGTGTCGAAGGCTAGCTGGTTATCCACAAGGTAGTCGCGTAGCGAATAACGAATGATATCAGCCTGACGGGGTGATCTGCATCAAATCGCGACAAAGCTTCTGGTTATCTCATGGGCTATCTTGGATATCGCCAGAGCCGGTATAATTCTGGTTCTTATAGAGAATGACTTGAGAATGTATGCAGACGATCAGCCGAGGTTTGGAATTGTGAGTGGGATTAAGATGAATGATCGGGGCGGGGCAAATCTGAAAATTTGGAGCCATGCGAGCTCGACGCGCGTGGGGGATGAGGAGACTGGGGCCCCCAGCAGCAGAGGGTGGGGTAGGGACCCCCGTCCGGTGCATCGGACGTCGGAAGTCGGGAGAAGTAGGAATGGAGCGTTCCTACCGGTCGATAAGTTTAAGTTTCTTTCCTGGAGAAAGTGCAGCGGCGGATTGCTTCAGACTTCCTTTTCTTTCTGCCAGACTACGCTCAACAGCCTCCCGGTGGATTAGATGGATTGGGAGGCCAAACGACTGGATGCGTCACCCGCAGAGGTTGCAGTGCGCAGGCGATTCCACGTGGAGACACGGTCGCTAATGGCATGTGCAGAGTGGATGGACTCTTGGTCTACAATGAGAGATTCGGGACAACTTAGTTAGCTGCGCAAATTAAGCAAACGGATCGTTGTGAGTGGAGTGCGGCGGAGGCTTTCCTTCCGATTGGAGAGGATAATGGTGGGAGCGAAATCTGATACGGAGTATTTTATGCCTTTATGGCAGGACGACGGATCATAATCACGTTTTTGCTCACTCATGGCTCTAGCCTGACACCAAGAGGCCCGCCTCCATGAAGATATGGGCCTAGGAACATATAGTGCCACAAGCGCACCTTCTCGCTGAGTAGCTGTGTAGGTTCGCGGCTGGGGGATCTGCCCGGCCAGAGGCTTTCTGAACGCTTGCTACTGACGCTGCGCCGGCAAATCTGGGAGGGTGAAACGGTTGTCGGCGACAATCAGCGACCGACAGCTTCAAAGCCTTACGGACTTTGGGCCTCTGTGCGTAGCTTCGTGTGCCTCGCTCGCTGGATCCTATTTTCATGTCGAGCGAAAAACTACAAGGAGACAAGGCAGGGTATCGGCGGTGGTGATGTGGAATCTGGTCTTTCAAGTCATGACCTTGCTGCAATTTCTGCTGGCCTTATCATCCGCCTCCCTGCACTTGAAAACAACGTTTCTGCAGATATGGCGGGGCAAATCATCACGGTTGCACTATAGGAGAACATGTTAACCTGACCTTTTCCGAGGGTCATCGCACGTACTGCAGCGCAGACCCGGTCCTCGATGGATCACTCGCGAATCAACCACATTGGGAAGATGGGCCGACGCGAGTTACTGTTTAGCCCAGGGCTCGCTTGAAGTTGAGTTGGGGCCTGTCGCGATGGGTCAAAGAATGAGCCTGCGGCGGCTGATTCAGACTCTGGGCCATTTTGAGTGCGCCCGTTGTACGCGTCTATGCCAAGACCAGAATATTGCCTGAAAGTAATTGGCAAATCTTTGCTGGTTGGCGCAATGAGCATGCGTGCGCTACGTCCGGCTCTATTTGCCTTAGGCCCAAACCCCTAGTCACTTGGCGCTTAGGCGAGGAGCTGCACACAAGGTTGTCCTCGCTTTCCTCGCTGTCCTCCTTTCTTGTCCTCTACCCAGCCCAATCATCGCCACCCTCAGCCCAGCGTGGATGCAAGAATTTCCTCTTATCCTCCACCACCACTCACAGTTTTCCTATCCTAGAGTCGGTTAAGCTGGCCTCATCCTAGCTCAAGAGTCTGTTCCACTCGGCGCCGGCAACAATTCATCCAGTTTGACATCCTCAGTAGGCGTTCCTTCCATTATCACGATGATACCGTGGCAGACTACGCTTCATACCAATATTCCTACCTGCTGGAAATAGATCTGATGCACTCGACTTTTCGGGAAATTATCGCTTGATCCGCACAATCTACATTTCGTGTTTTCGTGGGTATTTCTTCATGAGACTACAGACAGTGCCTTCTATCTGAATTTATGCGGGCTATCCTAATTCGAACCAGGTATCACAATGTTCGGGGAATTTTTAATGGGAAACGGACATGCTATCACATCCTGCATAATCTTAGGATCGAGAAGGACGATAACACTTACAGGCCATCCCTGGATCCTGCACCATCCCTTCATTGATTATGTACACGCATCGCAGGGATAGTCGAAGAGGAAGCTTGCAAAGCATATTTGTAGACGTTTGTCCGACTCCTCACAGAGTGCATGAAGGCAGTCGCCAGCCTGGTGCAGTATCCAATCGGGTACGCACGCCAGTTGAGGTTCTGTCGGTCAAAACAATGAGGGTCTATACCTTCTTCTGCTCGGTCTGTTGCAAGTTGACTGGTGTCAAATGATGATCCTCATGCTTATGCGAGTGTATGACGGAACTATTTTGGCTTTTGGTAGCCATAGTTGTACTACTGCAAAGTCCTTCGTATGCATGCAGTAGTACCGTTCAATGCCCCAATCTAAATTTGGAAACATGAGAAAGAATGAGATAAACACGCGTGCTTGTAGGAGGCGCAAGGGACAAACAGCGTTCGAGAGCGGCAGAAGTTCTAGATGCTAGCTTCCGAAAAAATCTTAAACTGTCTTCCATTCTCTACATTGTGCACTGTCCACACCACTGATCTTCCCCAATCTCTCGACTCAACTAACAATGAATTATTCGATCAAGACTTCAAGCTAACAGTGCGAAAATACCCAGAAGACAAGTCCGAAGTGGCTCGGGCTTGCCCGATCATGCGCCCCGAAGACATGTGGCGCTGAAAATTTGGGTAAATAGTGTGCCAGGATCATTGAAGCGACCAGAAATCTTATTACAGAATTTGTGTCAGCTCCTGCCAGTTGAATTTAAACTTCGGCCACACTTAGCATCCTCGCTTCGAATTATACATGCAGCACAGGCGACACTATGTGATGGGATCTAGGATGTTAAGAAAAGGCTGTCAAAAATATCATTCATTGCCAGAGGTCTCCATCATGTACGTCCGACAGCTGCTCCATACACCCTGAACAGTTGAAAGCCACAATGAAGAGTCTACAGACAGCTCTACCAAATTGTACTGATCACACGATTGGGATCAACTACCTCTCAAGAGGCTGCTGACTCATACAGTAGTCATAATAAATGAGCTCTTGTGATGGACATACATCACAAATGTCGGCACTTATTTGTAAACCCTCCGAAATCGACACCTGAGGTGTTCAAAGCTAACGCCTTCTGCTTTGCCATTGTCTTGGCAGCTATGCTTACACCGGTTGGGTCTTGGACTTCACAAGGCTGTCTAGGCAACAACTATCCATTATCATTCAGCTCCACGACGGCAAAGCAGTGCGCCATGACCATGGTAACCGGCTCCAATACTGCCGGGTAACAGAGTTTCTAGTTCAAAACCATTCTAGTGCAGGCCACCGTTGTTTAATTTGTTTTCAGTCCTTGTAGAAATTGGTGCCGGATGGTCAGGACTATAGCTTGTATCCTGTCCCCTTTACTTCGGCATATGTTTCCGAATACTCCTACAATAGTCGCGAAAAATATAGTGGCGCTGAACAAGATGAAGTTGCATGGGACGCTTAACGCTATAGTGGTTGTTAGAGTAATCGTCGTAACCTCTAAAATACTGTAATCCAATGACAACTCAACAGGAAATCTACAAAGTCAATTTCATGAACCATTTCAGCTTTACGTGACTCTCGGACTTCCAAGGTTTACACCTGAAAATGGGATTTAACTAGTCTGACTTGGAAGGGAGATGATGACGGGATAATAGCTCTCATAGATTTATATTCGAACAAGGTCCCGTAGGAGTAAAACCGCTGAACAGGGATTACGGAAAAGGCCAACTCACCCTGAAGTAATTTAGGAAGCAGGTGTCTTCCCATACTGGGTCGGATGGCCTAGCGGTATGCCCTCAGACCTAACCTTCAAAGCAGACCCTAAGCAATTTGAAAGCCTGTTACTACTGCAAGGTGATGCTTGTTGGGAAGTGGCCGGTAGATTCATCCGGTCCGTATTTATATAGATCTGTGCCTTGGTAATGTAGAAGTGTAAGACAGGAGCTTCAACGCTCATTCCATTGGATTGATAATCGCAGCTTGGTGCGGGTCCAAACCTCCACACAACTTAGCAGTCATTTCACCGGGACTGATTCATTGCACGCGCGCTCCGTCCAAGTATGATTTACACAAACTCATTGGTATTTTGTTGAACTCATTGGGCGGAGTAATTAAGCCTGGCAAGTTAATAATACAAAAAACTTCATATAGCACATCATCATTCAGTCCCATCTACCTGCTAATATTCTTTTTGAAGCCACCTGCATCTGAGCTCATGGATATTATGTTCATGTGTACCTGGAACCTTAGATAGGAGCACTGTAAGCTACAAAGTTGGCTGACCGATGTGGCGGTACTTACTCCAAGCTCATCCCCCACACAGTGCCTAGAAAACAAAGGTGTAGTACTAAAGCTCCTGGTGCGCAATGGTATGTGCAAATGTAAGACACCGTGTGAGTGGCCAAGGCCTACTCGTATGGTTCTGACCTTGTTGTTTCTAAGGGCTCACAGCTCACACGATAGCCATGGGAACGGGACGAAAATTAAGTCTTCATCACTGGGCAAGGCATGGCTACCATGCCCATATGAAACGCGTATATGTTGGTGTCTCCCCGTACCATCCAGTTGAGGATACTACTCAGATGAATCATCTGATCATCATGGTAACAGAAAACTCGCTCTACCGAATAATTGAAAATTGTCCCTCGTAACTGAAGAGGCCAGGCCGATTCAATCTCCTGCTAGCAGCTTCAAGGGGGCCTAGTGGTCTTTCTCAATTTAGCGGGGAATTTAGAAGGAATACTTGATACCTACGCCTGCCAAAGATTGTAGAAACTTATTTACTCGCTGTACTTGCCAGGAGCATCTGAGGGTGATGCAAAAGCTTCGGGCCCTCCTTCGCTATGGTAGCGGAATATATCTCCCATAGTCTGTAATGCCCCTACCCCAACCGAGGCATCTTAGTTGATTCCGGGGTGAGGGTTGAGAGTGGACGGCTGCCTAGATGGAGCAAAGCCATTTATAGATTTGCTCCATGTCTGTCGGTGAAGTAACTCGAGGAAAACGACAGGCTCACGTCGAGGCGGTGAAGGCGGCTATTGCAACCCTAAAATTTACAGTGTTAGCACGAGGCCATGATGGAATGGGTTGCATATCTACCTGGATGTTGATGGTTGCCATTAGGGTAAGATGTTTGCGTACAGAGCCGGAAGTGCTGATTTCATCGTCTTCCAGCGAGGCCGGTGTAAGGGCCCAGTGTGCTCTGCAGATAGAATGTGGCCAAGAGCTGCATGATTCCCAACTGGTGTCGCGGTCCATGTCATCTTCATCGCTCAGCATACCTCCCTAGCACCGTTGTGATAGAGTTACCCACAATCAGATCAGATGGTACGCTCCAAGACCTACTCCCATTCCTTCACTGTCCTCAGTCATAGCCGGGAAAGCGTCGCATACTTTTCCGGAACACAACTAGCTCTCGGTGCCGAAAGAGAGGAGTTTGAAGACGACGGATAATTTCTGAGCTATATGGCCATCCGTCATGCGCATTGCATCAAAGACATCTCATTGTGACAAAGAAAAATGGGCACCGAACGAGGTGTGGTCTAGTTCAGATGGGGCCCAAAGTGCTAGTTAGTCAAAGATTCAAGTGGTGCAACTTTCATAGCTAAATAGCCTACCAAAGTATGAATTTAAATAACCAAAAAAATGCCTCTAACCAGCGTGCAATCTTGTCACAAGGTAGATGTCAGACACGTAATACAGAGATTACAGTGTAAATGAAAGGGCCTGAACATCTCGCGCCATGGCTGTATACTAGATGGCAAAGGCATGTTAGGGTAGCCGAAAGTTTCTCCTATTTTCCCTTTGTCGGATTTTAACGGTCGAGGTCATCAGCACAAAGGTCTTGAGAAGACCAAATGTCAAATTGAGTTATCGTCGAATTTAGTCGAGGAAGAACCAGCCTTCTCCGCGTCATACTCCATGAGTGCAGGGCCTATGCTCGTCACTAGCAAATATTCATTCAAGGGGCAGGAAGACATACCACTCGCTTCTTTCAGGATATGTGTAAAGGTCATTAGAGGAGGGCAAGATTGAACACGTGTACGGCATGTCCTCTTGAAGCCTGGGAGTGGAATATTCTCCCAGAGCCAAGTTCAGTCAAACCTTACCACACCAAAGAAGTTATCCTACGAGGCGGTGGTTCACGATACTCCACTATTTCAATCTTTCCCTCCCACAGACATCAGTTCCCACCAAAAATCATCAAGTTTACGAGTTCTACTTGGATAATTCTAATTTCCATAAATACACCCCTTGCCGACTATTGTCTGACTTTTGCTGGCCGCCAAATACACGCCGATGTTCATACCCGACGGAGGGAAACAAAGCGTGGCGCACAAATTTGGGAGACAGTTCTTTGGGATGGATGCGAGAAACAACATTACAAGTGTATAAGATGATACAAACGGTGGATACTATGGCGACGGGTGTGGAAGTTTGAAATTTGCCAAGTAATTACACAAAGTGAGCGTTGTGCGCGCAGATACTTCGCTCGCGAGAGTGCAGCCGACACAACATACAAGCCAATGATGGAGATGCCGAGGTCCGCCTCCTAGTGGTGTTCTCTGGGAAAGTTTGAGTATGCCAGGCACCTACTCCACTTGGGGTGAAGAAAAAGCCGCCATAGCTTCGCAGTGGTACTTGCAAATGAAATCCGAGGCAAGAGTGCTCTTCCATTCTATTGAATCATCTATTCTGTACTCTTCTTTGATATTGTGCCGCAGCTAAATAGCTGCACACGCAATTAAAGTCTAATGCAAAATAAAATCCGAGTCACAAATTAGGTAATAGATAAAAATAATTGTGCATAAGAAGTACCTAAGGCCATTACTATTGCATCGAATATTCTATCAATGGACAGCAAAAATGTTTCTGCTATCGTCGGTATGCGCGCTCAAGATTGTCTACTCAGACAGATTTTTTCATCTTTTTTTGCATTAGATTTTAATTGCGTGTACGGCCATCTAGATATGACATAGTATTGGAGAGAGTGTACGGAAAAGATGACTCAATAAACAGGATGAGAACTCATGCCTCGGATGCCATTTGCAAGCACTACTGCGAAGTTATGGCGGTTTTTCCTTCCACACGCATTTACGCTGCACGAGAACAGCTTCTACGTGGCCGGGGTCGTAATGTAGAGGGGAACGGGCGGCAAGCTTACACGTCTAAGATTTCGGCTGAGACTGAAAATGTCCTTTGGGCTTTTTTGACAGATTGGTTCTCCACCCACGTCTCGGAAAGATATCTGCGTGGCTGCATTCCTGCGATTATGAGAATATCCGTTTCGAATCGCCCCTTTCCACCCATCATCGTACAGCTTCTAGTCTGTGCCGGGCGACGCGCGCGCCGACTGCAATTGGCATACAAATGCATCAAGATTGAGCAACCATGCTAGCCGCCGTGGTCATCAAAGCCGAAGGTGTTTCCTGGAGACGAAGAGCTACCTCGTTGCGATGCAAAGGATGAGACACGAGGTCCTTGGGCCCGAGCCGGTCAACAGCTTGATGCGATTCGCAAGAGAAGAATTGGTGGGGATAGACTAGCGTTGTCTCGCGCAATGACATTTCGTGCGACCGGCGGTCCGAGTATATATGTATATCGAGAAGCTAGGCCATCGAAACCTTTGCATGCCCTACTAATTTGACTGTGATTGGGATCGGACTCCATTCGATGTTGACCGTCGGGTTAACAGACCTCATCCGTGTGCTGAATCAAGGGAGTCTGACCATCCACGAATCCGCGGAAAGCGCGTCGCTGCTCAAACCTTACTCGGCATGGACAACTACACGACCAAGTCCTCCAAACCTTAATAATCCCCTAATCTCTTTGTCTCTTTAGATCTCAGCGTTATCGTGTCTGAGCACTAGCGTGCATCCTGAACGTAGCAGGCTACTAAATGTAACATGCACCACTAAATGCGGTTAGCCCGTGATTAGTAAGCTCTACACAAAGTGTAGACTTTGGAGTTGGGAGAGGATGATGGATAGAGAAAATAATTAGCACTCCAGCTTGACTATTGCACTCTGAGGCACTAGCTGTAGTAGAGCCACGAGTTACATTAGTCACCACACTATTTCCATTGTGGCTGATCGAAATCCACCCTAGATTGTCATCAGATTGAGTATCTGTTGTTATTTTGTATCTCATCTCAGCCGCATGGACGTGATCCCCTCGGTACATGTTCCCTGTACTCCACTACGCCATCTGATTCCAGTTACATTGAAACTTGCTTCATGAGAGAGAGAGAGAGGTATGTTTATTGCACTGCTTGAGTCATGAACTATCTGACCCAGGCCACACCTTGTGCAGTGCTCCTTGCAACTGATGTTCCGTGAAAGATCATTGATATATTGCCCGTGATGAGTAGCCATTAAGCTCAGTCTTTACTAGTAGATTTCAGCCACTTTTTCGCGGAACCTTCTACCCAAAAATAAATAAAAATGTTAGAAATAGAAACTGCGTGCGCGCGAAAGAGTCTCAAAAATCCTGCAGCCCCAGCCAGGTGAGGCCTAGACACTGGGACCACATGAAGTGCGCATATTTATCTATACCTCCCTTCTTTGTGACAGTCGAGGCCGACTTGATCCAATCCACCATCTCCGTATCGGGTGTTGGGTACGCTCCGGAAACTCATCGGATGGCTTCTCCTCCATGATCAAGGGTGGGTGATGATAGGGCTCCGACCCTACCATCTGATCTGATCGTGGCTAGTTTCATGACAGAGGTGGTAGGTGGATGTGTTGAGAGATGAAGAAGATACAGACCGCGAAAGCGAATTGGAATCCTCATCGAAGCGAGAACTATGTTACTCAATCTCGGCTTTGCAGACTTCACTGTGAGAGCTGGAGGTTCGTAGGACACACCACTGGCAGGTGTTGAGATTAGTCCCCCTGAACAACTGGAGAAACGGATAGTTTCATAGCAGAACAGTAATGATGGAAAGCGCTTGGAAAATAAACTCATTAGGCGATTCGGTGCTTGTTCCTTACCTCAGATCCCTGCACAGGAATTAAAGACAGTACTTTGGTTTACCCAGGTGGAATTATTATGGTTGGTGTTTAATACGGGAATGTACACTTGCGCTGGTACAGCTAGGACAATTTGTGGAGAGATATCTTCATTAACGTGAGAAGAAGTGAATCTATTTATTTAGTTTAAAGTCCTAGGCTGAAGCCTTTATCTATTTAGATGTAGGAGCGCTGGAGCCGGCCGAGATTTAACCTCTGAGCTTGATCTTCTCGTTCACACCCATTTAAGAGCTGATAAATTTTGAGCTTATTGTACAAATAATGCAGTGAAGATAAAAGAAATAAACAAATGAAATAGTAAGTGGTGTTGAGTCAGCATTCCTCATCCTGATCCCTCCTCCGCCAGCGTATTTTTCCTGGCATTTATCTTCAAACCCGTCCTTGCATTCAGCAAAGAACTAGTATGAATCCAGTCTACCATAGTATTCTGTGACCCGAGCAAAACTTTTAAACTTCTCTAACCCTTTATGTCCGAGGAGTTGCCTAGTAAAAGCTTCTAAGCTCATTTCTTCTCTTAGTTTACACGTCAGAGTATTGTATCTCCAACGGCGTATAAAGTGGATGTGCGTCATTTCTAGCCCACAGCTACAAATGAGGTTTGCACCTTCGTGCTTGAAGCAACGGTGATACGCCGCAAAATCTCCATGACCTGTTCTCTCATCAATGAGTTCATGAAGTAATCTCCGAGGTAAAGATAGTTCTGGAGGTTTACGTCGTCGCATTTGCAGGTCCAAGTCTCTGTATCGACCTGGACAAGCAATTGACCACCATTTGTCTATCAATTCTTGTCTTCGCCTTTGCGGAAGACGCCGAAGGTAAGCAAGACTGATATAGCTGGGTTGTTTCTGGCTATCCGGAAGTAATTTTAGTGTGACGCGAGCTTCTTTGTCTGCCTCCACATTCCCCTTTATGTTCGAGTGTTCTAGGACCCATCTAATCTCTGGGTTTGATTTTTTCCGCAACATCATGAAAGATGCGAATCAAGCGACAGGTAGAGGACGAACTCCCTGTCTATAACGCCCTAACCGCAGCTTGGTTGTCGAGTAGCATGGTTATCTTTTCTCCTCATTTTATTGCGATGATAGCGGCTCGTAGAGCCCCTATTGCCCCGACAATCCCAGCGTCGAAAGTTTCGCATCTGAATGGCGCCCTCCGTTCCTTCTTGAAGGTACTTCCTCCTCTTTGAAGCATATATCCTTAAGCTGATCGACCATGGCCTTCTGAGGATCCATTTGAATAGGCGCATATCTTAGATGGGGGGACTGTCCTAATCCATTTTTGGTATTTCTCAGCTCCTTCGATCTTTGATCCGGGGTCTTTCCAATATACTGGCCTAGGAAGCGGTTCAACATCCTCCGCTTGAGCTAATTGGCAGTAAGTCCGTTGGATGCGCGACATCTGGGTGTCAGGTCGCGAGGATAGCTTTTTCCGCCTCTTATATTTAATCGTTCCCTCGTTCGGGCACAGCTCTACACGAATACGTAGGGGGTGATGATCATCG
This sequence comes from Blumeria hordei DH14, assembly GCA_900239735.1. Classification (NCBI taxonomy): domain Eukaryota; kingdom Fungi; phylum Ascomycota; class Leotiomycetes; order Helotiales; family Erysiphaceae; genus Blumeria; species Blumeria hordei. Next base: position 4,471,239 of record OENG01000023.1, read on the forward strand.
AAGGATTGCAGCCTTGCAGAATGTCTTAGGCGATTGCATTCTAAGAGAATCATAACTGGTGGAATGCCTCCTTCCCTGTGAAGCGCTGCGATTGGTATGGTTCTCCACACCAGGAGTGCAGCTTTTGATGCTAGAATTAAAGCCCTGTCAATCGACTTGCATAGATGCGTCGTCTGGGGTGTCACGAGCCCCCGTCTATTGGGTCGTGTCAAACCGGGACACCACACGTCTGAGCCGTATGTTGCCACTGGAATTACACACGCTTCTACTGCAGTAATTAACAGCCCTGGGGCTGCACCCTGCTTGACTAAGTTTATTCGTCGAAGAATTTGAGCCACCTTTAGTGCTTTCCCACACCATATTTCCACATGATTTTTCAATGAGAACTTTTGTCGAGATACACTCCTAGCCATAGAATATATTCAGCTGGCTCTATAACAGTATCGTTTATTTGGATTCCCACTGAGCTCCTCAGGCGACTGCCTGGGAACTGAACGGCTTCCGAATTCTCAGTTTCAAAAGAGACGGCATTCTCCTGTGCCGTATCTACTAATTTGTTTACCTCCTGCTGGGCCAAAGCGACTGACTCCGCGACTGTCCGATCGATTCCTAAAATTCCAATGTCATCGGCATAGCTGAAACGAACTCTAGAGTTTCCACCGTGCATGGGCTCTGCCATGTAGAGTAGGAATAAGATGGGCGAAATTGGGGAGCCCTACGGCACCCTGCATATCAGTTTCCTAGGACTTGTGATACCACCTGGACAGCGTAATTGCACGCTCCAATCTTTGAGGAAAGAGATAATCCACTGAAGAATTGAAGAACTGGATCAGGCCAGCCTTGAGCTTGCATGCGCCAAATAACCCGATTATGTAGAGCCGCATCAAAGGCCCTCTGCACATCTGACGTGACAAAGGTTGATGACCAGTCCTGTATCCAGGCCTCTTCTATATCATGCACTACATATGAGACGAGGTGTGTTGTCGACTTTTTAGGTAAAGCCCCAAACTGTTGAGGGCCTACAAAGTTTGAGATCATCGCAAGGTAAGTCATTCTTTTCATCATGATTCTTTCTAAACCCTTTCCTAGACACGACAGGAGTGCGATAGGTCTCCATCCTTTCACGGATGAAGGGTCTCTGCCCGACTTTGGAAGGAATACAACCTCTGCCAGCTTGAAGCAGGAAGGATGATGCCCGAGCTGTGTGCACACGCGGAAAAGGTGCATAATATGAGCTCCAACATGACTCCAGGAGGAAACAAGGAGCTCTGTAGAGATGTCATCGACTCCGGGGCAAGAGCTACCTTTACCTATTGTACAGCTTTGGACTTCAGTCTCGGATATTCCTTCCTTTCATGATATCCGGGCATCTACAGGCTGGTTGAAAGGGGTCAGATCATCGGTGACTTGGTGCCGTGAAAGAGGCTGGTCCCGCAGGATTTCGGCGCGCTCAGCCTAATCGGAGATAAATCGAACTTCATGTAGAATAGGGGGTGGGGTTTTCTCATGCATTGGAGATCCCCACTGTAGGAGCTTAAAGGTTTCGGGTAAAGTTTTTACTCATTCTACCCGGCTTTTCTACTAGCTTCTTTTCGCAGCTGCAACTACTTTCCTTAAGTGCTTTACGTTACTGGATCGTTCTGATTCTGTGAGTGACCCTTTGTCCCTTAAGTGGGCGGCCTTGCATTCTGGAGTCCACCAGGGTCCTGACCTGCCACTCTCTGAGCTAGGGCGTCTAACAACAGCCTTTATTGCTTCCTTAAATGCCCTACAAAGCTCCTCAGCAAACTCATCTGTTTCTTCTACCGAAGTAAGCGGTGTTAATGGTGGTGCCTCGCGGGAGACTAGTAGTGCGAAATGTGGTAGCTGGTTTTTGGGAATGTGGAGGGAGCCTCTTGCCGTTGCTTTAGGTTGTTTTTGGTTGAAAACTGAGCCCAAGTTTGGAAAGTGATCGTTAGTTATACACTCCTATCGCTCGACCCAAGCGCAGGTTGCGTTTTTGTTTGACCAAGCCAGTTCAAGAGTATTCCAGACTCGATGCGTGGGCTCGCCAATTATAAGGCAAGTGAGATTGTGAGTCTCTGTTCACTTTTTAACCTCTTCTCCTTGTCCATATGTATGCACTGCGCTTGGTTGCCAGGCCCAATGAACCGAGTTGAAATCACCTACAACAAGGGCACCAGCAGATGAAACCCAATCGAGGAGGGGTTGAACTGCCTCTGGATCCGAGGGGGGGGGGCTTTGTAAACATTGAGGAATGTTGTGTTATTTACTTCAACCAGAAATAGTCGCTTGTTGAATTAGACAAGGGGAATTTTTGAATGGCTTGAATTTGATTGGCATTTTTCCAAGTGTATATGATTGCACGGAGATGAATGCTTATGCCATTGTGCTGTATATCGACGTTGAAGTAAGGATGTGCTTTAGTATGCCTACGTCACCATGGCTCCTGAATAAGCAAGAGGTCTAGTTGAAGCTCGCAGGCACGATTAAGAGCTAAACCGTGCGTTGATCCCCCTCTTCCAACATTTATCGACATAAATCGGAGAATCTGTTGGTCGCCCTTCACAAACGCATTGCGACACCTGCCGGATTCTCCAGAGGTAATGCTGCTGCCACTCCAACGTCTGCGGATGGGACTTGGCCAGTTGGGTAGTTATGGATGGATGCTTCGGCGGAGGCTGCTTTGGCCTCTACCTCTCTTGCTCTAGTGAGAGCTTGAAATTCTCGCTCTCCTGCGTCTAGGTAGGTTTTCAATTGCTGTTTTGTTGGTCCGTCAGTTCTTTTTGGACGAGTCAGACATCTGGAGCTATCAGATCTGTGAGGGCACCCACAGTTGTGATATTTGGTCAGAGCTTGACATAAGTCTTCTGTGTGCATAGTTGAGCCACAGTTCGCACAAGATGGTGCCCTTGAGCAGTTACTTGAAGGGGTATGGTCGCTGCATCGCTTATAGAACTCAAGAGGCTCTTGCTTCTTGAATGGCCTGGCAAGACCAGATTCATCAAAGACCCTGAAGCCGAGTCGGGGCGATTTGAATAAGAAAGTTATCCAGGTTCTATGAGGCGTGGAGGGGTTTTTCTGTCCAAAGAGTTTTACTGCAGAGAGTCTCATGTTAGTAATCCTCTCGATTTCAACACTGAGCATGGCCTGATTCACTTCAACTCGTCCTTGAATCGTCCGAATAGCTACAGGAACTGTAGGAATTATAATTTGTAACCAGTTCGTTGCTGGTTCAAGCTTTGCTCCGGGCAAGAAGAACCCATTCTCAGCTTTTCAAAGTTCTTCACGCGTCTCGTTGCTGCAAGGAGTTAAGGCAAGCCCCGAGTTTACCGCTTTGATCATTCTAATGAGTGAGGGCGAAACCAATAGTTGTTTCACCACTACCTCCCGAATATCAGCAGGTGAAAGGCTTCGACACTCGTGATCGCGTGGTATGCGGATAAATAACCTTTCATCGGGGCTGGAAGTGGGTTGAGAATTTACAGCAGTTTTTTGTTTGCAGGTGGTAGGCCGAGGTCTATTGGGCTCTTTTGCGGGGGCTACTTGTTTGAATACCGGCTTGGTTGGCAGTTCCTCGCTTGTTGCAGCGGTACGAGCTTTCTTATGACCGTTACGAGTGATGGTCGCCCAAGTCAGGTTGGTGTTTGACGATTTGCTAGGCAGTTGGACAGGTTCTTTGGAGGGCCTAGAAGTTCGAGTTGGCGCTGAAGTACCGACTTTATTTGTTTGATCCTTATTCTTGCCTTTTTCCTTGTTAGAAACTGGTCAAGGTTTCAAGGGTATAGGAGGAGGAGAGGGTGGTGCCTCTGAGGCTGCATATTTTGAAATGGCCTTGCAGAGGTATTCGCGGATTACTGTAGCCTCATCCTTTTCGATTACCGTCATAAAGCCCGAGAGAGCACTCGCGATACTACTAATTGCGCACGTACACATAGTTATACGAGCGTGCCATACTAGTTCACAAGGCTTTCGTTCTTCGATAATTTGGGCGAGATCTTTTGGGAGGAACTCATTCGCGTCAATCTCGATTCTGGTCGTTGTTTCGTGGTAGGATTCGGTAATTGCACGTTTAGAGTGAGGGACAGGCTGAAAGGTTGGCCTGTCAGTCACTACCACGTCATGTTGAGGTAAGATAGGTTAATATGGAGGTGTCGCGGAGTTGGGGAAGGGTGGGGTGTTTGATGGAATGCTAATAGGAAAGAAGCCCTTTTCCGTTAAAGGGGCGTGGTTTTCGAAGAAGAAGTCCATTGATGAGCTGTTGCTCGACATGTTGGTTGTAAGCGCGAATGCCGAGACCATAGTTTGTGAGTACAAGTGAAGTTATTCTGATAATTATTATGCTACAGATTGGGTGAAGCTCGTCTCTCATCCCATAGCCAGTTTGCCTGTCGACCGATCACGTAACGAGTATGCAGCGCACCAAAGTGTGCAACGAACTGAGCTGCCATACCATTTGTCCTGCAACAACAACATTTCTCCCATACTGCACGCAATTCAAGAAATTCGAAAATTCCCTTTTTCGGCCCCTCTCGAACTCGTCGCATCCATCTCTGAAGTGTGATGGAGCCCAGGCATTTTTACAATGCCTCCATTTAAGTAAAAAGAGTCCAAACGTCTTGTTGAAAAACACGAGAGTCCGCCCAAGGGCTCTTCAAAAAAATACCTGGCCTTGTCCAGTCTCTGAAATGCGCGGAGATGGGTCAGGCCGTTTCGAAAGAAAAAAGCCCTTCCAATCGTCAACGAGCCCGATACTGACATGATCGGGTTAGTTGAAACTGTTGGGGAAACTCCTCAACGAGCTTCCATCCCCCACGGGATTTGAGAATCGCCCAAATCTCCTCCGACTGCATTAAAACTTTCGGAGAATTCTGCATCCAAAGCAGCATCAAAATCAACGTCGCAGCCAAAAGCTGCCACGAGAGCAGACTGCCCCACAGAACTTCGACCAATTGTCGAAGCTGAACAACGACGCGCCGCCGAAACAGCGGAAAATTTGGCCTTCTGCTCCGCCGCCATCTCTGGCGTCGAAGCCACACTCCTCCCTATGACCAACGGGTCAAATAGACAATTCCTAGGCTCCATGAATTTACATACGCGCAGCCATGGCGCAATACATGACCACTGGTCCGGCCTCTACGCCACCCGTCCTCCCTCCTCGCCCGGCGAATCCTCCCCCGAGAGCTCCTGACGCCAAGAGCCCAATCATACCCGCCGTCTCAGCGCTGCCAGTAAAAAGCACCTGTGCTACGGTAGCTAGAAACGAACTGCCACAAAAAGCAGTCCCAATAGCAAAGGCTGTGCCGCGACCCACGGCAAAGGTCCCAAAGAAAGACGCCCCGAAGGCGAAAGTCGTCAAACGACATTTCATTCACCTCGGTAGTGACCACTTGGAGGAAATTGTCTCCCCAGAGTGCACGAGCTGCAATCCAGGTGAAAACTGGTTGTAGTCTATATATGGCTGACTCCATACACCGAGTCAGAACCGGTTTCGCAATTGCGACAACCGACGAAGAAGCGAGACAGAAGATTCTGAACGCCTCTCCAACCTTGGAGAGTATAAACACCAAAGTTGAAGATGCTTCGGATCTAGTCTCCTCACGGTTACCAAATGTACCCATAAATATAGCACTAAAACGCGGCTCGGTAACGGTCACAGACTGGGAGTTCACACGCGAGATCCTCCGGAAAACTGGGCTTCCGCCAGCCAAGGTGCGACCACATGGAACTTACTGTCCTAGTGCACCATATCGCACCTGGGTTGCTCTTTTCCCTCGGGACTCCGCCTCTTTGAAGAGTCTTGTTTGGCTACTAAGCTACAGCCTCGTCAAAGGATCAAGCAGTGCTACCGCTACCTCGGCAACCACGCCACTCGTGGCTGCTTCTGCGCTCCGGCCTGACGGAATAGCGGTTAAAAAATGCACTTTGAAGAAGAATGCAAGGCTCTCACACGTTGTAGCAACTGTGGGGAACCACACCTATCGGGTTATCGGGACTGCCAAGCCGGACGTAACAAACTCGGCCTGGTGGAGAAAGAGCAGCTCGTGGTAATTCGAAAATTCGAGCAAGGGAGGCTTGCAGAAGCAGCCCGAGCAAGAGCTGCAGCCAAAAGGGCAGAGGAGGCGATTATTGCCTCAGATAAGGATTTCTCGATGGCTGAGGCAACAGGTGTCGGAGTTCTGGAATCTGAAGAGGAAGCTTGAGGATACAGTGACCTCGACAATTCCTCTTTCAGGTGTTCCCTAACCAATAGCAGAATACTGTCGAATGACCTAATGACTTAATGACCTTTCATGTATTATCTTAGAAATGATGACTAATTATATTGATGAGTAATGAGTTACCTGTTTAGGAATGGCGTCAGGAGAGAGGGAGAACCGCTGTATATACGTGTTTCCTTTAGTAAGAAGAAAGGAATGAGAAGATATATGTTAACCACCAATTATTATTACTGCTATAGAAAGCTTGTGATATAAATACCACCCGAGTATTCCGACAAATACCCACTATATCAACCGTATCTGCTACCCATCTCTTGCTCTCAGCGGAGATGGGGTAAACTTGTCATTTGAAAGGTGTGACGGACGATGGAATGTGTTGGGAACGCGTTGCCTGGGTCCAATATAGAATCTTCTGTCTTTAGGAGCTATTTTTATTTTCGTGATTTTTCGTTTTTGTTTAATCAGCTGCACTTTTGGCAGCGATTAACGAGGTCGGAACGAATTAGGCTGTAGGAAAAATTACAGGGAGCTCTACCGGATCCACCTGTCCTTCACCCATTGTGGATGTAGAGCTTTAGCTTAGGACTTGTTGGAATATAATAGTAATAATAATACTTCACAAAATACTTCTTGTATTATCATTATTTCGAGACTAGATCACCTTCATGCGCCGTAATGATATATTGCCATAATAACTACCTATGTACTAGCTACTAGATCTACCACTCTGCACAGCTGAGAACGACATGAATGTCCATGTAGACTACATTTACTATAGATTTTCTCAGTATTTCTCACGAAAAACTCATTCCAAACTATGGGTGAGCGAGTGTGTATATTGTCCTAATGAGTCAATGACAATGCAAGGATATATACGCTCTTTCTGCCTTTAGGGTGGGAGTAACTATGCCTAGAGTAATGTATTACTTCCTATACCTCCTTCGCCACTTTCTTCCTGCATTAATACACTCAAATATCTCCATTCGATTACACACTAAAGGGAGCCGTAATTATGACATTAATTTCCCTCTCCAGCCAAGAAAACGATGGCCATTTGCTGGTGTGTAGCTATAGAAAGAAGTCTCAAAAACTACTGGGTGTAGAGCTCTCTTATGACAAAGAGGCCGGCCAGCCAGGTGCAGTCGACTTGTGTATACCTAAGAGCGTCTCTCAACCTTCCTAGTCTCCTCTTCCCTCTTTCCCTGATTTATGCCGCAAGAAAATCCAAAGGTCATGAAAGGGTATCAGAAAAGTCTTGGTCGAGAGTGACTGCCGTTAAGGAGCCTAGCCTAGCATCCAAAAGTCCTTGCGGACGTGGGTTGTCGAATAACTTATTTATTTCAGATGTCCTTCTGGCTAGTAGACTCGGATTAAAATTTAGAAGAGACAACACTGTTGACGAGTTGAAATCTGTTTCTCCAGAGGGCAGAAGGGTCATTTACTTTCCTTTCATGGACTTTTTGTTCGCCCGCGAGTGGGTAGCACATGTTGTGATATAACGAGGGCTTCTATGACTGCCATCGTAACGTTTGGTACCACAATATATTTCCTCATTCTAAGCATCATTATCTTTCTCTTAATTGTCTTTTGTGTTATTGGAAATGTCTCTTTGACGGAGGAAGAGGTAACTCAGCCTAAAGTGGATAAGGTGTTACTCAATCTCGGCTCTGCAGACTCTACAGTGAGAGCTGAAGGCTTGTAGGGAACCACAATGACAGATCTTGAGTTAAATCCCCTCACTCCGAAGTATAGCACATGGTACAAGTTTATGACTTTTTTTCAACGTCTCGTTCTTCCAAAGCGCATACCACTATTCGACTTCATCTTTGATCCGCTTGAAATTAGTTAATCCTCTGCTGCTCAATTTATTTCCAAATCAAGTCAGCCCTGCTAGGCAGTAGAGTCCCGTTTATTATCTCAGCCCAAAACCATTTTATCTATCTCATCAGGTCTGCTCCTTCACCTCTGACCCAGATTGACTCTGTTGGTCACTTGTTCTTCTACGGGTCCGCTCAGCAGTTTTCTACCCAATGATTGCTTCTCTCAGTTTTTATGAACTAAGAGTATCGACCAAGGCGACTGTTCGTAGAAGTCTTTAGGATGCACTAAAATCAAGAATGTTAATAGATATACGAGGACAATATTGGTGGAGCAGATGCCCTCAAATCTTTTAGTTGATCAAAAAGTCAAAGAGCTCAGAAGGCTGTTGTTGACGTTCAAGACTGAAGGAGCACGGAGGAATATTAACAATCGCTAATAGGGTCATGATTGTTCTAGCATGACGCTATTCAGTCTGCAGACTTCGTGGTAAGCAGTTGTCTCATCACATAATGTAACGCGAGATTGTAATCAGAAGTACTCAAACTCTAGCTACAGGTCCCATCTTTGCAATCTAACGAAACATCTAATGCCGGGAATTCCTAGATTCTAGGCTCTCCTAGAGGGTCGATAGTCTTTGGTAGGTAGCTTCATCATACCTAATTTTTCAAAGTAATGTAGCGACAGAACTAGCTTGCACTCTATCTTTCTAGTCTCTGGCCGGTGCTTGTTAGAGTTGAAAAAGATAGACTGTTTATCTAGGTGGCGATGAATCTTCTGTTCTTGTAGATATATATATTATCTAGATTACTCTGAAAAAATAAAGATCTCACCGGAATAATACTTTTACGGCCTTTGACAGTTCGAGGTGCATGGAAGGGTAGCTTTGGCCCATTTATTACATGTTAAGCTTAGTTGAAAGCGTTGGTACGCCGGGTAGTTTTCAAAGTCTGAGCTGGCCAACATGAGACCTTGGGGTTGTGTTGCGAGCTAGCACGACTTAAAAAAAACAACCTCAGTCTTGCGATAATCGCAGCTTCTCACCACTCATGATTGATACCTAGAATAACAGACATGTTGCGCAGTGTAATGTGCGCAGCATACCCGGTAGAAAAGGAGAAGCTGACAAAACGAGTGTCATGTTTTTTTTGGAGCTAAATGCTGGCAAGTTGTACGGTACATGCGCAAGTAAGCGAGATAAATTCTAAGCCACAATTTACTTGCCTGCAGCACTTCAAGGCGTAGAAAACAGCGATGATCTCCTCGTGCTCATGCCATGCTTCCGTTCATGTATGCTAAGGTAGCCTGAAACACCAAATTATCACGTATTCCAGCCCCTTCATTACACCCAAGTTCGTGTCGGGAACCTAGATGAAATGGAGGGTCTATAAGTCTAGAACACTGTGTGTCTCCATTTCCAACACTGCCTCATTATCTACATCCCGCTGTGGGGCAAGCGAACTGTTAATGGAGATTACAGGATGAAGTAGATGACGCGACGAAAAAGATAATAATAGAAATGACTCCATGTCAAAAATAGGATGTGTAACCGATCGGGCACAAACATCAGTCTCCCCAATATATGCGGTCGGCAACCTCAGGAAGCGTCGTCAAGGGAGTCCTGAAATGTCTAAATCAATGCAGACTAGGTGATGGACGATAGTGTGGCCGAGAACCCATGTCTTTCTTGTGGAGACATTGAATCGTCCTGGCCATATAGCATGTGTTTCCTTGGACGCGTGACGAGGAGATAAAAATTGACCATGTCACTAGTCATGTTCGTGACTATCGGCACTATAGATTGGTGTCTGCTATTTCGACGACTTTACCGTGGCTTAGCTTGGGTGTCTAGGTGAGCGGAGTTTGGAGGTCCGAGTTGGAGAATGTCTCTCTTAATACCATGTAACGAGCGATTAAGTACCGCTGCAACACACTAATTCTTGGTTGACAAGTAATTCGATGCGCAGGAGTTGAAAGACCGGATATGAGGGTCGAAAGAGGCAATGTAGGTGGCTAAGTTAGATAAAAAAGGCTAGCAGGCCTATCAATAGAGTTCGGACTGAGCCATCTAAGCAGGTACAAATAGCCATTACCCACGACTTCATAACTCCTTGCTCACTATAACTTTATTCTACTTCAACCATTTTGTTTGTAACCTAGTCTTTGCATACTCATGAAATCTGAGCTCCTCGATTCCACATGGGGTGAGGAATAGTGGTTGCTGATACCCTGCACTCCCATTCGACAACGTCCGGTCAGTAGACATCACCTGAAGAGGGCACCCCGCTGTAGAGAATCTTGAACACTTTACCTGGTACCAATTCATCCTCCGAATTTATCTTTTCTCTGACGTTATGGATATTTACTTTGTGAGATATCGGTCTCCAATCTTGATGCTAAAATGAGGCTAGCCGCTTTCTAATCAACGATAGAGAAGGCTATCTCCCATGAACGCAAGAGCCTGGACTCTTTGACTATATATTACAGGTTAAGTGCCGGCCCGTTATCACTGCTTGCCGACGAGTTTCCCTAATTAAGACCTCTGAAACAATTGCAACGGTCAGATTAAGTGAAAAGTGTGGACAGATAGCCCGCTCTCAACAGAATCTAAGACACCGGTCAAGCCTACTACGGAAAACTTGATACAAAATTTAGCTCAATCAATTGGCAAGAGTCTAGACTAGCTTACTCGTACATCTAGATTATTTCGACATAGATATCATGATCAATGCTGACCTTGATGCCTTCTTCGTCTGCACAAAAGCGTTTCAATATTTATCTGGGACACGTCAAATGGTATATTCCACCTTGCAACCTATGTAAGTTAAGGAGTCTGATTACCAAGGCTTTTGGATAGAGCATAAGCCGAGTTTTTTGTGGTCCTGGTTTTTCATTGACTTGCTAGATGAAAGGCACCCTCCACCTCCAATCGGAACTTCAGCATGAGAGAGCCCAAGCCAAATAGGTTGGACTATCGTGTAGCACACAAAATACCTTATCTCAACTTATTGGCCGGAACCACTTCAAAGTGAAGTTTTCAAGTTCACTCATCGTATATCCAACAGGCCCTAATACCCTGTTAAAAACTGATATCACCGTATTTTTTCTAGGGAGCCACACATACGAGCCTCGATTTTAACCGCCTATCTACTGTTTTGTCATGAGCCCGAGCTGCCCGGTCTCGTACCATCTATCATAATTACATCCGCCATGCTCACGTTTTCCATTGTGGAAATCTGACTCATGGAAATAGAAGCCTTGAGAATTATCCATCCTTCTAATCCAAACAAGCTTTAGTGCTGGCACTATCGCCTCAAATTCCTTTGATCACGATTTAACCGAGCTTTTCTGGCACCGAAAGAACACAGCCATTGAGTCGTCTCTTACACTCTCGTAGTAGAATGTGGTTGCCGTCTGGCGAGAGCAACGGTCATTTACTGCAGAGTCTCCATGGCTCAATTCGGTAACGACCAAGCGATAGGATTTGGTCAACAGTTTCCGGCAGAGTCAACTCACGGTTTTTTACCATCTCCGGAAGTTTAGGAGCAAGCAGACTCCCATCCATCCTACCATTTTCATTACTCTCACCCAAGCGTGTACCTCATATGAAATCGTAGCTCAAAGAATTTCATCAAGGGAATCTTACATTTTGTCGGCAGGGCCGAGCCTTTCGAGTCTGAGAATCCATGCAACCGCCACCACCATTGCCGTAACTTCTATCTTAGCTACACTCTCGAGCATTTGGATGGACCATCAGGGTCTAGCTCTGCTCCCTGAGGGCAGCATCCGGCCTATCTGAAGGGGTTTCGGGATGTATATCAATGGCTGTTCATTGTTCATCCTAATGATTCTTTGTATTGGTTTCGGAGCTACCTTATCTCCAAGTAATCTTGTATCGAAGGTACCCGTATCTTTGATCAGACCCGAGCCGCTGTGGTGTTCGGCGAGGCCTCGGAAATGTTGAAGCTAAATGTTTGAGGGGTGGCTGAGATTTTACTCCCGACAGAACTCATGGCGTCCGATGGATCCTAGATCGTGGTATGGGACGATGCCAAGATTATTTTTGCCATTTGTTTTTATTTCTTTATGTCTAGATGTGAAGCTAGCGCCAGTGATATTGTCGACGGATCCGCGTCGCGATGCTTGGAGAGCGTTCCGCGTGCACAACTTCTGCCCATGAAACTTTGCCCTCTCCCATTTCTCTCGCAGCCGGCAAAGTGCACTGCTACGGAAAGAGTAAGCAGACTCCTGACATCAGATATTCATTGAAAAGCGTGTACTACTTTCTCCAGCGAGTTGGGGCCTATAGACGTGGGGAACCTCAATTGTAACGGGCATGGCCTCCGATCAAGTGGTTTTAGTCTACATATCAAGTCTCCAGTCTCAAATATAATATGAGCGTTGTACAATCGGCTCTATTCCCGTCTATAGCTATGGTACGCACAGTTAATGCATATAGTGTGAGTGAGGATGGTCATGTGAATTTTAATGTTGTTAAATTGAATTTCATTGAATTCTATCCTGATTCAATGGCTACAGCGGATACCCGAAGCTATCTAGTAAGCTTTGAAGACTGCTGGCAATATCTAAAGTTGGGTTGTTTAATATTTTCCAATAAAAACTGACGTTCATGCACAAAAAGTGAGTTCCATGTATGTAGATTAACGTTCTAGGCAACTGGCTCTTTCTGCACCCTTAGGGAAGCTCGAGTATAAATGGGCCCAGCCTGGATCAGGTCAGTTACAATTGAATACATAAACCTCGTACCGCCTGAATGGCCTGACCACCTCTGATATCACCCATATACTGAGCATGCCAATTTCGACTGTCAAGAGACCTCGTATTTTCTCGCCGAGGAATTCGATCCTCGTTAGACTCGGCAACAGCGAGACAGAGAACTAAATAACTCCTCAGCGTTTAATTTTAGATTGCTCAGTCGTAGCTTGGCCTCGCCCAAGATCGTCTCATCTCAAAATTGAGTTATCATCTTCATCAGACACCTAATCCGTTTTTACTCCTTTGCCATCTACTGTAGCATCTCTTTTCCACCTGCCGACATCACAATGTTATAAATTGAAAAGTGTTCAATTCATGACCTTTCTCCTTCGCATTTATATCCCAAACTGTGAAGGCTGAATATGCGAAAAGAAACTCAAACAGGGACACAGTTGCCCAGGCTTTAATCTAATGCTCGGGTTAAGTGCTGGCAAGGTATCGTGCTCATTTCGACGGTGGCGATTTGTCACAGATGCAGTCGCATTATAAATCGGTACTTTGACCATAAATTCAGAATGAGCAGTAGTTTTGGAGGTATAGAGATTGTATTTTATCTGTGATGGCGATAACGTCTTTTTGGATTTCTGGACTGCCTCCATTAGCTGTGGCATGATTGAGGAGAGTATTGCAAGATTGATTTAGCCGGGAGAGATCACTAGGAGAAATCAAGATGATGGAGAATGTCAGTTTTAAAAATAGGAACATAATCTTGGCTTGAGCCTGTCTACGGTTCGCGTTTGGGTTAGAGATCATTGATATCTACGATTTGTGCAGTTGACTGACCTCTGCAAATGGGGGTTTCGACCATCTAATTACCCGTGTCACTCTTCTCAACCACCATTTCCGCGAAACGCCTCGAGATCTTTCATAGTCATGGCAGAACCTTATCCCTATGAGAGTATTTCAAATTCAGGGGCAGATGCATTAACCTCGACTACTTCTTTGTCCCATAACATAACAAGGGGACTATTCTCAACACCTGCCAGTGGTGTGTCCTACAAACCTCCAGCTCTCACTGTAGAGTCTGCAGAGCCGAGATTGAGTAACAGAGTTCTCGTTTCAATGAGGATTCCCAATCGCTCTCGTCGTCTGCATCATCTTCATCTTTTATCACATCCCCCTATCACCACTATCACGAAGCTGACTACGATCGGATCAGATGGTAGGGTCGAAGCTCTTCTCGTCGTCAACACTTGATCAAGGAGGAAAAGCCATCCGATAAGTTTCCGGAGCGTACCCAACACCCGATAAGGAGATGGCGGATTGGATCAAGTCGGCCTCGACTGTCACAAATAAGGGAGGTATAGATAAATATGTGCACTACATGTAGTCCCAGTGTCTAGGCCTCGCCTGGCTGGGGCTGCAGGTTTTTTGAGACTCTTTCGCGCGCACGCAGTTTCTATTTCTAACATTTTTATTTATTTTTGGGTAGAAGGTTCCGCGAAAAAGTGGCTGAAATCCACTAGTAATCACTGAGCTTAATGGCTACTCATCACGGGCAATATATCAATGATCTTTCACGGAACATTAGTTGCAAGGAGCACTGTACATGGTGTGGCCTGGACCAGAAAGGAGCCCGATGTGCTAGATAGTCCATGACTCAAGTATTATAATATAAACATCACATCATCAACGCAGTTGTTCGATATATTCAAATATCAAGATATACTTCCTTTTTCGGGTTTAAAACAGTAATTGGCATGATAAAGAATCGTGGGACAGCTATAAATTCTCATGAATCTTAGACTACGAAAATATTTCATCTGTCTTCTTTTCGAGACCTATCAATTTCTGCGGATGTTTGTTTCCTGTAAACGGCTGACATATCTTGAGACTTCATCCCATCGGCTAACTATCTTAATCGCTCATCTTGAGCACTTGAAAGCGGTCCAGCTGTCTAGGGTAGTCTAACAGTAGCTAGCGTGTTTGCCTTACGTCACTGGCTGAATAACGGCCGATCGGAGGAGTTAAATGATTGGTTGATGGTATTCGCGCGCCAGATGTCGAGGCTAGCGCCAAGCTGGCCAAGCAAAGCCTTGTTCCATGAAACTCGCTGGGGACGTAAGATCGTCTTGACAAGTCCCAGTTTCATATGCATGTACCGTCTAACGGCATTCTGCAGATCGCTGCTGAAATTTACCGACTGCCATAAACATTATTTCAATATCTAAATGTTGGCTACTTATTATTTCAAATATATCACTATTCCCTACACATGATCCTTCACAATTTTCCTGGGATACCCGTGCTATCCATGATATCTTCACTGAGTAATTTGCGCCCAGTGCGAGAAGATGAAGGTAACGATCTGGTGTGATTTTAACCCCGTCCTATCCTGATACTTGAGACGGTTTCTCCAGTATCCCTGAGACTACTTCTTTCTCTCAATCACTGGTCTTCCGACAGTGTGAGACAATCTCCCTTTACCTTTCGCAAAACACTGTTATGTTAGGTGCATTCGTCAAAAATTTCTATTCTTCGGACATTCTATGTTTATTATCCACAACGACTGGATCGTTTTTTGCCGAAAGTTGATCATTGCACTCACACACGCTCATAGAGTAAGCTGATTCAAACCAAGGGCATCAGCGTATGCCCTTTACGCAAGCCATCGTGGCGAACGATCGAGTCTTCCCACGAGAGTGCTTGAAAAAGTAATAAGAGGATGGCTCCCCTGGCTCAGACCATACAGAATATGCTGGAAATCCGCAAATTACTTGTGAGTCGAGATGATGATAGCGAAGACGAGGATGAGGATTACTCCGACGACGAAGATAATCATTCTAAAAAGAAAAAAAAGCTATCCAAGGAGCTGGATACTCCACTACTACCTTTTCAGGATCAATCTTTTTCAGAAGATCAGCTACCTTCAGAGGATCGATTTACTTCAGAAAATCGTTTTCTACCAGAAGAAAAGTTATCGTCAGAAAATCGTTTTCTACCAGAAGAACAGCTACCATCAGAAGAACAGCTACCATCAGAAGAACAGTTACCATCAGAAGAACAGTTACCATCAGAAGAACAGTTACCATCAGAAGAACAGTTACCATCAGAAGAACAGTTACCATCAGAAGAACAGTTTCCATCAGAAGAGCAGTTTCCGTCAGAAGAAGCAAAAGAAAATGAAGAGTCACCACCATCTCGCTCGCCGCCACAATCAGAACCGAGGCCTCAGCTAGAACCACCACCAGGGAAACCACAGCCCCAATTATCACCCTCACCGCCGCAACCACCTCCGCCGCCTCCGCCTCCGCCTCAAGTTGTGACTGTGATATCTACCACAACAAAAACCGCCAACAACTCAGCTCCCACTTTAACTTCCATGCCAAATGATTTGAATCCCGGGATGAATCCAGCCGTAAGAATTTCGTAACAAATGACCTTTTGATTCACCAATCTAACGGCATATAGATGAATCGAACTACCCCTTCTACTGAGGCTGATGCACCACGAAAAGAACTTAACCCAGGGCAGATGCCCACATCGCCAGCCAAGGTAACTCCTGCGGCAATGGGACCCTCTCCTAGCATTCAGACGATAGTTATCGCACAGACAGGCAGCGCTTCCCTTAATTCATCACCGGCTTTGGTACATCACGAACACCATGAAGGGGTTCTCTCGCCAACTGCAGAACATATATTGATTGCAGTAGGGGCAATTGGTATGTCGGACACTAAGGCTTTCAGTCATCAACTAACTGTTTCTAGGTGCTTTTATCATATTTGTCGCTCTTTTCTACTTTTTCATGGTAATTAGGCGTCAGAATAAACTACTAAATCCTATTGTACCTAGCATGGACAAAGATTGTAATACCAGGTTGGAACCAGAAAACACGAACGAACCACCACCGCAATACTCAATAGACAAAAATAGCCCCCCAACCTACTTAGAAACAAGCGATCAAAAAACTCACTTGGAATCTACTACACCTATCCAGTACACAAGTTCTCCAGAACTGTCTCAATCAAGATCAAACGATCCTTCTATAAACGTTTCAGCTACTCCAAATCCCTTTGAATCGCCAATTGCACAATCTCGTCTTGGTGAAAGCTCGCAAATAAATACAGATTTTTCGAATCGACAGCCACCTATTCGCAATTCGACTGACGCTCGGAATTTACACTATCCATCAATCTCCAGTAATAACAACTTAATGTCTCAGAATGTGTACTCTACACACCAAACACCTGATATATATAGTTACAGCCAGGGGCAAGCAGACCGTATGAGTTTTCGTTCATCCTTATCGTCAGGATTTGGAGACGGCCTGATCATTCCCGAACCGTCGGTTATAGGGTCTGGTGTAAACAACCCTCGGCGTCAAAGTGTCCAGCATCAAGCTGAACAACATCCGAGATTTTCATGGGTTCCGTCGCAGCCTCGTGATACCATGTATACTACGATATCAGTCGATCCATCTCCTCGTTTTCGGACCGTAAATTCCTGGGTTCTGCAACAGAGTGATCGTGTCGAGCGTCACGTCTCAACGGATAGAAATATAGCTCATCTGCCCGCAGCACCCCTACCTGCGCGAATAGCGGAAGAAAGGATTGTAAGTGAGCAGCCAGCTCTTACACGACCGTAAGGCAAATAGTATGCATGACTAAAGAGTCGTGATTCATGTGTTATGTGTTATATGAGGAGGGGGGATGTAATGGCAATCAGGGGTACACAACAGTAGCTGATTAACTCAGAATATTTTTTTAAATTGATCGATTTACATCTAGATTGTTTATATCTTAAGCCTGGTGCGGGATAGGAAGGTTTGCATAGCGATAGAGTACCAATTTATCGTGTTATAATACCAAAATATTATTTTTCTTTATGAATTTTGATCCTGATGTCAGTTTTATGATTTAACGTATAGTTTAACCTCATAATTATCCAGTGCTTGTTTAAGGCAAAGTCAAGTACATATTTCTACCGCTGTTCCTGACAGTAGACGAAACAAGTATTAGAAAAAATAAATCTCCTTCACTAAGAAATGATAACAGCATAAACTAAATTCTAAATGGGAATCGCCGGCAAAATGAAACAGACAAAAAATTTTGAAACAAGACTCTGTCATGCACCTTTTACCTTTTCAGTGTCAGGTTAAAATTCAAGCTATCTGGATAGTAGGCGCAAAACGTGACAGGCCCCGTTATAGATGCCATGAATTTCACCAATCAATGACGCGCATGAGGATAACTGAGACGGAATGAAATAAACTGATTCTCTATGACAAATCATCTTATCTTGCGAATACAGATACAATAGTATAAGGTTGGAAAGATGTAGTACAGAAGATGGTTATCCATCATAATTTTCGGCTCAACCACAAAATAGCAATTTCTAGCTTCGATATCTACCCCATTATTCATTAGTTCCATTAGTCTAAGTTCTAAAGAAGTTTAATTAGACAGACAGGAATGTATCATTTCGACGCAAAATATTCACATGCAATTGAGCCTGGTTTACTTGGCTCAAGTAGTACACATAAAACTCAAAATAGTTGTTCAATGACCTGGAAAATTAGAGGCTATTTATCAATTCCGTTTGCGTTGTTATTGCTATGGCTAATAGCTTAATTCAATAATTTATAAAGCTTTTTGCTCAAAGGGATCTAGAGTTTTGGAATACCAAAAGTTTGGAGAAGATCTAAATGGAAACTTTTTAATTCGTATGTAGCATCATTTCCTTTCCTCCTGGCAGCTTAAAATAAATATGGAGTTCAATAGAAAGTCTAACAACCGGATAATCCTCTCTGTCAAAGATGAATGAGGATCAAATACACTAGATAGAACAAGAGAATATAAGGACCTGGCTTGCTTGCCTAGCAAGTGCTAGTTTAAATATCTACCTGTAAGATGTAATAAAACTTAGTTCGACGTCCCCTCGAGCTCTTGAACACGGAGGCTAGTCCAAACTGTCTGTGAAGGCTGTAGATTTAGATTCACTTGAAAATTTATACATGTTTAATATTTTCAAACGGATACTTAAGTTGATGCCCTGATTCCAAATCTATCCATAGACACATGCGTAGAGAAATCGTGGCCAGGTCGACAACAGTGCAGTAGGGCGAGGGACTTCATTGTCCCGAAGAACAAAGCATTGTTAGCCTCGCATGTGTAATATGTGAGGGGACAATGCCTACGTCTTACCCATCGCGGCCCGTTCGGAACTTACTCAGTTCTGAAACTACAACATCTAATATTGATAACCCCTAAATGATTTATTCTTATCCTATGAAAAGCATCTAATCAGATCTAGAGAAATAACATGCAATATTAGGCTAACTGAAATAACCTTTAATAGTCGGGATCCCTTGGCTTCGTTCTCTCTATTTAGTCTCACACTTCAGTCATTCTAGCCATCAAAACGGCTACTACCCTCGATATGTTAGACGAGAACCTTCCAACTTTTTTCATACAAACCCCTCGTTCTGAAGATCCGTACTCAACCACCATTTTGTTGGGTGAAAATGGTTCAGAGCCGCAACCTATATACACTCTCCGTAAACCCGATCCTAGTCTCCCGGCTGCAAAAGGTTGCTACGCAGTTGCTCTCCACGATTCCTACAACCCTGATGTTCTCTATGCCGATGTTCAGGCCAAACCAGAATGGACACAAACTGTGCCGTCCTTGGCAGAACCTCGAACACAGACGGGTGTAAACCCTTTGGTGCCCTATGTGCCCAATGGTTTTACCGTCCAGCTATACAATCCAAACCAGCCCATGAAAGTTAAGCATGTAGCTGGAACATGGAATACCTCTGCACACTGGGAGTTTGAGATGCCGCAAAGTACCTTTCGTGTCCCTTCCTCTTCCACTTTAGATCAAGGCCGTGATGCACCAGCCCTTTGTGATGTCACTCCAAAGATAAAATTCAAGTGGAAACGAGATGGAAAGCTAAGCAGAGATATCGCTTGCTACTTGGTAGGCCAGACGATTATTGGCAAAAAGAGCAAAGAACCAGATATTACAATCGCTTTTTTTAAAGGAGGGAGGGACTTTACAATCTACCAGCCTAATATGCATCGTGTCGAAATTGAGGATACAAAAGGTCTGGAAGTTGCGCTACTTCTAAGTGGGATTGTTATCAAGGATTTATACTTTAATGCAAACAAAGAGATGTTTAATCTTCACTCCTCCGCAGATACTGCTACTTCCGAGGCCAATCTTACAAAAAAAACTTCTTTTACTTCTAAGCCTGCAGGATTGTCAAGCATCAAACCACCACACAAACTTCTAGTTAATAAAGTCGGCTCCTCAAGCATGCCTCCGATACAGACGGCCTCTGAAATTGATGCCGAAACAGAACGTCTCAGGAAAATAGTTGAAGCCGAAGAAGAGGCACAGAAAAAAGCAGAGGAAAAAGAACAACAATTTATCATGGATATGCTCGATGCTGAAGAGAGAGAAAACCGAGAGCGAGAGCTTTTAGTAGAGAAAGAAACAGAGAGGTTGCGGAAGGAGTATGGTGTTTCAATGACGCCGCTTCTGTCTCCCACCAACCCTAATACGGGCCTGCGTCCTAATTCCTCAACCTCTAGCCAGGCTCCAAGCTCCCCAAAACCTCTGCATTCCTCTGAGTCAGGACAGTTTAACATTCCCCAGGTCTCTGAGTGGCTGGCTCGGCAACAGCAGAAGCAGAAATTTGGTAACTTGAGTCCTTCCTCAACCAGTACAAGCACGCTAAATAGTAGTGGACTCTTAAATTTGGTTCAGAAGATACATCGTAAGAAGAGCTCTCAGTCCTAGGCACTAATGACCTGAAAGCTTCATCTAACATGGAAATGATACAAATTATCAGCCGCTAGACCCACAAAGCAGTTGAGCCTCCCGCAACCTCATTCAAGATATTTTTGATGGACTTGGATAGAAGCTCACAAACTACTGCTCCAGGCTAATAGCCTGTAATGTTAGGCTATATATAGCTAGCTGTTTTACTATGCGTACTAGACTTTTATGTGTAACCAAACAACATATATAGAGATCCGCTGCCGATTTATCCTTTGAATAAGATATCCTTTTTATAGCGAGGAATTTGATATTTGAAAGGCATTTTAAAAGGGGGAGATCCTATGCTTTCTACACTCCAGGTGAGGTAGCAAGCTTGTGTATCCAAGACGGTAGAAGTTATGAAATACGCTAGATATCCATCTACATAGCAAGATACTTTATATAAATTATCAATAATCATTTTGGAACGATTTCTCTTCCGCAGACGGAAATCAAAGTAGTAATCTCTCATCAATTTTTATGCTAGCCCAGATACTCCCACATTGTTCACTGTATCTTCACTAATAATGGCAGCTCATGATCACGAGCTCACAAGTTCACAGACCAAGTTATATCCGGAATATCCCAGGCAATATCTTTGCTTGACGGTCTATCGAAAGCTGATTTAATACTTCGAAATCCGACGAAGCAAGGAAGACATAGACTGGGAGGCCAAAGGCTGAACACTACATAGTAGTGCCTCCCACCAAATTCTAGCCTAATGAAGTCCCAAGTGACGGGCATTCGGCCTGAGGTGATTGTACTTGATTTTTTTGGTCGGATAAAAAGACTGCTCTGACTTCGTCACCGTAGGAGTCATAGATAACCTGGGTAGCGCCGATGTGCGCTTCATGGATAGATCTCGGTTTAAATAAGATTCACATTTGTACGAGTGACATGTGTTTTGCCATTTAACTTCTGTCAGCGTACTGTCATCGTCAACATATCCCGAACTGCGTCCTCCCCCAAAATAGTCTCAACATTCGTTCTAACTTGTCCTCACGAAGATAGCCATACGGTTAATGAAGCGTGGAAACAAGAGAAGATAGGTAACACAATGAGGAGATTATATTTTGGCTGCGAGTTTCTGATTTGCCATAATACTGACAGATCGTTGGTATTACAGGAGGTAGGATAAGAGTAGGAGGGGTATCCAGAACTACATGCAAGGCGACGATGAAGCAGAGACCCGAACGCAAGATTACTAGAGCTAAAGGATAATTTACGCTTCGCTATTTTTGTAGCAGTTCTTCGTACCATTATCAGATTTATAGCTTTAGTAAGGGATTTTTAATAAAGAAGTAGATGAAATAAGCTTCGCAAAACCCATTAAAACGATAATCTAGAAGAAAAGCACAAGTTCTTTGGTATCAGTACATATGATACACAGGCACGATAGCCTTGAAACAATGAGCCCTTATTCAAAATTTTACTGTCCTGGCGCTATCAGCCTACCCTGCTGACGCGCTGAAGCTTCCCAACCACCAGCTAGAGGTTGACCACCATTCTTCGCAGCATAATCTGCCATACGAGCCTCTAATTCTGGTCTAAAGTGTCGGATTAGGCCTTGAATAGGCCATGAAAATGCCTCGCCAAGAGCTAAAAACTTAGTCAATAGTTTCTCGATAACTTATTGCGGGCGAAACTTACCGCAAATAGTGTGTCCTTCGACTTGCTTTGTCAGTTCCTGGAGCATGTCAATCTCTCTAGGCTTTCCCTGTCCTTTTTCAAAGCGCTTCATGATTTGCTCTGTCCACTTGCTACCTTCCCTACAAGGAGTGCATTGACCACAAGACTCGTGTCTGTAGAAGTGACTTAGTCTTGAGATTGCGCGGACAACGTCAGTGCTTTTGTCCATTACAATAACAGCTGCTGTGCCGAGACCAGACTGGCTATCCTTCAATGCATCAAAATCCATGAGCTGGCTATCACACACTTCCTTGGGTAATATGGGGGTTGAGGATCCACCGGGAATAATGGCTTTCAAGTTATCCCAGCCCCCTCGTACACCACCACAATGCTTGTCAATGAGCTCCCTGAGGGGAATGCTCATTTCTTCTTCAACTGTACATGGGTTGTTGACATGCCCAGAGATACAAAATAGTTTCGTGCCTGAATTCCTTTCTCTTCCGAAGCTAGAAAACCATGAAGCTCCTCGTCGGATGATTGTTGGTGCCACAGCGATGGTCTCGACATTTGCCACAGTTGAGGGACATCCAAAAAGACCAACGGCTGCAGGAAAAGGTGGCTTGAGTCGGGGTTTTCCAGGTTTTCCCTCTAGAGATTCAATTAAAGAAGTTTCTTCTCCACAGACATATGCTCCCATTCCACGATGAATGAATACATCAAAATCGTAGCCGCTACCACAGGAGTTTTTTCCGATGAGACCGTCCCTGTATGCTTCATTTATTGCTTCTTGTAGCGTTTCACCCTCATGTACAAATTCACCTCGGATATAAATGTATGCTGCGGTACAATTCATAGCTCTGCCAGCGACTAGACAACCCTCTATTAGTTTGTGTGGATCCTTCCTCATTATTTCTCTGTCTTTGCATGTTCCTGGTTCTCCCTCGTCAGCGTTCACAACCAGGTACCTTGGCTTGTTGTCTTTTTCCCAGTCCTTAAAATTCATAAATGACTGAAGGAGAGTTAATCAAGCCTTGAGAGAAACTAGCATAGGGTCCATACCCATTTTAGACCAGACGGGAAGCCGGCTCCACCGCGACCTCTCAAGCCCGAGGCTTTAATCTCAGAGATTATCTATATCCAACGTTAACTCACAGTGTTTATTTCTCTTTAACTTATAGTGAGTACCCATTCGTGACCCTTATTTAGGATTTCTTTAGTCTTATACCAGTCTCCATACTTTTTGGCGGTCTTCAGGTCGGCAACCTTATGACCGTACAAATTTTGGAAAATACGATCCTGATCTTTAAGCCCACGGGAGAATTGTACCGCAGGGATATTGTCCACTACTGTTGCCAGTGAACGGCTTTGCTGCGGTGCACTTATTGGATTTGAGTAAAAGAGCTTTGATATTGTGGAATTGGATGGGAGGCTGGAGATAGTTTTCGAAGTAGGTCCCCGTCGCGATAGCATCATGAGAATTCGTCTTTCTCGGAAAGGCTTTGTGGATACTTTCATGCGATTTGCTGTCTACTTAAGTTTACTTGATAATGTACATTGCTAACCGACCTTGAAACGTCAGTTGAGTTAGCTTGGCTATGATTGGTCGTGAAAACCGGGGGGATCTAATAATACGTTCACCGAGAAATACAAGAATGAAGGTTTGTAAATTCTAAACGAACCTTATGGAGAATTTTATATTAGGTGGTATTACATGATTTACAGCCCCAATGGTCCATGCAAACGTCTATGAGTAACAAGACTTACATGGAAGGAAACCCCTGTTAAAAATCCCTCTATATCTCCGTTTAATCTCTATGATATCCTATACGTTCTTCAGGAGACAGAGAGTACGTTTATTGTACTTCTTAAGTCTTAGACTATCTATAACATCGGGCTCCTTTATGACCCTGGCCATACCATGTACAGTGTTCCTTACAACTGATATTCCTTGAAAGATCATTGATATATTTCCCGTGATAAATAGCCATTAAGCCCAGTGTTTACCACTGGAATTTATTCACTTTTTCCGCGGAACCTTCTACGTAATGATAATAATAATAATAATAAGAGCCTTAGTAGGGCCCAAATCAGCATTGCAATTCAGATAAGAAGTGAGCACATTGGTCTCAATTCTTATCTGTACCGAAGGAAAGTCCCTTGAGTGATTAATCCAAAATGTCAGTGTGGATATCCGTCTCAAAATGTCAAACATATGGTCTTGGCGTGTCCTCAGTGGGCAATGGGAAGAGGAGAGGTGCTACGAAAGGCAAAAGACAGGTCATTTGCGGTATGGATGAACAGCCCTGATGACATAGAAAGAATTACAAAATGGATCCTGGCAAAAGGCTGGTTTGAACAATTCCGGCTTGCAGGAGAAGTAGAAATAGCATTGGACGAAAAGATGAGACGATGTGGACAAGGATAAGACGGATCTCACACTGTGTAAACAGTGGAAATGCACTTCATGTAGGAAACCTCAGAAAACAAATAGACACGAGACAGACAGTTGTGGGGGGTTTTTACCGAATTTGGTTTCCTCCTGTGTAAATATTGTAGCTAGATCTTCCTGCATGGGCCTATAGGGTACCTGAACGGGCTTAATGAAATCAAATCAAATAATAATTATAATAAAAAAAGGTAGCAATAGAAACTGCGTGCGTGCGAAAAAGCCTCAAAAATCCTGCAGCCCTAGCCAGGCGAGGTCTAGACACCGGGACCACATGAGGTGCGCATATTCATCTATACCTCTCTTCTTTGTGACAGTCGAGGCCGACTTGATCCAATACACCATCTCCGTATCGGGTGTTGGGTGTTGGGTACGCTGCGGAAACTCGTTGAATAGCTTTTCCTTCTTGATCAAGTGTTGACGACGAGAAAAGCTTCGACCCTAACATCTGATCTGATAGTGGTTAGCTTCATGGTAATGATGATAGGGGGTTTATGCTTAGGGATGAAGGCGATACAGACCGCGAGAGCGATTGGGAATCCTCATCGAAGCGAAGACTTCGTTACTCAATCTCGGCTCTGCAGATTCTACAGCGAGAGTTAGATGTCCGTAGGGGACACCACTGACAGGTGTTGAGAATAATACCCTTTCATTCTTCAGGTACTGCTGTCACACTACAGTGACATACTCGTAAGCCAATCACATTCTCTTCATTGATCCTGAATGTTCATGCCCTATCTTTTTCCATCAACAGTAGTTCGACCGCTTTTGTCATCTGAAATTGCTCTATCCAACCATGATTTTTGAACAACTGTGTAATTCTTTTGATATCAGCATGAATTTTGTCATGGCTTCGAAAAATAAATCCTTCGCATGTCTCCAAATCTCTCCTCTACTATTAAACCACCGAGGGCAGAACATAATCATTAGGTTTTGCAATTGGCAACTACATGGACAGCTTGTGTTGTAGACTCCTGATACTTTTTTTATATATAAATATGAGCCGAGTCCATGTGCTCACTTCAAACTCTCATGAAGAGACTGCTTTGGACCCTTGTCAGGTTATAGTGAAGAGAAAATGGCGAGTCCTAAATAGTGGTTATCCAGCATTCCGACTTCCGGCTTTTATCGACTTTTAACTTTTTCGACGATTTTATATATTGAGCTGTTACCACAGACATTAGAAATAGTTCATGAGATTGCTTAAGGAGAGGCAAGGATTGATGCCGATAATATTTGGTCGAAGAATTGTCCTAACTATTATAGGGCTACAACGTCTTCATTTATCTACAGGTAAATTTCCAATTTTCCAGCCACGCTAGCCATACAGGACCTAGCATAACTTCAAAAGAGTCATCCTACATGTATTCGTAGTACTGGTCATGTGTCATGTGTCATAGCTGAATACACATTAAATGAATTAAACCCCAAATAAAAAGATGAAATAACGTTCGTGGAACGTAGTGCCGCTTTTCGGAAATATTATGCCAGGTTTATCCTTTACAATAGCATTGTATATATAACTATTATTAAAGTTAGTTAGTGCCATTATCTTACAGATACTACACATTTTTTTTGTTTGTTCATTTTGTTCATTTGCGTGCTAGGTACATTGGTTCCCGTCGCACTCCTACTGGAGCTTAAGCACGAGTGGGGCCGGGCTGGATCTTTTTTTTTTTTTTTTAAATTCATTTAATGTGTATGCAGCTATTAAGCTATGACACATGACCGGTACTATATATACATGTAGGATGACTCTTTTGACGTTAGAGTCACTCATACTCTGGATTTCATTTGCAAATACCACTATGAGGTATGTTCGCTTACACAAACAGTCGACTCTCCTCCGTAAGTACCCACCAAAGGGAAATTTAAAACCTTTGATTATCCAAGTATGCCTTCATCATCCATGCATACCAGCGCCGCGAGAAATGTAGTTAGGTTTTGCCGGATTCGAACCAGCGGTCTCCTGTCTCGGGTGGGATATGTGTCCTGGCTATCCAGACCTTACTTGAGAAACCAGCCAAGATGATGTACCACCGCACCATCCAACCACGGCGGTGTTTATAGTGTCGCCCGCACTCTCCGGGCTGGATCAGGTTAACTACCATTAAGTACATCTACCTCGTCCCACCTAAATGACCGGACCACCTCAGACTTCACCCATGTGTTGAATCATGTCAAGCCCAACCGTCCAGAGAACCCTCTTTTGACACGCCGAAGCGCAAATTCCTCCTCTGCCTCGGCCACCACGCGCCCGAGCCCTTGAAATCCTCATTGACCCGAAATATAATTGCCGTCCAATATCTCATCGTTGCTCTAGCCTTGCACTTTCATATCGTACCGTTGGGTTGTTGTCGTCACTGGGGATTTTTGTAATCCCCTCGGCGTATCTTCCCTTTTCTTCCTCCTTTATACACGTCCCGTTTCCATCATGACTTTCCTCATTAGAGCGTGTGTAGGTAGGTGATCTGACGAGTATGGAGGTGGGTCGCAGGTATATGATCGACTGAGAAATGCTTCGTCGCAAATATATGGGGAGCTTGAGAAATGTCGGATGTTTGAATACGACCCCCAGATAGACCTTGGTCCATCCGTGAATCGTATGTTGGTAGTGATGAGTTTTTGTTCGACTTTCTTGCGGTTGTGAAATCTCTGTCGACTGATTTTTCGACCAAAATACCGAGTACAACACCTTCAAGCCGAAAATCCGTCAAATTAAAATTCATCCCACCCTTGTTCGTGACTGAATCTCGGCTCTGAGAGAATATTTCACTCCAAGGTACGTAGAGGACACCACTGACAGGTGTTCAGCCTTCATCCTCCACAGATACTACACAATTATACAAGCTGTGAAATTTATTTATTTTTATGTCTACCGGGCACCGTTTACAACTAAAGACCCATCCCTGAGGGGACATGGTGACTACTAAGTAATACAAGACATGATGTGCATTGGCAGAGGCCATGAAAATACATTTAGAGACTGCGAGCGCTATGCAGCGGGTACCTCACAAGAATAGCTCATATGTTACGGAGTGGGCAGATTTCTGACAGGAACCTAACCTTCTCCAATCTGGTGGTGAAACGCTTAGTTCCTGTGGAGGTGCTTATAAGAAAATTGAGTGAGCCTATACTTCGTCAATGGCCGGCCGAAGCCAGTCTCTCTCGCACAATGGGGCAAAATACTAAATGAGTGATTGACATGTTAGCCCCGCAGTAACAAGTCAGAAAGAAGCTGTGAAATACTAGCCTAGGTACGTATACAAATACATATAAATCACATGACTTCCATCAATTTATCGAGCTATATAGTTGTGAAATATTTGAAAATCAAGATTACGATCACCATCTCCATGAAAAACAAGGCTAACAGCCTTATTTGTGGCTAAATTTCTGCCTTACGAGAAGGATTCCATCCTTAAATTCATAGATGCCTCGAACTAGTGTACAACCTTCTTACTCCAGGGAGGAAGCATGGATAATATCATGCGCATCATGAATGAATAAGCCGAGTCTAAAGTATTTATGCATGTTCGATTCTGTTTACATTGCTTGATACATCGTGTTAGCAAATGGTACTTGGCGAGAGAGTTCTGCGCTCCATGCTCAGCCTAGAGGGACTTCTCAAATTGTCTATTTGACAAAGGTGTAATTTGATTTGCGATCTAGAATCTGTCTATCATCCCACTTCATTTCTTCTAATGATTTTAAGCCACATGCGAGTCCTCTCCAGCCATTTAGGAGCTTTATAGCACTGCTTCCTCTAGGAGTCGGTTGTTAATGCGTGCTTGAGCATTGCCAGTTATCTATTTTAATTTTATAACGCACGTGAACAGTTAGATTGACGCCAGACCAACTAACCCTGTAGCAATATTATTCAGCACCATCATGACTTGATACCTCGTAGCTTTCGGGCCTACAATAACCATCAGTCTACCCTAAGTGCAGATACCATATGCTCGCCTTCTACGAAAATGCCGGGAGAATTCAGAAACGCAAAGGGCAAGGATATTGACCGTGAAGAGTTTGCCGCACACTCTTCTAACCATCATTACATGACAGTAGGGAACGGGGTTAACTCGGAGTGCGCTGCTCAACTAAGATCACTAATGGATAACAACCCAGTGGAAAATATTAATACAACGAATGAAAACCCTCCACGACTTGATCAAGCACTAAACAACTCCGTGATTTCGCCACGATATGCAGG
The DNA here is from genome assembly GCA_900239735.1 of Blumeria hordei DH14. NCBI lineage: Eukaryota > Fungi > Ascomycota > Leotiomycetes > Helotiales > Erysiphaceae > Blumeria > Blumeria hordei. The sequence continues at coordinate 4,500,106 of OENG01000023.1, forward strand.
AATTCTCGAACCGCATTCAAATGATAGGAGAACGCAAGCAAGTGCAATTCAACAACTATGGTACAATCAACATCGTGTTACACTTGCGCGATCGATAAACCGCGTCATAGAAACTTTGCAGACTCTTCAAGAGATGAACTCAAAATGGCCTGCAACTTATCCCTCAGCCCAACGTGCCGAAGCTGTACAACTACAGAAAAATTATCCCAGCCCAGGATCAATATACGCTTATGATACAGGATTTCCTCGACCTAACGTTATAAAGAGAGCTCAAACAAGTTTTGAAGATCAGAGAACTACAGAGGCTGAATCCAGCAGCGTTGCAGATAAAAAAGCAATAACAGAGCCTAGATTAATCACTCCTCAAATTGCTCAAGAGTTCTCTATACTCAAGCTCGATCTGAAACTAGGCTCTCTACACCAAACTGAGCTGGTACACTCATTAGAAAAAGGTTCCATCGCTAGCCTTCTAGATGGTAAAATAAGCTCCAGTATTAAACATCTGCATGCATTGCGTGAGAGAATTGATGATACTAGCAGTAAGGTGCTTGTGACTGGTGACTTGAATGCCGGAAAATCGACTTTCTGCAATGCCCTATTAAGGAGGAAAATACTCCCGGAAGATCAGCAGCCTTGCACAAGTATTTTTTGTGAGGTACTGGATGCGAAGGAGAATAGTGGAGTTGAAGAGGTTCATGCGGTGCACAAGAATGTTATCTACAACCGACATGATGAAAGATCATATGACGTGTTTAAGCTGTCAGATCTAGAGAGACTTGTTGTCTCTAATGACGTATACACGCAATGTAAAGTATACGTAAAGGACATACGAACCATCGATGAATCATTACTCAACAATGGAATCGTAGATATTTCGATTATAGACGCACCGGGACTAAATATGGATACAACAAAAACAACTGCCGTATTTGCTCGTCAAGAAGAAATTGATGTAGTAGTTTTTGTTGTTTCAGCTGCCAATCACTTTACCATAACAGCTCAAGAGTTTATTTGGGCTGCTGCTGCTGAAAAAGCTTACATATTTATTGTAGTAAATGGCTATGATAATATTAGAGACAAGGAGCGTTGTCAAAAGATGATTCTCAAGCAGATTGCAGGCCTAAGCCCTCGAACTTTCAAAGAGAATGTGGAACTTGTTCATTTTGTCTCAAGCAATGCAGTCCCGACCATTTCTATGCCACCTAACATGTATCCTGGTGATAGCAAGAATTTACCTAGTGAAAATAATGGAGATGACTCAGACTTTGATGACCAAAGTTCAAGCCAGACGGGCAAAGGAAAGGAGAAAGAAAAAGTAAGGGATTTTGAAAATCTTGAGCAATCACTCCGCCGATTCGTCCTTGAAAAACGCGCCCGCTCAAAGTTAGCACCGGCAAAAACTTACCTTCTTAACGTTCTTGGCGATGTCCACACGTTGGCAAGTGTTAATCTTGAGGTTGCACAATCAGAGCTAGATCGAGTTATCCATGAGCTTGATCAAATCGAACCTCTTCTTGAGCGGAGCAAAAAAGCAAAAGCTGAAGTTAGCGATGACATTGATCGTACTATTGATGAGACGTGTAGAGAAATCTACGACCATACAAAACATACGCTTTCGGAAACCTTATCTCAAACAGCCAACTCAGATCTAGGAATCTCATATCCAGGATTATGGGCTTCATTTCAGTATGCAGATGATCTGAAGGAAGCTATGCTGTCGCAAATTTCAGTCTCACTGACATCTTGCGAAGAGCATGCACGTAGGCAAACTGTTCAGGGTGTCTATTCGATAAAGCAACTAGGACTTCTACACCTAGGTGATGAATACTCAGACCTAAACTTTCGATCGGATGTAATGTTCCGACGAAAGAGAGACCTTATAGCTAAGCAAATTGAAATTGAGACTGAGATCTGGGACTTTTTTGATTGGAATAGTATCATGCATCAACAAGAGAAGATGGCAAGTACTGGTCTCGCTATAACAGTCGTTACCGCTGCAAGTGGAAAACTTTTTGGAGGCTGGAGCTGGGTTGACGGAACACTGGCAACAATGAAAGCGATAGGGTTAGATAACATACGCCGACTCATCATCCCCGGTGCTCTTTTTTCTGGTGAGTTTACTCTCAACTTTAGAAATAGTGATTCTAATTCTGATAATAGTCATCGCTGCAACATACTATACTCTATCTCTGGTTCCTAAATCTCTCCCCAGACGTCTTTCTGCTAAGTTATCCACACAACTTCAATCCATGGACTTTGTGCATACAAATAGCGACCGAATCAGTAGCTCTGTAAGAAAAGTTTTACGATTTCCTGCAGATAACTTGCGGGTAGGATTACAACGAAGTGTTGAACAACTAGGAATTAAGCAAGCGGAGACAAAAAAGATAAAAGGTGAAAGTGAGGTTGCAAGAAAGTATTTCAGTAACTTGGTGAATGAAACGCGAGCTATCCAAAGTACTGTTGAGGCCGTTGACCTCGAAGGTGTTACGCCTGGTGTGGTAGGTGGCTATAGCTCGTTATCATGAATATAGCAAAAGCTAGATGAAAGTGGAACCTGCTCGCATGTAACTTAAGCGGCACGGCGTTCTATAAATTTTGATACGTTGGGAAGGAACAAAAGACAAAAAGGAGTTTGTTTGATGAAAGTTTTAGTAAGGGGGAGATCTGGATGAATAATTTCATTTGTGCCACTCGACATTATCAAACATCTGAGCATAAAACGGCACGATTCTCGATGTCACGGTGCGTTAAATACAGAAATGCACTTCAAGCGAAATATTAGCTCGCATTACCAAGTCGAACCTCTCAAATAGGCAAGACCTTTACACATTGTAATTATTCCACTGGCTCAGCTACATCAAGGCTGTTTAATTTCTATACTCATTATTTCAAAAATATTGTCTGTAGAAATGGTCTTTATGGTCTTGATTTTCTAGCTAGTTTTCAACGAGTTTAATTTCTTCCTTCAGCTTACGCAAATGTGTCCCAAAGTCTTTTTCCAACCACTCCCAGTATGTCCTCCATCCTTGGTTGACTTGAACAGAACCTAAAGTAGGACTTGCGCTTGGAATGCTCCTATGTAGTAACAAACTCACACGAAGCACGCTTTTAATGGCCTCTTCCTGTTTCTCTATTTCTTGCTTGACCGCAGTATCTTTCAGCTTTACGCTCAAGATACTCCTAAATGCTTCTGCGATACTGTCCAACCTTCGCGCTGTTTCTTCCGGATCCAGGACCACAAGTTTCGTTAGCATAAGGTTACAAAGCGCGCGAATATCATGTTGATCTCTGAGGCCGGCAAGAATACGGTCATAAAAGGTTAGAATAGAAATTCGTGAGAACGATGTTTCCATAAGTGAATATAATGTTTCATAGGCGCTCTTTCGAACTTCCAGACCATCATCAATTTTGTGCTTGAAAGGTCCCATTGGAACTTCACGGACAAGTTCAGGTTTAACGATAGATTCGTGTATAACAAATGGTAGGAGCTCGCCTAAATTAGATATGATCATGGCAGGTTTGTTGTGCGCAACACTACTGAGAGTTGTAAGCGCTAGGCGTCGGTTCTCTGTCTCTGTATCTTGAAGCATAGTACTAAGCATATTTACTAGCGACTCGATCAGAACTCTATCGAATGCTGCATCGCCGTCAGCGAGAGTATAGCGAATCGCTTGAATCGCCATAGCCCGAACTGAGGCATTGGAATCAGAGAGATGACCCTGTGAAATATAAGAGAGAGTGCGTTGCAGATTTATGTCACTTACCTGTAGCTCAGTAATATATGTCTTTGGATCCAAGATGGTAAGCCTTCCGATGCACTCTATTCCTATAGCTTTGTTATCTTCAACTTGTGAAGCGCTGATTAGCTGATCCCACAAAGGCTGTATATATGCACTAATGTCAACGCCGCTGTTACTTGCTTGTTGAATTATCTCTTTGATAGAATGTAGCAGTAAGTATTCTGTGTTACCACCCCCACTCATAATCCTAAGGATTTCAGGCAGATAATCTGATATATTTCCTGCGCCTGCACGACCGAGTGCAACTGCAGATGCTAAACGAACCTTTTCAGATGCCGCAGAAAACTGTACAGTAAATGTACTTATATATAGATTTGAATTCTTTCCTAGAAGAAGCCCTGTTTCACCTAAAACGGCTACAGCAAGGCATTTTTGAGGGTCAGTAGAATCAGGATTAACACTTTCTGCCAAGAAGCTATCGATGCTAACTCCCACAGACGGGCCCCCATACGCTAATAGAGTTCCAATTACCTTTCCAACGATAGCCGGATCTCCATTAGTATTCACGTCTTTTAATAAGCCATGCATGAGCTTCTGTCCGGCACCCTTAATTCCAATACTGGTAACAAGTATAAGTAATGCTTCGAGTGCAGTACTTCCAATGTTTGATTTCAGCAGTTGACAAAGGGCAAAATTTAATGAGTCACCAGCAACCAGGCCTGGTTCACAGTTAACTAGGGTTGCAAATACATGGAGGGCCGGACTGAGGAGGTGAAGATCGCCTGGTGAAAGTAGAGGCATGAGTGTGCTGGCAAGGCTTTGAATCGTCGGCTTATCAAGTGCCAAAGCTGTTGATGGCATCGCAATTAGATTTCTTAAAGCTCCTAAACTAGCTCCGCGCAAAGACCTATCGGCTTTGCGAAATTGTGCTGAAAGCTCCAAAGAAACTTCTCGGACCCATGAGGGCTCAAGTCGATCTTCTCTAGCGGCAAGTGTTGCGATTGTATCAATAGCGTGTACAGCAGCAAGTCTAGTGGTCTCGTTCTTCAGTCTTTCACTCAAAAGGTTAAAAGCCAAGTTATAATCAGTCGATGAAAGGAAATTAAAACCTTCCCGGTTAGCCGTTCGGGCTAAAAGTATACCGAATGCTTGTATTGCGCATTGGCGCACTTCTAGATCAGCATCGTTAGCAGAAATGCGATTGACTATAACATCGTAGAGTTGCTTGAGTTCGAATTGATTTTTTGAATAGTCTAAATTTGACCTCGGTGGTGTTAGAGCTTTAATTAATTGTTCGACTGTTGTGATGGCTTCGATAGAGACCTTGTATGACTTGTCATTTACGGCTGAAATGACACCAGGTACGATCTTGGACAAATAAGGACGCAATACACTGGAAGAATGAGTGTAAGTAATATCTCCCAGCAATCGGAGGGCCGCTATCCTTAAAGTATTGATTGTTGCTGCTGCTGTTCCGCTTGTGACAAGTGAAGATCCTGTCGAGCCTGAAGTAGTCTTGATTGATTCGATAATAGGATCAACAAGTAGGCCAAAATATTCAGAAAGACCGCCATTCTGGGCCGAGACAATTTCATCTAGAATTCTTATGATAGATTGTTTTGTTGGAATGGAGTTTCCTTTTAGCAACTTAGTAGACGCCTTCATGATTGCTGGAGTTTGTCTCGCTAGGTCTGCCCGCGGCCCAGATGTGGGGATTGGCTCAAAGACTGGTGAGGTAAGTCCGGTAGACATGAAAAGAAGACTCTTTGCATCAAAAATGTTAGTACTGCTTTCTCTCCTTCGCTTCCGTGACAAAGGTAAGTTATTAATAGGTACCAAGTCATTATCTAACGAATAGTCCATATACAATGTCTCCCCGGTCTTTTTAATAAGAGATGTCATCGTGGCGATAACTTCCAAGCGCACATTTTCCTCTCTTTCACTAAAGCATTGTATTAGAACAGGAGCTATTTTTGAATAAAGTGTGCCATCATCGAGTAAGTCACCGCTTCCGCGTGTTGAAATAAATGTATATAGTGCTTTTGCAGCACATCTTCGGATTTTCCAGCTAGAGTCGTCATCATCATCAAAATCAATATTGGCTTCAAATTCGTCGTCAGCATCATCAAATTCGTCGTCGCTACTTTCACTGTCCTGAGAGTCGCCCATTTCCTCATCTTCGTTATTGATGTAGTTTGGGTCATACTTGAGAAATCGAAGAAGAGCAGCAATCACATCACCCGTATATTCTCGCATTTCACCGCCACAAGAAGAAAGGAAGCCCTCTAAGGTCAGAATTGCAGCCTCGCGAACGTCTTCTTTTTCTTGGCTTGGCTCTTCAACCTCGACAGTATTGAACTTTTCACTTTGTTCGTCCTGATTCAGCACTGCTAGAACAAATGGCGCAAGAGTCTTGAGAAATATTCCTAGCCTGGTCGGAATTGAACGAGCCATAGAGCCAAGTATCGTAATATATATTTTTCTCTGGACCAAAGGTAGTTGGGGATTTTGCAAACTTGATTTAAGCTGAAAAATAAACCCACTTAGCCCATCGTCTGTTAAGTAAATAGCAAGAGTTGAAGCCGCCGTAACAACTCGTTTTTTAACAGCTGGACTAGCTTTTTCTGAATTTAGAATGGATACCAGGAGCTTTTGCAGCGCCGTTACTTCAGACTCTTTTAGCAACGGACCAAAACACCTAACTACCTCTATGAGAACGTCGACACTTTCAGGACCAATATCAGTATTAACATCAAAATCTAGAATCCCAGGGATTGTTGTATTTGATGATGAATCTCGTTTTCCTGAATCTTGGCCAACAAGCCTTGGAATCAAAACCCTGCTAATTGCAGAGTAAGCATCTTCTGCCTCCCTAGATGGGGTTACGCCGGCGATGGGCCGCGCTAATGTGACCACAACAGTTCTCAGTGCCATCGCAGGTATAGAACTGTCAACAGAGTTCTGTGTTGTTAAGGTAGATAGTTTCTCAAGTAATGGGACAAGTATCCCAGATGGTATCTTGGTGACTAGAGGAACCAGACTTTTATAATTAGCCTCTTCTCTGTTATAAATACCATTCTTGGTTAATACCATTTTATCGCCAGGTTTTGCACCTCTCCATTCTGATCATCTAAGGTTTTGATAATCCCATCAACTGCTCTTGTCGCAATTACGTAATCACCAGTTAAAAGATCTTGTTTGCTAATGGTAAGAACCTGAAATAAATCATTCAGAGACATGAATCGATGGTCGGGGTCCACATCGTGAAGCTTCGGAAGTAATTGGGCAACGGTTTGAGCAGTAGAAATTGCTGAAAGTTGGGCCGACATTGTGAATTTTCCTATTTCATGCGAAAGTTTTTTGTTTGCGGCGAGAAGAGAATGGTAGATCGTGGACTGCTAGCCTACAGGCTTAAGAAATCTGTTTTTTCGGAAGATCATTAAGATAAAGCTACAATTCTTCCGAAAGTAGAAGGGAGAGGCCTGGCGTGTAAAGAATCTGATAGTGACTGAGTGTTTGTTGTAGTAAACGACAAAACTTTACCTTGTTGCCGCTAAACCCTCTCACATTTGCTGTCCGATGCGTTCATTGCTCAACTTATTTAGCTTGCAAAACTCTGTGAGCTCAAGTGGGGAATCAGCAGCTAGGCCGTTAGAAGAATCGGTCCGGGGACACCGTTGTCGTTTTCATTTCTGACAATGATTTTGTCTGTGCCAAATGTGAGGTGCAACTTTTAAAATTAATACCAAAATAAGAATTGCACCTTTACGAGATCTAGCGTATGCGAAGCAGTCTAGCAACTATATCCCGAAATAGACTATTCAAGAATTTAAATAATCTACAATTGCTGTAACAAAACTCCTACACTAGAACCTCTAATATGGCAGTTTCAAGAACAGTGTCTCTCCGATCATGCTTCCGACTTGCGCGTCCAGTTGTCGCACGACCGATCCATCAGACTGCTCGGCGACAATATTCAAGCGGCCAACACGCACAGCCAAACACTGGCAGTGATGCCATGTGGTAAGCTTCCTAAATGAATTCAAAGATGTTCATAATTTAACTTTACCCAGGGCTGCCGGAGCTGTGTTAGTAACAATTCCTTCTTGTTGGTATCTCTTATCCAATAAACCGAAAACTTCAAATCATAACCATCATGATGAAGAAGATACTGAGGTGGTAACGAGTGAAGAGGAAATAGAAAAAGATGTTGAATCTGAATCTGCTGAAGAGGAGTCTAGAAAAGCGCATGAATCAGGGATAGAAGCCGACAAGCCTGAAAGCATTGAGACTGAAAAGCCAAACCATGTTAACGATGAATATGATACAAGCATACAGACTCCAACAAAAGTCAATACAGATGGAAGAGAAGGAATCAAACATAAGGTGAGCTTTTATTATCGTACTTTGGACGATTTGCATCTAACAAGTCAAGTCCGATACACTCACTGATGAGGAAAATTCTACTTTGAAAAATGAGACAGACGAAGATACCTCTATTTCAGCCGCCCAAGAATTAAGCAATATGAATGAAATATCTGATCACATCAAGGAAAATGAGACTCAGCTCGCCGAAACTAAACCAAAAAGCGCTGATGACTCTGATTAAATATAGTAATGAGCCATTAAAATTATCGAGAGTGCATTTTCCTGTAAAATTCCACCTTTCAAGTATAGTAGGTCTTTAATACGAATAGTAATTCATGAAAAATGAACATCTGTATTGAATTGAACTGAATTTAAATGTTCTTGCTTAAAGTCCCAATCGGTATCTAATACAGAACATTATACACCGTATGTCATTTTGGTTGAGGAAACGCTTTTAACAAACATGACTTAGTGTCCTGCCTCACTGGACCCACCCAGCTTAATACCGAGGACGTTCCTTAAATCCTAATGATTTAAACTTTTCGCAAACCTCGTCAACTCCTCCTTGGAATAGACTCAAGTTATGGAGTTTAAAAAAAAAGTACCTCCTCATCCGGCCTGGGTTTCTGAATTGTTTGAAGAGTTGAGTGTGTTTATTACGCTCCTGACAATGCGATTGATGTTATTACCGTGGTTTCGACCACCTTTCGCGGACGTCCCGGCCCTCATATCAGTCCTTCAGCCTCCTTACTCGTAACCAGAGCTAATCCCTGATCATCAATCGTTCCGACTGTTACCTTTGGCACCGTTGTTTATCACTCCATATTTCCACCGTTCGAGTTTAAAAGCTTCATCCGATCTTTCTCCAAGATTCCCTTGCAGGCCTAGCAGGTTTAACACGCTGCTTTTTTTATGCAAACGATGTTAATTGCCGCAGCTAGCACGTGTATCCCTTTTTCTAAGACTGTCCCGAGTTTGGTAAGCGACAACGCACTCACCGCATAAGGCTGTATTTCCACAAGACGCCTGCACATGTCCCACTTGCTGGAGTTGAAGTATTTATTTGATTGGGCCCCTGGTGATCACAATTGTGAGGTTACTATTCCATACTACTGTCCTGTCTTAGTCTAAGACTTGCTGAATATGTAGATGCTTGCGAGGTGAACAGCATCGCGTTAATGATAATGTTATGTCGAACCACTAGTGCTATTATAACCTCAGATGTCAGTCTGTCCACGATTGATCCTCTGTCTTGGTTGTTTTTCTTCGAACACTGGTGTTTTATTCGTCATATAACCACCGAATTCTGTTGTTCTCTGGGCCGGGAATCCGATTCCCATTCGCTGTCTCAATCTCCTTAATGATGACGTAATTTTTGGCATCTCTGCCAACTTGGGTCCTTGTCCCCAATCCGACTCCCATAACCTAAACGAGAACGTCTTACCGTAAATTTTGAAAGACGGCTTGCGGATGCTTGTTTAGCGCCGCATCTCTCTGGGACGCTGGGTGGATGGACATCTGAGTATCGTAGTTTTGCTTTTCGCTCTTCGCGTCTCGATTTGGGAACTTGGATGTACCCTATAGTCTCTGAAAGCACTTCATCCGGTGGCAGTTTTATCACTCTATCAATTCCAATTCCTAACGCCACCTTGGTCATTTGTGGAGCTCCGGTCGACGCCCCAGTCCGCGGTGCCGACATCCCAAAAACTGCACACAGTAGCTCTTCGTGCGTGACCCGCGAGGCTCTTCCTCACAATTCCCTCGAGCGCCATCCATTTCTCCTCGATTGAAGATTTCTCCTGGGTAATCTTAGCCAAGCTCCGTTTGTGGATATTTAAATCCTTGACTTCTTCCATGTCGTCCTTTTTCGGTGCGACACCTAGAACCAATTCACCCATCATAGGTAGGATAAACTTTTTCAACAGGTTCGCCACATTTCGATATGTTTGTCCTTTGGAGCTGTTTGGAATCCATTACCTCCATTCTCTGTGGCCAATTACGCTTTTCTTGACGGGTTGAAATCACTGAATTTACCCGCACCAGCACTCACACCTGCCATATTTGAGCATAGAAAATGAACATATGGGATCGGACTAAAAAAGACACTAAATTGGGGTACATGATTTCAAATTGATGGAAAGGCTAGCCTGGAGCGCTGCGTAGCTTTCTGGTGAAAGTGGATTCATATATAAGCGTCTGTACTTCTTGAGTGTCCACACAGAAAAAAATTAGTTACAAGTCACACATACGTCTGTGGGATTTTTCGTGTGACCTGTCATACAAGCACTACTATTTCATAATATTTTTACCGTAAATCTAATCCTTTAGGTTCGAGGTTGAGATGACACTCATGGTTTATGAATAGGAACCTTTTCATACAAATCGTTCCGTATGAGTATAGGTGTTTATTGTACTACATAAGTCTTGGACTATCTAGCACATTGGGTCCCTTTCCAGCCCAGGCCACATCTTATACAGTGCTACTTGCAACTGATGTTCCATGAAACATCATTGATATATTGCCCAAGATGAATAACCATTCAGATCAGTATTTACCCGTGGAACTCAGCCACCTTCCCCACGGAACCATCTACCTAAAAAATAGCAAACGGTAGCATAGGAAACTGCTTGCGTGCGAAAAAGTTTCAAAAAACCTGCAGCCCCAGCCAGGCGAGGTCTTGTTGTGGTTATGAGCTGTGAGGTATATGGCGATTAAATGACTCTGCTGTCTGTCGGTGGAGTGGCACAGGCTCATGTGCAATGGTGTGTCGCGGAGATGGCGCGCTCACGCTGGGTGATGGCACGATGGACACTGAGTGCGTATCACTGTGGCCAAATGGGTGTCAGTAGGTATCAAATGTGAACTCTTACTGACAATGGTGATCTATGAAGGTGATGCTAGATGTGCATCCCGACGATTGATAATATCATCTAATGGATGATGTGAAGTATGATATTATTTGGATAGATTTTAATTCACTAAACTCGGCAGGTGAAGAGATTGTAAAGTACATGAACAGCGTCTGTGCACCAGCCTGTATTTTCCACCCTTTCCTAATACAGCAACCCATCCTCCGTTCCCCTGTCTCCTAACAACTCAACCGAGCCAGCACAACAGGTCTAGACACTGGGACTACACGAGGTGCGCATGTTTATCTTTATCTCCCTTCTTTGTAACAGTCCAGGCCGACTTGGTCCAATCCACCATCTCCATATCAGGTGCTTGGTACGCTCCGGAAACTCATTGGATGGCTTCTCCTCCATGATCAAGGGTTGGTGATTTACAGGGCTCCGACCCTACCATCTGACCTGATCATGGTTAGCTTCATGATAGTGGTGATAGGGGGATTTGTTGAAAGATGAAGACGATACAGACGGCGAAAGCGATTGGGAATCCTCATCCAAGTGAGGGCGTTGTTACTCAATCTCAGCTCGACATACTCTAAGGTGGGAGCTCGAGGTTTATGGGGGACACAACTGTCAGGTATTAAAATAGTCTCACAACTCGTTCCGTAGTAACAAAGATAACTAAAATCATGTTTAAATTTCGGAAATTTTCGGGGGTCGTCATGTTTGAGTCAAATATCTTTGCTTCATGAACAGTTCGTATCGATCTATGTGTAGTTAACCACAGTGTGATCCAAGGTCAATATTATTTATTATTCGACGTTGTGTAATAAATTAACGTTTCGGGCACGAGCTCTTCATCAAGCTTGACACAATACCAGCATTTGATCCCGAAAGACCAATGCCACCAGGATGATCAATCCAAAGGAATCAGGTCAAAGATACGAAAAATTGAAATACCTAGGTCCGACATCCTACTCATCGTCTTGATCCCTATACGCTATTCACCAAGAGATTAATTTCTACGTCAACACCTTGACTTGCGCCAACCGATGCCTTAATGACTGAAATCATTTCCCCATACCTCCAACAACAAAAGTGAACTGAAATGGGAGGGCAAGACTGGACAGCTGTACGTGGTGTCCTCTACGAATCTGAGAGTGAAATATTCTCCCAGAGCCAAGTTCAGTAAAATTTTCGCTCCCAACGAGCTCGACTCCTACCTAAGTCTCATCAAGTTTACAAGTACGACTTGGTACATCCTGGTTTCAATGACCACACCTCTCATCAACTATTCTTTGGCCTCAGCTAGCCACCAAATACACGTCCACGCCGACATTTACACCCGACGGAGGAAGCAAAGCGTGGCGCACAAATCTGGGAGACAGTTCTTTTGGATGGACGTAAGAGGGATTAGAACAAGTTTACAAGATGATGCAGAAAAATGGATGCAATCTCGATGTGCGTGAAATTTCGAAACTTAGCAAGGAGTTTTTACGAAATGAGCTTTGTGTGCGCCAAGACTGCGCTTGCGAGGGTGCAGTGGACACTATAACAACACGCAAACGATGGAAGGTGCAGAGGTCCACCTCCTGGTGGTGTTATCCGATATGGTTTGAGTCCCCTGGGCATCTACTCCACTTGGGAAGGAGACGCCCAAGACCACATTTCGCGCGTAGAAGAGTGTATGGATGATGAAGGCATGTCCGGATAACCCAGGGTTTTTGAGACGTTCCCCTGGGTGGGTATTCACGGATGATGGTTGAATCGGGGTGGAGAAAAAGCCGGCGTAACTTCGCAGTGGTACTTGCAAATGAAATGCGAGGGATGAGTGCTCTTGTTGTATATTGAGTCATCTTTTCTGTATATTTTCTCTGATATTGTGTCATAGATAGATAGCTGCATACGCAATTAAAATCTGATGCAAAAAAATAGTACCAATAGTGTTATCCGAAATTGCAGCCTTGGCACCCACAAGTCGAAAATACTTGAAGAGCATGATTCCCAGCATGGTCAGTAGTTACCTCATTTCTTTCTCATTTTGAGTCCTTGCTACCTTCACTCCTTCACGATATGAAGCCTCGTTAGAGCAACGGTCTCTCTTATACAAAAATCCGAGTTTTGTATATTATGACTGAATTTCCTCCCCGTGGTTGTATGTAGCATCATTACTTTATTTTGGGAGATGTCCGATCTCTGTGGAGGCAAACTCTCATATGAAATCGGTGTAACTACTTTATCAGTCGTTGAAGCGAGTTAATTCGTAGTATGAGTAAGTTCATAGACTTGCGTGAGAAAGATGGGTCCGACATTGATAAGTCATTAGACATCGATAGGATCTTGTTTGCTTTTGACTTTGATTCTGATGCGATTCTTCTTGGCTATCTTATGCATGCAAAATATACTGAGCGATTATATCGGCACTGACAGAAGGTGTAGAATTCGTCTATGCCTGCCACATTAAGCCGTGAGATTCGCTTTATTTTTACGAAGGATCATTCACGTGATCTCACACCTTCATTTCTGGACGCTCCCATCGGCCATCTTCTAAAAGGTAGTAAATGCAGGGCTTTCTGTCGACAGATTCCAGTTGCATGTACTTCATTCAGCAACAATGACAATGAGGCGGTTCATCCGCTTCACGCAAGATCCTAGTCGGTGCCATCTGCTCCCAAAGGTTGGTGAGGAAGTGACTCACATCTACAGCTGCCCTTGAGAAAATGTTGCGACTTTTTCAATCGTTCGCCCATCTCTTCTCAGTCAATAACTTGTCATCACCGGCAAATGTACCCTGGAATATCATGCAACAGCAGTTTTCTCTTGGTGCGTTTCTCCTCTCTAGATTTATTTTATCCGTCGTGAACAAATTCAAAGCGGGAGTCTGGGCGCCTAACATCGCCAGGACGCCGGTACCTCCGATTTTTTCGCTTTACCGAATCGTTCGCGCAAGCTTATGATTCTTATTCCGACCTTAATGGGGTAGAAGCCTTGTTAGTGTCGGGAAAATGGAGCTTTTATGGCCTTTACCTGGCCTGTGAAAGTTTATGTCTGGTGAGCGACTTATTCTGAGAGGGAACACTCAGCGCATCGTGGTTCACGCTAACGTCGTCCCACAGCTTGATGCTATGCAGGTTTGGGTAACGGGGTGGGCGAAGTGGGTAATGGTTGAAGGGTATAAATTTTGGTTGTTCTCTTTGGTCTGCTCCATTTTCTGGGAAGTTGGGAAGATATGGAAATTTCTGGAAACTAAAAGTTCAGGTAACGGACAAAAGCAAAAGCCTAGCCAGGTAACGACAAAGTATTTAGATGTTATTATAAGGATAGTCATCGATAGCCTTGATTTGGTCACCCCGGGCATGGTTTTGGGATGGTTACCACTGAATGCCAATGTCCTCGGGCTCACAGCAGCGATGAGTACTTTACTCTCGCTGATTTTAATTTGGAATCATATTGACTGACAACTATATAACTTGCCAACTTACTTCAGGAGACTATAGGAATTCACCCAGTTCTTTTGGATCTTTTGTGTAATCCCAGATCTTACTAACCACAAACTCGTCATCGGCGCTAACTTCAAAAACATTTGAGGACAATTCTGAAAGGTGATAAATACGGTGGGGTAGTCCTCTACGTTGAGACCACAAGACATAATTTTCTATGCGTGAATCAGGGGTACAGTGTTTACAGATATTAGATGACGCTATGATCACAAACGTGAGAGGGGGCTACAAAGGCACTTCATTTATTCCGCAAAACTAACAAGTATGGCATTTCATCGGATACGCAATGCCGGAATAATTATGCGCTTGTTTATTCATGATTGAGGGGGCGAAACGTAGCACCCGTCAGTGATGTTCCCTACGAACCTCCAACTCTCACTGTAGAGTCTGCAGAGCCCCAATTGAGTGTTACCTTATCCACTTTTGACTGAGTTACCTCCCCCTCCGTCAAAGAGACATTTCCAATAACACATAAGACAATTAAGAGAAAGATAATGATGCTTAGAATGAGGAAATATATCGTGGTACCAAACGTTACAATGGCAGTCATAGAAGCCCTCGTTACATTGCAACATGTGCTACCCACTCACGGGCGAACAAAAAGCCTGTGAAAGCAAAGTAAATGACCCTTCTGCCATCTGGAAAAACAGATTTCAACTCGTCAACAGTGTTGTCTCTTCTAACTTTTAATCCGAATCTACTAGCCAGAAGGGCATCTGAAACATATGAGTTACTCGACAACTCTACGTCCGCAAGGACTTTTGGATGCTAGGCTAGGCTCCTTAACGGTAGCCACTCTCGACCGAGACTTTTCTGACATTCTTTCACGACCTTCGGTTTAGCCTGCGGCATGAAACATGGAAGGGTTAAGGAGGAGATTTGAAAGGTTGAGAGACGCTCCGAGGTATACACAAGTCGACTGCACCTGGCTGGCCGGCCTCTTTGTCATAGGAGAGTCCTGCACCCAGTGATTTTGACATTTTTCCCTGCAGCTACACACCCATAAATGGCCATCATTTCGTTGGCTGGAGGAGGGAGAAAATGAATGTATAACGGCTCCTTTTAGTGTGTACTCGAATGAAGACCTGTGGGAATATTACTGATGGAAAGATGTCATAAAGGAGGCATAGATACTTCTAGCCTGTAGGCATGAAAGACCTACATGTCCTTACATAGTCATCGTTAAAATCTAGACATACCAGACCGAACTGCAAGAAGTGCATTGTAGACGAAGACTACTCATCTTCGGTCGCTACAAGCTTTGCTGAGGTCTCGGCTTCTAATGTTATTCCATCACGTAATCAAAACTCATTCCAACCTGAGCGGGGTTTAAATAATAGATAAAACATATTACACGATTCTCCTGTTTTGTCGCTTTGGGGCGTGTGCAGGCTTCATCGGAAGATATTTACTTTAAGTAGGTTGACTCAAGATGACGTTTAGAACACTCCCACTCGGTTTTCATTAGCAGATATCACTCGAGCTTGACCCTTGCGGCGTACGATATCTTCCATGCATACCCACTGCAGGGAGAAGCGTTACAGAGCTATGGTTTTCTGAGTGTGCTTTCGTCATCCTACGGTTACAATATCACCACGAGAGAGTGTTGTGTGTGTGTTTTAAGGGATTCGAAGCAGCCTTCGCCTACCTCGTATGGAGTGAGTGGTCTAGCTATCCAGAATCTACTTGGGAGACGTCCCGAATGCTATACCACTGCGCCGCCCAATCCATCTCTAGCTAAAGCAGGTTCATTAAAGCCGAAAACATCTCTGGTCCTCAAACTCCCAATATCTTATAATTCATACAGTATTGACTTGTCGGTCAACGTTCACTTCTATCATTCCAGTACCTCCAGACCTTTAATAGTAATAGACTCATCAGGAAAATAAATATTCACACAGCCTCATGTTCGTGATTAAGGATACAATGTGATAATCTACTGGCCCTAATTTTGAATATTATGACTCGTTATAGTTCCTTTTGCATCCTTAAAATGTAGATGAAATACTTAAGTGAGATGGTATTTTGAAGATTTTAGATGAACAGACATCTTTACTTATGA
Source organism: Blumeria hordei DH14 (assembly GCA_900239735.1). Lineage (NCBI taxonomy): Eukaryota > Fungi > Ascomycota > Leotiomycetes > Helotiales > Erysiphaceae > Blumeria > Blumeria hordei. Next base: position 4,516,626 of record OENG01000023.1, read on the forward strand.
TCAGTCGCTGAAGATGTGGAGATCTTTGTCGGGATGTAAAATATCTGACTATCCACAGCTCAACCAGCCTTGTTCCATCTGATGCGAACAAGGATTACTGCAAGTCGAACAAACTTAGAGAGAATTTGAAATCTTTTACGTGACAGGAAGAGCTCTATATCTATGTAGACGTCACACGGGTAGATGGGCTCTGAGAGCTCATTGCTACCTAAGTGACCGGCATGAAGCCAGAAGCAACAAGAGAAATTTAAAAAAAATAGGAACATTTAATGTCTAAGTTACAATGCCCTGTGCCATACCCCTATCTTCCAAACATATCTCTTCTCGGGTCAGAAAAATTCTCAGTATGGGCACCTCACACCCTTTTTATTCTCCGGCAGTTTGTAACATCTGCTTATTGTCAGGAATTGGATGAACTTCTGCCATCTCTTCCTCTCTATTATTTCCCTGGCCCCAGGCGGTGCCATTTTCTCGCAGCTTCTCCAACGTTGTAAAGCAGGTCGGCACTCTGAAAAATTCCAGGGCCTCTTCTCTCGGTCGCAAACGCATTTCAGGTCTTCATGTTCAGGATTGAAACGTCGATGGTAGTCGGCGGATTGTGCTGTGATCAGGCCCACTTATAGATCACACAACTTGAAATGGCTAGTATTAAGCAAGTGTAACCGACAGGACAAGCGATCCTGTATCAATGATACGTCATCGGCACACAGCAATGACAACACCAGTATCTCAGCCATACATGATAATATGATCATATGACGCAGGTATATCTAATGACATAATTGTTGAATGGATGAATGGTTGGAAATTATTACTATTGATGGTATAGTTTGTGTACCGTTTTTTGTGTATAAATACTCGCTGCTAGATCTCTGTATATGATTAACCTTTTCCACTACTATTTTCAATAGTCATCAATATAGCAGATCTACAATACATATCCTTCTTCTTCACGTTAGACTTAAAGCGCTATCCTATATCCACCCAAGTTGACTGTTACATCCATTGCGACAATTCTTAGACTTCTCATAACCTCGTTAGTACAATAGATTCCCTATGGCCTATTTTTGCCGCAATAAGACGATGATACGCCAATCTTGGTAGAGCCAGTTCTTGCAGCCGTTTGCAGCGCATGAAGAGTTCCAGATCTTTGTATCGTTTGGGCCAATACTTCTGCCACCACTCTTCCACGAGTTCTTGGACGCGCTAATTAACCCACCTCCCTAATGCCGCAACGGTTAAATTTTGATCTTCTTCACTGGGCGCAGCTAAGATTACTGACTGGTTATTGAAAGCTCCTAAGGCTGATTTGGCCAGCTTATCTGCCTCTTCATTGCTTTGGATCCCATATGACCAGGTATCCAGCGTATTTCTACACGCTTGTTTTGTCTCAGCATTGAAAACTTGCCCACTACTGCCTGCGAGGAATCTGATCTTCATCTTTCGAGCGCCCAAGTGACCACTTCGTTGTCCAGAAAAATTTAGATCGGTAAGCCTTCTGCAATCACTACTACAGCCTCCAAGACTTTCATGGCGCCTACAACTTCCGCGTTGAATACTTCTGCTCCTGGAAATGGACCAGAACCACTTTCAGCAAGCTTGCCTCCTTGATTTACTACATATCCCCAAGCTGATTGTCCGGGACCGGATGAAGATCCATCAGAGAAGGCCACGACTGTATTGGCTGGTAGAGATGTTAACCATCGTTTGATGCTTCCTGACCTAGCTTCTTGTATGAATATTGGCATTGGTAGGGTACCTATGGGAGAAGTATACGGATATTAGTCACATGGTGTCAGTGCGGCGTTGGGGTTTACTTCCGTTCTGTATTCATGATAGAGACAGATAGATATACGTTTTTTAGATCAATAACTCTGTTACCCACTCTTTGTGCTAGCACATAATCTTGAACCGGTGATAAACCGACACTTCTTTTTTTCGACTGCATGGAGTCGATACCGGGGGACCATGCGGAAAGTAGAGTTTCTAGGGCCTTCGGCTATTGGAACTTGAGACACGCCCATTTGCAGGAGTGTCATGGACCTTTCTGGTTGTCGGAACAAGCGATCTCGCTGTGCCGATCTAAGATCTAAGCGTCTTATTGTCCCTTTTGGGTCCTCAGCTGCCCGAAGGGCAAGAGGGTGCCAGATATCAATCCTCCGCATAAGAATTGCAGATCGCAGCAAATTTTGCTGCAGAATTGTGGATACCGAGGGTATTCCAGCTTCACGATGAAGAGCGCTATTGAGAGTGCTACTCGATAGCTTTTATTATCGTTTTGTCCAACAGGGATGTATGCCAGTCTACTCCAGTACCAACTTCTTTATCCCACAGTGTGGTTATTCGAGTAAGACCCGGCCACCACGCTTCTATCCCGTATAGAGGTGTGCTCAGAACGCATGCTTGTACCGCACGAATTAGGGGTCCTGGAGCCGCAACGCGTTGAACTCTGTTTATATGTCGTAAGAAATGGACTACACGATTAGCTTTTCCCGTCCATTCCTGTACATGCTGTTTGAAGTTCAGTTGGGTATCGAGCCAGACTCCTAGCCACTGGATATGAGGTGACGGTTCGATCCGGTGATCTTTCACCAAAATGGAGAGGTCAGCCGTGTTGATTTTCTTCCTAGGTCCTCCTCCGGTCACTAGAAGTTCTGACTTTGCTGGGTCAAATTCGATCCGATTTTCTCTTGCAAGAAGGATAAGGCTGTCGAGGTCATCTTGGGCTGAGGAGATAGCTTCCGTCGCGGTATTTCAAACTCTGAAAATAGCTACGTCATCAGCATAACCAAACCTACTCGTTAGACCATGATCATCAAAAAGCACAGCGATGTAGAGCATGAAAAGAAGTGGCGATAGTGGCGAGCCCTGAGGTACTCCACATTCCAGTATCTTCTCTGTGATTCCATTGCAGTATTTGACCTGGACCTTTTGTTGGCAAAGAAAGGTTTGAATAAATCGGCACAGGGACCGTGGCCAGCCTTGTTCTCGAAGGCGTTTGAGCAGTCGGTTATGAAGGACTGCGTCAAATGCACCTTGAATGTCGAGTGTGACCATAGCCGCACACTTACCACTTCTCATGGCCGCCTCGGCATCGTGGGTTACGCAAGATGCAAGGTCGACTGCAGATCGTTCTAGAACAGAGCCAAATAATTGAGGGTGAAAAACTTAGTGACTTATCGTCACCCATGCCATTCTGTTGCCAACTAGACGTTCGAGTCCTTTGTCTATCCTTGACAGCAGCGAGATCGACCGCCAGCCTTTAGCGGTAGACAGATTTCGTCCGGGTTTGGAAAGAAGCACAGCCTCTTCCACCCTGAAAGCCATGGGAAAGTAGCTGATTTTCAGTCAAGTCTGGTAAAGATCTTTCACGAGAGATCCTAGATGGGACCAAAAGGCTTTTAATAACCGTAGTGCTATATTGTCAACGGCTGCTGCCGTGTTGTTGACAGAGATGGTAGCGCTTGTCACATCTTCAAGCGATATTTTCGTATCCCATGGGATGCGCTCTTCCTGTCCATTATCCAAGGTTGAGAATTGTTCTCATCGCCGAACCTTGCCAAGAAAACGTCTCGTAGCGCACTTGCTCGCACTCGCGGTTCGGATATCCACCGGTTTTCGTCAATCTGCAGAGGAGGGGGCTCAGTTGCTGGTCGAGGTTTGGCCCATCTCATGAGCTTGAATACCTGTGTGTCAGTAGTATCTGCCTCCACTTGCTTCTTCCAGTACTATTGCTTGGCTCTTCTCACCACGGCTCGAAAGCTTTTCCGTGCCTGTTTTGCAATTACCTGATTGTATTTCGCCACCTTATAATCCAGCCATTTTATGTGATATTTATCGCTCCAACAGGGCCAAATTTTCTGCTTTCGATGTCCATGACACTGTGAAGAGGGCTAGGATTGGTCCATTTGCTAACACATCGGCTGCACTCCTTAAGATTGGCGTCACTGACTCGAATATTCCTTACGATTCCAGAGAGACCTGACCCTTTGGGATTCAGTACGGTACTCTCGATGGTCGAGTGATCTGAGATACAGTGGTGACGTGTGGAGACTGATGCTATCGCGGCTGCGTTGCTCCAGGTTAAGTCCAGCACGTTTCCATCTCTATACGTTGGCTCTCCGACAATGCTGACTAGATCCATGCTGTGAGCTAATGCCCTTTCCATGATCTGGTTACCATTGCCGAACTGATTTGTCGTTAGCAGCTGCCAATGCTGTGACACAGAGTTGAAATCGCCTCCAACCACCACTGGTCCTCTAACTTCCCACTAGAGTAGGGGCCCCAAGGTTCCACTAGTACCTGGGGCACGATACACGTTTACGAAGTTCAAGCCATCCATCTTTACAAAACAGTAGTCGAAGGTCGGGCCTGATGAGGGTGGAAAGATTTGAGTCGCATAACTACCTTTGCGCGTGAAAGTAATCCCGTGGGGCCAGACGTCTGTTCCTCCAAATGTTGTCTAGCTATTGTAGCCAGGGTGACTTTTTGTGACAAAGCCCCCCTCTTTCTTTTTTGTCCATAGCTCCGGTACCATGACTACATATGTACCGGCATCTCATGCCTGCTGTAATGCTACATCCATTTTTTCTTCGCTCCTTCCGACATTCACTCGGTGAATGTGGAAGGTCTTATGTTTATCTTTTGGTGCTTTTGTTGAGGAGTTTCCTAACATTAACACGACATTGTTGAATCTAAGGCAATGACGGTTTCAACCGCCTTGCCATTCTTTTCTGGACGTGCTAGAGCAGCGTGATAATCACGGTGTCCACGTTCTCTGATGATGTGGAGTTCTGCGGGAGAACGGGGCAGAATTATCCCGTTTTGTCGTCTTTGCGGGGCCATGTAGCTACCCTCATTTGAGTAGTGAGTTCTCGCGCAATTCGAGCACTTTAACACCTTGGTCTGGCACTCTGATGTCATATGGGTTCCCCCATATCTTCCAGGTCGTTGGCTCCGGTTGCAGGAACGCGTTGTGTAGAATCCCCAGCAACGTTGGCATTGCTCGATCGGTCGTCGGCATGAGAAAGAAATTGACGGCCAACTCTCGTCAAAAAGAGAGAACTTTATATTCGCTAGTTTTTGTTGGAAGTATACAATCCAGCTCGTTGAGTAGTGACCAAGCTTTGCTTCAGTGGGCTGAACCTGTATCGGTGTAGCGCCACATACCGCCTGGCACTCGTTCTTCACCATGTCGTTGGTGACTGGGATACTGCCTTCGAGAGTCCTGATGTACAATGGCACATGAGGTACTATCAGAGATTTCCATTTCGAGGCTGCCTCAATCACAATGTTGTCTTCGTGTAGGGAAGGTGCAATTCCAATGATTGTGTCTCTCAATGCATCTGACGCGCATTCAAGATCAATCCCCGACTTGACTGGATACATTGAGGTGATAGCAGAGGCTGCTATCCCAGCTATGTCTGTTATTATTTTCTTGATGATGACTGGCAATAGCTTGTGTCAGTGATGATCTCTCCCCAATCGAAGGGACAGGCGTTTGTCCTCCTTTTGGGTTGTCTGTGGCTTCAGGTGGCGTCGGTAGCTTGGCCGCTTTGCGGGCTACTGTCACCCACGGCAAGCTGGTGTCTTAAGGCTTTGACGGTAAGGCGTGGTTGTGATCCTCAACAGCTGAATTGTTCCTAGGCGCGACTGGTTTTGGAGTGCTTGCAAAGGTGGGAGACTTCTTACTTGAGAGAGTCTTTGTTTCTACCTGATCTACTGCAAAGGCAGTTATGACAGGCATGATCTTTTCCATCAGAGTCGCAACGACTGCTGCGGCTTGCTTATCTCCTTTGCTCTTAGCCCAGCTGTCGATTAGTTCAAGAAATTCCTCGGCTATGCCCAATTTTATCCTTTATTTCTTGTTCTGCTTTTTGCATTGCATTCATAATGCCAAGTAGGCTTGGATGAGGTTGCCCTCCCGGATTGGAGGGCGCTGACGATGACGGCGCAACGGCTGGGGCCATTGCACTGGATGTATTTTCTTGAAATAGGGTCGAAAAATGGTTGTAAGTCTTGTTAATAGTTGATTTTTTTTCTCTAAATTTAGAGAGAAGTCTAGTTTGATACCAAAATAAATAACTGGTGGACACGCAAAAGTTAATCAGAAAAGAGCTGCCATTACATATCTTAAATGCCAAGCGTTATCTTCTAACGTGATGCAAATGCACAGGTTGTGGCCATTTTTTATGAAGAAGCAAAATTGTAAATTGAAAATCTCTCAAGCTTTACAGCTGTCTCTCATTAAACTTTGAGGCTAAGGGACAACGAAGGCCAAAAAAATCTTTATCGTTGCTGTACAAACCTGTAGAATTCCACTCAATTGAGACCTGGTCCGTTCATTATATGATAACAACATCAATCGCTGTTTCCCACAGTACGGGCCGTAGATAGGAGGACAAGACTGAATAACTGTCCGCGGTGTCCTCTACGAACCGGGGAGAGAAATCTTCTGCCAGAGCCAAGTTCATTCATACTTCGCAACACCCTAGAAGTTAGCTCACGAGACAATGATTCAAATTACTCCACCACGTCAAATTTTTACTCCCAACAAGATCAACTCCTCTCTAAATTTCTTCAAATCTACGAGTATTACCTAGTACATCCTCATCCTCATGACCACATCTCTCGTTGGCTTTCTCTGGTATCAGCTTGAGGATCCCGGATTGATAGACCTGTAGGTTAGTACGAGGCTATCATAAATAGTAATGCTTATGTAATGTTGTCATGTCGGAGTCCGGGCGTAAGATAAGGAATACTGTATTTATATAGACGATACCCTGTATGGATAGGAAATCAAGTTACATCTAGTCTCAAGCTCTACTAAATATATTGGTAGTTTAGAGCCACGAGACACCCGTAACCTACACGATCTTAAAACTAAGCTTATCTCACATTTTACACATTCTAATCCACTAGGAACCTCAAGCTGGCCGCCAAATACACGCCCACGCCAATATTTCAATCCGATGGAGGAAGCAAAGCGAGGTGCACAATTCTGCGAGGTAGGTCTTCGGAATAGATGTGAGAGGGATCACGACAAGTTCAAAAGATGAAAAAAAGGAAGGATATAATCGCGATGGATTTAAAATTTTTAATGTTGGTAAGTGGTCATACGAATTGAGCTTTTTGCTCGCCAAGACTTCGCTCGCGAGAGTGCAGGCAACACTATAAACACCGCTATGGTTGGATGGTGCAGTGGTACATATTCTTGGCCGGTTTCTCAAGTAAGGTCTCGATAGCAAGGACACATATCCCACCCGAGACAAAAGAGCGCTGCTCCGAATCCGGCAAAAATAAACTACATTTCTCGCGGCGCCGGTATGCATGGATGATGAAGGTTTGCTTGGATAATCAAAGGTTTTAAATTTCCCTTTGGTGGCTGCTTACGGAGGAGAGTCAATTGTTTGTGTGAGCGAACATACCTCATAGTGGTATTTGCAAATGAAATCCAGAGTATGAGTGTCTCTAATGTCAATTTATTAGTTATATTTATACATAGCACCGGTCATGTCTCATAGCTAAATATATATTAATTGATTTAAAGTAAAAAAAATACCTGGGCAGCCTACTAAGCATCAAACGTTCAGCCCTACAATTAAGCGTTCTCAACTCACACAGAGTTGTCGGAAGAGACAAATTCTTCACCATCCAGTGGTACCTGTGTAATCGCTGAGTATGCTCTACATATCTGAGATAGCCAAGAATAAATGCAACCGAGTCGAAGCCGAAAGCAACCTCAAGCACATCTCCACTTGCCGACTTCTCAATAATGCCTCTCTTACCATTCTCTTATGACTTCATAACCTTTTTTTAACCACAAACCACCTCGCCTTAAAGACTGATAAAAGCAATACTTTAATCGCAACAGGAGCTTGCCCAATTTATTACCAGCCATCACTCACTAAAATTTTACGACGCTACGTATGCCTGCAAGGAGAAAATCAAGTCATAATATACAAAGCTCGGGTCATGGTTTATGTGGAACTGATGCTCTAATGGAGTTCTACATCTTGAAGAAGGACAGGTGACTGGGACGTGAAAAGAAATAATAAAGAGACCCATTCTAGAAATCATGGGGTTAAATATTCGAGGTGCCATTGGCCTTTGGAAAGTTTGCAGGCGACAAGGCCAAGATGTCGTTTAATTAGCCAGGAGGACATCTGTCAGCAATCAGACCACGACACTCCCCAGTACTCCAAACGCCAAAAAGAACTTGGGCTAAACCGCTGTACAACAAACACACCCTGTAAATTTTTCTAATTTTCCAGCATAAATTTCGGGTTGAGAGTTGGAGGGAGGCTAGAAATACAGAGAGCCAATTTCCTCGCTAAAAACAACTGCAGCATTCGGCTGGACATTCTTCACAGGCGCTTGGGAATTGTAGCTGCGTCTGCTGATCTAACCCTGATGTCAGTAGCAGTGGAGTTAAGTACCGAGTCTCTTTTGCCAGTTTTCCCAGCCGCTATATTTATGGTAGTAATTTCGAAGCACTGCGATTGAATGAAGCCTTAAACTGTATCACTGTTTTCTACAAACTGCATAAGGGTCAGAGGATATTCAAGCACAGTGGCGTGGTTATCCTTTGCCTTAATACATAAAGAATCTGCTCGCGTTTTGCAGTTAGGCAGAAAAATGACAATAAGGAAACAAAAAGGTTGTGGTATGACTAGAAAGTTTCTCGGAAAATATATTAAATTTTGAAATTATCAATACAAAAAGGCAGATTGCGATATCGTAGGTCATACTAATTTATTACAGTTCTACTACAGCTAAATTTCACAGCTATTGAGGATACTAATACTTAATTTTAGCTCCTCTAATGGTCATAGGCTTGCAAGAGATATAAATAATTGAAAATTGAATATCCTTGATGTTTGTGAATGGTGTCACTAAGTTTGCCTATGAGGATGAGTGAGCATGGAAAGGAATAATTATGTCAGGTTATTAATTTTGTAGTCAAGACGAGTATTAAGCGGCAGAGATAGATCTGTGAGCCTGTTTAGCTGTATTGCTATAAAGAGAGGATACATGAACAGTCGGGCAAATACGATAGCCTTTAATACAAAGATATTAGAACTTAAATTTTTCAGTCATTAGTAAAATTTAAATTACGCCATTCATGTTCCATTACCCCACATATTCTTGGTACAGCTAGTCTCCTCCAGTATTTTAAGGTTTTCTAATTTAAATCTACTCTCGTGAGACATCACGACCAAAAATTTTGGATTTCATCCAGTCAAGAACAACAAGAACACGATTACGAGCTGTTAATTTTTAGTTTTTGAATCTTTGAAGTGATCGAGAGAACTTACTGCTAAAGCACATACTCAAGTACGCACTCCTCCAAAAGAGGTATGTTAAGCCTCCTCCAGTTGCAAAATTGCCATTCAGCCAACTAATGTCAGCTACAGCTCTTTCACTTCCAATATATGCTAAGCTTCCCTGATGAGTATAATTGAATGGTTTGATGTGCTTTATACGCCTCAATTTTTTCTCGAGCTGCTTAATTTCCTCGGTGATTTCAGCTGTATTTCCGGGCTGTAAGTTGAGAGTGCTAGAAAGTTCACTAATCTTTGTTTCAACAGCTTCAGATTTGGCCATTGTATTGAATAAGCGAGCAAGAAAAGTGCCTTCCTGCACAGCTACCTGTGCGGTTGGGGCGTATCCGGCGACGGCGCAGTCGCCAACGGCCCATATATCTTTGGTCCCTTGGACGACTAAGTATTCATTAACAGCAAGACCTCGTCGGGAGTCTTTCTGAGCGGGAATCTTTTGGATAAGATCTTTAATTATAGGGCGAATAGCATTACCAGTGGCCCAAACCAGTAGACCGTACGGTAAGATTTCTAATTTCTTCTTTCCGTCTGACCCCGTAGCTTCTGCTTCCACAGTTCTGTCAGTGACTCTCTTGACAGCTGTATTGGTCTTGATCGTAATTTTCTCTTCCTTAAAAGTTGACTCTGTGTATTCAATCAATTGTTTAGAAAACATCGGAAGAACATTGGGTAGAGCTTCAATTAGAGTTACTTTAAATTTGCCGGCGATTTCTGGGATCCATTTATTGATATCTTGGTCGATAAAGTCCTGAAGCTCACCGGCAAACTCAACCCCAGTAGGCCCTCCCCCAACAACAATCATGTGTAGAAGGCGTTCAACTTCTTCCGGAGATTGGTCTTTAAAGGCTGCAGTCTCGACACAATCCATAATTTTTTTTCGAATTTGCTGTGCATCGCCAATTTCCTTAAGAAAGCATGAATTCTCTCGAACACCTGGAATTCCAAAAGTAGCATTTTCGGCCCCAACACTGATAACAAGCATGTCATATGGAACCTCGCTCAGGCTAGGTGTTGCCTTCATATCAGAGCTATCGTTAATCAGAACAACTTTGCGATCAGCATCAATACTAGTGGCCTCTGCTTCGTAATATTTTACAGCCGTCTTTTTGTGGCGTGTTATACTCCTAATGGGCTCCATAATTGAACGATGTTCAACTGTTCCAGTCGTACAAGAGGGTAGAAGAGGTGTGAACAAGAAGTAATTTCGAGGTGAGATGACTACAACATTGTAATTTTCTGTATCGAGCTTCTTGAGTAGAGAGACTGCTCCCCATCCTGTGCCTTTGCATAATTTTAGGAAAGATCAGAGCTAGAACGAGTGGCACAGTTACCTAAGATGACGAGAGTTTTTTTACTTGTGTCTGGAACCTGTTGATCTTCTGGATTCCGAAGTTCATAAATACCATATACAAGATAGGCTACACCTCCGATTGCAGAAAGGTACGAAAATTTCCAGAGTAACCCAAGTGCGCCGAATATTTTAGTCTTCTTGACCGACGCTAAATTTACACTGGTACGATAGGATCCTTTTTGATGAGGGACAATACTTTTGAGGGACTGTCTTTTGGAACTGTACCTTGAGGACTGTGGAAAAAATGAGTACGTCCTCTTGCTTGCAATCTGAAATCTGGATGGTATGGAGGAAACCCTCATTAGGTTGCGCGCTGTCGACGCCATTATTGGGGAAGATAATACGCTGCGGCTGTTCAGATATATTTCGTCGTCTACATACAAATTCGCGCAGTTATGGACAATATTAATTTGCGACAGATCGTCGGGCCCACTAGCCGTGTATCAGTAGCTCCTCCGTGCAGGGGTGTGACGGGCCTTTCTCGGGTTTCATATGGGCTACAGTCGCGCACTGGCATGGCGGTGGTTGAGACATTCTGAAATCTTCACCTATCTACTAGCACAGCTTCAACTTGGTCATAGTTTTATGTGTGTAAGTAAGGACAAAGGTGTCTTAACTGTACTAAACTTTGACGTACTGCTGGCACTAACCAAACTGCTGCTGGTGATTCACGGATTATGGACACGGTTATCAATTTTTTTATTCTGCAGGAAGAACTTCATTTTGGCGATTATAATTCTATTCAATATTTTGTTCCTACGAATCATGTTTCCGCCGCAAGGACTCTATTCACTCGAGTAGGCATGCGTACTAGTAAAAAAATTAATTTAAATTTTCGAAGGACATATCATCGAATTCACAAGTACCGAAGCTGATAACTGAAGGGTGTGACTAATCTCCGGAAAAAAGTTCTATTAGTTGCATCCTACTCAGACCCAGCAAGGAACTTGATCAATCTCAGTCAACCAAGTCAAGCCATGAGGCGAGGTCCCTAGGTTTGTTGCATCTACCTACTTTCTGACAGCCTACATGAAATAATTAGGGGTTTGGAACAAATGTAAAACTTCAGAAATGAAAGTATCTAGAGTCAAGATAGCAAGAATACACCAATGATGAGTTCTGCTGTGCTTTGATACATCTGCTAGATGACAATATGGAGATGGTTTTTAGTGCAGTGGAAATCTGTTCAATCCTGCCTGTAGATTCTTTTTAGGGTTCCAGATGTAACCAGGGCTACGACATTTGACTTCGTATATCCAATAACAACCCTGGTAAGGTTTACCGTCTACCTGATATATTTTTTGCCACAAAATAACAGAGAAACGTTTTCTTGATGAAGCACAGAAAAATGAAAATGTGCATACATCAATGCAATCGTGCGTACTGGTGAATTCTATTTCTGCAATGATACTTTAGTACATCGATAAATTGTTTCGGACAACGAATAAAAGATTATTTGCTCAATTAAATTATTTGTCATGACGGGAAGCGTTCCTAGGAGTAAGTCATGCCAAAGAATAGTCACATTGAGTTCATTTTTTGTTTTCGACATGGTAGGTTGTATCGTTTGTAAAAACACTGATCACATCAGTATTTAGAAATATTCCACGCAAAGGAGCATACCGGGCGGAGAACCGGAAATAAGGTAAAAGTTTAATAAGGTACCGCCAATTGCCAAATTCACTCGTCGAACATTGTCAAAAGGGATAAGTCATGGGGACATCTCAAAGTATGTCGCATAGTTTGTTTATTGTTTTAAAAGATCTGTAACTCAATCACAAGAATATAAAAACTAGCAAGGTTACATTCGCGTCGCTCACGGTTTACTGCAGAAAAACCAATGTATATTCTGGATAACTATCCATCACAGGCAACAAATCCATGATCTTTGATGTAACAAGAGAAGAGAGTAGCACTGCATGACGTGACGAGACCAGGGCACTCCCCAGTACCCCAGACTACACAAAAGAGGTTAGACCAAGCCTCACTATAATAATCACAGACTATCAAGACATTTCTGTCATTGATCGTGACCTTCGGATGAGACTTAAGAAGAGGCTTGAAAGGCAGAAAGTAAGTTTCCTTGAGTACTCACAAGTCTGCAGTGCCCAGTTAGCCAGCCTCTTCGAACGCTTTAAAAGGGTGTCTCTCTTCATATTTAGTACTAATGTCGGTGATGGAAGAGCCACAAATCCAGTGGTTTTTTGCAATTTTTCCCAGCTGCCTTATACACGCATTTGGCCATTATTGAGTTGGCTGGAGAGGGGAGATAATGAATGGCAGTGAGATTGTAGTGTACTCAATCCATATTTTCCAACACTTAGTGTAATTAACTATCTCGCTATGACACTGCTGCTCAACATACTGTACATAGCTCATATACTCCTTGTCATTGAAGCGGGAAGGGGTCCAGCAGCCAACCTGATCAGACACGGCCCCACATGTCTCTGAAGAGGGACGAGGCTCGACACCTGTCAGTGGTATCTGTTATGGTAATGAGCTATGCGGAAGTCACATTGCGGAGTAAATGATGTTATATTCAGTGGGTGACAATGAATAGACTCATAAAATGTTATAATGTAGGTATATGGACAGAAAGTGGAAGTCTAAACCTGTATCCTTTTGTTGTGGGTACATCTTTGAAACAATAAACATGCTCGCCTAACCAGTACACTAGTGACATATGCTGTGGCCTTGAGCCGAACACGATGCCTAAGCCCTGACTACCTCGTCGTCTCGTACCTTAACAGTTTCCCCTACGAACCTCCGGCTTTCACTGTAGAGTCTGCAGAGCCGAGATTGAAAAAGACCGTCTTCACTTGGATGAGGATCCCCAATTGCTATTGTGGTCTGTATCGTCTTCATTTCTGAACATATCCCCATATCACAATTATCATGGAGCTAACCACGATCAGATCAGATGGTAGGGTCAAAGTCCTGCTCACCATACACCCTTGATCATAGTGGAAAAGCCATCCGATGAGTTTCCGGAGCGTACCAAGCACCTGATATGGAGATGGTGGATTAGACCAAGTCGGCCTGGACTGTTACAAAGAAGGGAGATATAGATGAATATGCGCACCTCGTGTAGTCCCAGTGTCTAGACCTCGCCTGGCTGGGGCTGCAGGGTTTTTGAGCCTTTTTCGCACGCACGCAGTTTCCTTTGCTACCATTTGCTATTTTTTTGGGTAGAAGGTTACGCGGGAAAGGTGGCTGAGTTCCACTAGTAAACACTGAGCTTAATGGCTACTCATCAAGGGCAATATATCAATGATCTTTCAAGGAACATCAGTCGCAAGGAGCACTGTACAAGGTGTGGCCTGGGACAGAGAGGAGATCAATATGCTAGATAGTCTAAGATTCAAGTAGTAAAATAAACACATATCTCTCTCTCTATTGGCACAAGTCTCTCTCACATCCTTTCTTTCTCGGTTAGACAAGGAGATATGTTGGAACTTCCACTAGTGTGCAGAAACACCCTTGTTGTTGTTTTATTAAAGTCCTAATCTAAAGGTCTAAGTCTACTAAGAGTATAAGATCGGTGTTCACAGCAAGGACTACATCTAAGTCACACCCAGCTTGATTCCACCGCATGAACCACTACAAAACCAGTAGTCGTTTGAAAATATGCCCCAAAGTATCTACTTCCCCTAAAACTGACAAAACTATACATTGCAAAGAAATTAGAACTGGAAGCAATAATACTCGCCTCGGTTTCAGTTTAGTCAGGTTTAGTTGCCTGACGAGCTATATTCGATCTCCACTGAGAGTAGGAGATGGATACACGGGAGAATACCCAAAATAATTGGTATCCTGCACAAATTGTTTGAAGCTCTCAAAGCACTTAGGTCCAAGTAGCTTGTATAGGAGGGCACTATGTGACAATGACCCTCTGATTCGACGCCTGATGTTTGCGTTAAGTCGAAAATGTATGAAGTGCATAGAGTTGGTTTCCTCCCCACAGATGCACTCTCTGATAGCGTGTGGATTGTTGAAGCGACGATGGTGCGCCGCGAAATTGCTGTGGCCCTTATGGGCTGCAATGAGCTTTCGTAACAGTAGTTTTGAAAGCCCCAGATCTGGTCGTTTGCGACGGCACATGAGCAGATCCAGCTCACGATACTGTGGCGGGCAAGTTTCATTCCACCAGTTGTCAAGCAGAGCCTGTCGTTGGCGATGCAATTTTTAATGTAAAGATGCTGTCGTGGTGGTTGCTGGCTGAGTTTCCAAGCTGGGAAGCGTTCGTGGGCCGGATTTGGCCGCTGCGTCTGCTTCCTCATTTCCATGTATTCCCGAGTGCCCTGGTACCTACTTTATTCTTACTTGAGCTAGCCCAGATATTTCGCGAAATTTCTGTACTTCCTCGTGGCTAGTCGAAGACCTGCCCGTGCTCAGTGCATTTATCGCATGTCGACTATCCATCAACACATTAGTGCACTGCGTCGTTCCCTTCGCCTGGTCTTCCTTCCCTCTTAGGTGACCCAAAGCTGCTTTAAAAGCTTCCTGTGCCCCAGTAATCTCTGCATCTAGAGCCTCTTCGTACTTTATGCCACTTTCTTTAAGTAAGGTTTTCCTATCCAGCTTTAGAAAGAAACCCTAAGCTGAACGTCCGTTTCCTTCCGACGCTCCGTCTGAGTACGCACAGATTTTTGACTTTGGCGCGCTAGTGATCTAACACTACAGGCTTCTATTTAGTCTTTTCTCGGACCAGTCTTCAACCCCGGCCGTGATTAGTAAAATGGTGGGGCAAAAGATTCCGTGGTCTCTGCCTCTGGCAGCTATCTATAGGCATGCTGAGCCCTTGATATTTGAATTTCAGGACGTGCAGCTTTCCGATTGTGCTTCTTGTATTTACGCGAACAATTGTTTGGGCAAGTTGCAGAGAGGCGAAGTCGGTTTCCTTCCAGTATAATTTTTCCAGTTGGAATCCCTCTTTCTCTATGTAATGCTGAGTTACGTGTAGTTCTAATTACCAGTAGTGCCGATTTAAGACCTGTTAAGATAGCCTAATTAATCATGATACATAGGCTAGGCCACCAGACGTCAGCTCCGTATGTTGCAATCGGGACGATACACGTGTCGATCGCTTTAACCAACGCCCCAGGAGCGGTTCTTCGGTAGACTGTGTTGAAGCGACGCATTTGTTGTGCAATTTTCAGAGCATTGCCACACCATTTTGTGGTATAGTGTTTGAAGTTTAGCCGAGGATCAGGGTACACAACAAGCCAGCGGATATTTTGCGACGGTTCTCTGAGGGTTCCATTGACATAAATTCCAATCAATGTTTCGCGGTATCGTCCGGGGAATTGTACGACCTCGAACTTATCTGCATCCAAAGGGACAGCATTTTTTCGAGCCCATTTTAATAGATTGTTGACCTCCTCCTGTACCGCGGCTGCAGGCTCAGCAATTGTACGGCTAAACCCAGGGATGCCGATATCATCGGTGTAGCTAAACCTCAGACCTGGGGTTCCAGTTTGCAAGGGCTCTGCCATACACAGAAGGAAGAGAACTGGTGAGATTGGTGAGCCTTGCGGAAATCCGCACACTAGTTCTCTTTTAGTAGTGACTCCTCCAGAATATCGCACTTGAACCATCCGATTGGCGAGGAAGGAGTTGGTCTATTTGAGAATGGATTCTGGCCATCCCTGTTCCTGCATCCTCCTAACTTATCGGTTGTGGAGTAATGCGTCGAAGGTCCCTTGAATATCCAACGTTACAAAAGTAGCTGCCCATCCTTGTGAGTTTGCCTCTTCAATGTCGTGGACTACACATGAGACCAGGTCTGTTGCTGAGCGCTTTGGTAATGCTACAAACCGTTGGTTGGTGACTACATCATGAATAATTGCAAGGTGCGCCAACCGCTTGGCTTAGGACCTTTCTAGCCCTTTTTCCAGGCATAAAAGAAGAGCGATTGGTCTCCAACCTTTGATTGTCGTTAGGTCTCTATCGTTCTTTTGAAGGAGGACCACCTCGGCTAGTTTGAAACACTGTGAATGGGTACCAAGCAGAATGCAAGCTCGAAACAGTTGGGAAACCCAAGGCCCAATAGTATTTCGACACGCCTCCAGCAGGTTTACGGAAACTCCGTCTTCTCCTGGGGCCGTATTTCCGCAACCAATAGCATAGGCTTGGACTTCTTCATCCGAGCCGTCCTCTTCCCAGGGTATCTGACTGCTGCTCGTATTTGTGTATGCCGAAATGTCGTCTGATGCCTAATATTGTGCCAAGAGAGTATCGCGGAGGATTGTGGAGCGTTTTAGTGGTCTTGTTGTCAACGTCCTATTGTGATACAGTGGCAGAGGCATGCTGGCCTGTTTGAGGTTACCTATTCTCATTAGATTGGACACTTCAGCAGGCGTAGTGTTTTATTCGACCTGTTAGGTTTTGAACTCTGTTTTTGAGGCCTTAACAACCGATCGAAGTTTTTTCGCGCAGAGAGCTCGTTTGTGGGGTGCTTTCGCAACTTGGTACTCGATTTATGCTACCTTGCACGCTAACGTCCACCACAGAGCAGATCTACCGCAGCTGGCTCGAGGACGGGTTCCTACCGCATTGATGGCAATGGTGAGATGGAAACAAATTTCCTGGGCATACTCTTCAACCCTCTCGATTGTGTCAAGAACTGATAGTGGTGGAACATACTGTGCAATGACTTGGCCAATTTGGGTAGCTTTTCCTTTGCTACTCGGAGTTTTGCATTCTCGGGTCTCATCACAGAGTTACGAACTAGAATTTGGCCCCGGATAGGGAAATTATCGACGGTGGCATATTCACCACGATCTATCCAAGCACGGGCGCCGTCAATATTGCTCCAAACTATATCTAATGTATTCCCAGCTCGATGAGTGGGCTCCCCGACAATAAGGCAGGTCAAATTGTGTTTGTCTACCCATTTTTCTATAATTTCTCCTTGTCCATGAGACGTTCTGCGCCAGGTTGCCAAGATCAGTATACTGAGTTGAAGTCCCTTCCAGCGACGGAGTTTTGCGGTGGAATCCAGTCGATGGGAGGCTGTATAGCTGTCGAGCCATTGGGTGCCTTATATACGTTGAGAAAAGTGATACCGTTCACTACAGCCCAGATATAGTCTCCTGTATACATTACATAAGGAAAGATCTGTGATGCCGATATCTTTTTATCGTCTATCCGGGTATAGGCCACAACACTTGGCCTAACATTTTCGCCGCTGTGAGGCAAATGAAAGGAGTGTCCTGGGTGACCCTTCGTAGTATTCATTTGTTTACTCCACAGAGGTTCTTGAACAAGAACTACGCCGATGCCCAGCTCATAAGCACGGACGTGCGCAATGTTCTATGTTGTACCTCCTCTCCCTACGTTTATTGGCATAAAGCTTGGAGTAGGAGGGAGTCGGAAAGGGACCCGTGGGGTGCTCTTTACAAACATGTTTGCTGGTTTGTTGCCTCATCGACCTCAGCCACAGTTACTGTGGTATCGGACATGAGAACTTCAAAACAGTCGCTTGATTTAAAGCCTAGTTGGTTTAAATCTCACGCCTCTACGGCTGTTGTCATCGCTGCCTCTGTACGTCTGAAGGTTGCTTTGGCTCGAGTAGCTGCCGCAAATTTGCGTTGGCCAACCTGCCTTATTGTCTGAAGGTTCTCCTTGGAGGCCATTCCAGACTTTGTAGGGCGGGCTAGACAATCCCGACTGTCTGGTATATGCGCACTCCCGCAGTTACGGCACTTGATTAGTGCCTTGCATTCTGCCATAGAATGAATGATGGAAGAGTAGTTCCAGCAGGCTGGGACGCGCGAGCAACTCCTAGTGTCATGAAATTGTAAGCATCGCTTGCACTGGTTGATTCCTTGACGAGGCTGGTGGCGAACTGCTATCCTAGAGTCCTCAAACAGTCGGAAGCCTGGCCGAGGAGTGGACGCTTTCTCGAAGAATGCTACCCATTATTTATGTGGGGCTCCAGGAATCTGAATTTCTTTCTCCGTATTGATGTGATAAATCATGCTGCCATTGTCGGCGTTTTTCCCCCCTGGTATCATTGTCTCCAAAGGGAATCTCAAAATTTCAACAGGATAATTTTGCTTTACCACGCAAAACTCCTTTGGCTGAGCCATATTCAAGGCAGCGTCTCACTGGGAGATCGGCTGCAAGAATACCTCAGTGTCGTTACTCCTTAACTACCTTACGGCGTATTCCCCCTCCATATGTATTTTTGCTTTGTTAAGCAGCTCTGCCGGCTGCATCTTTTCTGCTTCTTGAATTCTTATTCTTACTGCTGCTTTAGTCGCTGGAGGTGCGGCGACTGAGGAGCCGTGTTACGCATCGGCTCCTCGAGGCTCTTCGTTACTGCCTTCTCTAAGGCCAGCATCCTCTCTTCCATGGGTATCGCTCTCACTATCGATTTTAGTGACAATGCTTGTGACTTGAGGGCGTCAATAGTCCCATCTACCTCCGCCATCAGTGCCGCAGTTGGGTTAGTACCCACTATCACCAGTCTGTCGCGAACCTTGTTTAGGAAAAACCATATTGTCTTCAAGTTATCAATCTTAACGCCTGTAGAGATCGCGAGAGGCTCTACAGCCGTGTTTGCGGCTTTTCCGCTACCCATTGCTGGTTGTAGTGGTGCCGTGATAAAATTCACACCAGCGAAATCCAGCCTACAGCCGGCAAAGACGAATTCTTCACCTTCTAGTGGTGCTAGTTTAATCGCTCAGTATACTCTGCATATCTGGGATAGCAAAGAAGAATCGCATCCGAATGGAAGTCAAAAGCAACCTCAAGCATATCTCCATTTGATGACTTCTCGACAATGTCAGACCTATCATTTTCACGCGATTCCTCTACCTCAGTCTTACTACACCAACTCGCTTGAGCGGCCAACAAATGAATTACTCCATTTCAAAACAGGAGCTAGCTTCATTGATTCCCGGTCATCACCAACTACATATTTACGACGCTACATATACCCGCAAGGAGGAAATCAAGTCATAATATACAAAGCTCGGGTCATGATTTATGGAGGACTGATGCTCTAATGGGGTTCTACATCTTGAAGAAGGACAGACGGCTGAGATGTGGAGCGAGGAGAAGAAGAGTTCTCTGAAGACCATGCTAGGACACACATCTTTGGGGGGTTTTCAACATTGGAACGTTTGTGGGCGTCAAGACCGAGATTTCGACTAATTAGTCAGGAGGACTTCTATTGTCGATGAGTCAATGGCAACCCCAGCGCCCTGGACGGCACAAAAGAAGATGGGTTAAGCTAACACACAGCAATTCCGGTCTGTCAGGAGTTTTCTGAAATTTCAGCAAGACCTTCGTGGGGTTGGAAGGAGGCTAGAAAGGCAGAGGGTGAATTTCCCAGGGCACCCACAAGTCTGCAGCGCCCAGCTGGCCGGCCTCTTCAAACGCTTCAGAAGAGTCACTATGTCTTCGGATTTAGTCCTAATGTCGGTATTAGGAGAGCCCCGCACCCAGTAGTTTTTGCGGATTATTCCGGCTGCCATACACTCGCAAATGGCCATCGTTTCGTTGACTTGAGAGGGGAGATAATGAAGGGCTGTCGGTAAAAAGATTATATTTGGGCGTTATGAATTGTTCTATGTAATTGCGGTGTTCAGGTTGTCATTGGGACGCTGACAGGGATATGATTTAGCTCATTAGCGAGGCGCTTGGAGTAGAGGAAGAAAGGGCAGAGGGAGAAGGGAAGAGGAGAGACAACGTTTTATGTATTTCGAGATACCAGTCAATTGACATTATTCACCGACTTCGTGACGGACAGCTGACTTCGTGACGGTACCCAATTTGTATTACTTCGTGTTTTACCAACAAGGGCAAAGGGCTCCTCTAAGTGTATGATCGAATGAGGACTTGTGAGGGGTGGTACTGTTTGAGGGGAGCTGTATGGGAGGCATAGGAGGGGATATACTACTGGCATAGGTATCCTTGGCCTGTAGGCAGAGAGGATCTGCATGTCCTATATAGCCATAGAGTCACGCAGGAAAATAAAATAAATTAATAATAATCCACCCTGCTGGCTTCCCAACTCGCCATGCCGAAGCGCAACGAAAAAAATTTAGGGAGTTTGTTGTGATGTGAAATCACTCAGCCAATTAGACAAGCTGCATTAGATGATATAGAGATCTATACAGGATGTGGTTGGTATAGTGACATCATAGACAGTTGCATGTGGATGATATGAACAGGAATGTTAACTATTCTACAGCATATGATAGAATATCTTACATCACAAGATGAAATATTCTACTAGCAATTAGACAGATGAGATTTAGGTATAAATAGGAGTATTCTCCTTCATATAGATAGCAACTATCGGGAAACAAGTCTAATAAAGCCAACACATATCATCGTCCATTTCATAATAGTGTCAAGCACATATTGATAAAAGCCACTGTTTGTATTCGATTCCTCTCCTAATAATCACAATAGGGTTAGGTAATGATTGTTCATTAAGATGAAAAAAAATGATCAAAATGATGAAATCACGTTCATGGAACTTGGTGACACTTTTCGTGAAATTTGATGATTTTTATGTGTGAGAGTATTTATTTATTCTCTTATGGAGTCTATGACTATGTAACGACATGTAGGTCCTTTCTGCCTACAAGCCGGGAGTATCTAGAACCCCCATTGTACATGTACAGCACGGATACGTTACAACGATATTTTCTTCGCGTACGCATTACTTTCTTATGGCAAATTTAGTAAACTAATGATACTGGATATATCGGTGTCGTCGTCGCCCTTTTATCGTTATATCGAATAACCATCACATGATGTTTAAGGCTTGGCCATAAATATTAATCAGCATATTAATGTAACATTTATTAGATTATGATTTCTTTAGACAGCTGATACAGGAATACTTGGAAGTAGATTTGATAAAGTGTAGGGTAAAATCGGTACGTGTGTCTTCGTCTATCCGTCTACGCACTTGATAGAAGCACCGCAACCTCGCTCCCACTAATGTATCGCTCCCAGTCTCATGCACACGCTAATATGAAACTACTAATTCAGGGTATATAAGATCACCCGAAGGAGGGCAAGACTGACACCTGTACGCGGTGCCCTCTACGAACCTGGGAGTGAAATATTCTCCCAGAGCCAAGTTCAGTCAAATTTTGCAATACCGAACAAGTTGGCCCATGAGGCAATGATTCAAGACTCTCCACCTAATCAAATTTTCACACCGGACGAGATCAATCACCACCAAAACCTAATCAAATTTGCAAGTACGACTTAGTACATCCTTATTTCAATGATCACACCTCTCGTCGACTTTCTCTGGCCTCAATTCACCACCACGTATACGCCCACGCCGATATTTATACCCGACGGAGGAAGCAAAGCGTGGCGCACAAACCTGGGAGACAGTTCTTTGGGATGGGCGTGAGAGGGATCAGGACAAGTTTACAAGATGATGTAGCAGATGGTTACAATCTCGACGGGCGTGAATTTTAGAATTTTGACAACGAGTTTTCGAATTGAGCTTTGTGCGTGCGCCAAGACTTCGGTTGCGAGAGTGCGGGCGACACTATAAACACCGCCATGGTTGGATGGTGCGGTGGTACATCATCTTGGCCGGTTTCTCAAGTAAGGTCTGGATAGCTAGGAAACATATCCCACCCGAGACAGGAGACCGCTGGTTCGAATCCGGCAAAACCTAACTACATTTCTCACGGCGCTGGTATGCATGGATGATGAAGGCATGCTTGGATAATCAAAGGTTTTAAATTCCCTTTGGTGGGTACTTACGGAGGAGGGTCGACTGTTTGTGTAAGCGAACATACCTCATAGTGGTATTTGCGAATGAAATCCAGAGTTTGAGTGTCTCTAACGTCAAAAGAGTCATCTTATATGTATACATAGTACCGGTCATGTGTCATAGCTAGATAGCTGAAAACACATTAAATGATTTAAAAAAAAAAAAAAAAAAAGATCACCCGAAGGAGGGCAAGACTGAACACCTGTACGCGGTGTCCTCTACGAACCTGGGAGTGAAATATTCTCCCAGAGCCAAGGTCAGTCAAATTTCGCAATACCGATTAAGTTGGCCCACGAGGCAATAATTCAAAATTCTCCGCCACGTCAAATTTTTGCTCCCAACGAGTTTGACTCCTACCCAAGTCTCATCAAGTTTACAAGTACGACTTTGTACATCCTCGTTCCAATGACCACTCTTCTCATCAACTATTCTCTGGCCTCATCTAGCCGCCAAATATACGCCCACGCCGATATTTACACCCGACGGAGGAAGCAAAGCGTGGCGCACAAATCTGGGAGACAGTTCTTTGCGACGGATGTGAGAGGGATTGGGAAAAGTTTTCAAGATGATACGGAGGATGGATACAATCTCGACGGGCGTGTGATTTTGAATTTTGGCAGAGTTTTACGAATTGAGCTGTGTGCGCGCCAAGACTTCGCTTGCGAGAGTGCAGCGGACACTATAAAAACACGCAAACGATGGATGGTGCTGTAGTCTGCCTCCTGGTGGTGTTCTCCGGTATAGTTTGAGTAGCCTGGGCACCTACTCCACTTGGGAAGGAGACGCCTTAGACCACATCTCGCGCGGAGGAAATTCAGAGGATAACGAAGGTATGTCTGGATAACTCAGGGTTTTTGAGACGTTCCCCTGGGTGGGTATTCACGGATGAGGGTTGACTTGGGGTGAAGAAAAAGCTACCATAGCTTCGCAGTGGTACTTGCAAATGAAATCCGAGGCATGAGTGCTCTTACTGTAAATTGAGTCATCTTTTCTATATATTCTCTGATATTGTGTCATAGCTAGATAGCTGCATACGCAATTAAAATCTGATGCAAAAAAAAAGAAAAAAAAGATCACCCGACGCCTTACCCTTTTCAACTCCTAGGCAAACAATAACCACAACCCTAACTCCATTATATTAATTTGCAGGGATGCTTATGTTTGACCAACCCTTCTTATAATTCAACAATATTCATATTAGTTATATGTACGAATGTGTTTATTGCCCTATAAAGTCTATAACTATGTTAGGACACGTAGGTACTTTCTACCTGTAAGCTGGAATTATCTTTGTCTAATGTAGTGTACTCACTTCTATACCTCCTTCATGACTTCTTTCCAGCAGTAATACCCCCACAGTGTGAACATCCGACAATAGCCATAGGCTTAGAAAGGATGTATATTGAATAAACTAACAAACCCCCCACAATGTTACAGGTTTTACCCGCTAGTAGTGACTAGGCTGATCGGGAGGACGAAGGCTGAACACCTGTCAGTGGTGTCCTTTACGAACCTAGGAGTGAAATATTCTCCCAGAGCCGAGATTCAGTCACAAACGAGGGTGGGATGAATTTTATTTGATGGATTTTCGGCTTGAAGGTGTTGTACTCGGTATTTTGGTCGAAAAATCAGTCGACAGAGATTTCACAACCGCAAGAAAGTCGAACAAAAACTCATCACTATCAGCGTACGATTAACGGATGAACCAAGGTCGGTCTGGGGGTCGTAATGAAACATCCGACATTTCTCAAGCTCCTCACACATTTGCGGCGAAGCATTTATCAGTCTGTCCTAAGTGACGGCTGCAGAGTGAATAGCTTTACCACATCGCCAACTAGCCAAAAGGCACAGTGGTTGATCGGGAGTCAACAAATTGTTCTACTACTTATCTGCAATGGAACTGATTACCACGTGACCAAACCCTCGACACGTGTGAAGCCGTCACACCTCTACCTGCGACCCACCTCCATACTCGTCAGATCACCTACCTACACACGCTCTAATGAGGAAAGTCATGATGGAAACTGGAGGTGTATAAAGGAGGAAGAAAAGGGAAGATACACCGAGGGGATTACAAAAATCCCCAATAACGACAACAACCCAACGGTACGATATGAAAGTGCAAGGCTAGAGCTACGATGAGAAATTGGACGGCAATTATATTTCGGGTCAATGAGGATATCAAGGGCTCGGGCGCGTGGTGGCCGAGGCAGAGGAGGAATTTGCGCTTCGGCGTGTCAAAAGAGGGTTCTCTGGACGGTTGAGCTTGATATGATTCAACACATGGGTTAAGTCTGAGGTGGTCGGGTCATTTATGTGGGACGAGGTACAGTCAAATCCCTGTTGAGACGATATTGCCGTTTATACGATATTTTTCCGGAACGGACTTGGTTCCCATACATTTACCGATTACACGATTATCGTTCTTCAACCTCTAAATATCTTCTTAACCAGGTTTTTTTATTAGATTGGTGCTAATAATGCCGCCAAAAATGGAATCTCTGTAGAGCAACGACGTGCTTTGCGACGATGGGCGCACCGCCAGGTCCCAAAACCAACACAAAAACAGTGCATTGAGTGGTTCTTCGCTGAGTACGGCCATCGATTAAGCTAGTCCACAGTCTCCGAGTCCTTGAGCAAGGTATTATTTAGAACTGCAAAGTATTCTACAGACAGTACTGGCTCCGCTTTGTTCTACAAGCAATTGAAGAGGGTACCGATCCACAATCAAGTGTCAATATTCGACTAGCAATTCGCTGGATCTTACGAAGTTGGAATGACGAAGTTACAAATACAACGATTCATAATTGCTTTCGGAAATCGACTCTTATTTCCAAGCCAATTGCTCTTCCTACGTCTGTACTCCCGACTGGACTTTCTGAATTGTTTAATGAGGTAGTCAGAGCAGGAGACATACGAGATTCAATTCCAATAGACATTTTTCTTAATCCAATTGAGGAGGAAGAGGAAGGGAATATGATTCCCGACGAGGCAATGATCTTACAAGAGGTGATGGGAAAATATTTGGGAGCAAATCAAGACGAAGAAGAAGAGGTAGAACAAGTCGAACAGCCTTGGCGGACAGCAAAAGTGGTCGAAATGGCTCTGAAAGTGTTGATTGAGTATACTGAGAGCCAAGATTCTCTTAATTCAAGCTACTTGAGGGTATTAGAGCGATTAGAGACGGCAATTGTGAGAATAAAAGAGGCATCAAAAGTACAAAGTAGCCTAGATAGCTGGATTACGTAATCATATCCTTTAAATGATATCCTCTATATGACGATATTTTTCACGGCCCCGATTATATCGTCTTAATAGGGGTTTGACTGTAGATGTACTTAATGGTATTTAACCTGATTCAGCCCGGCCCCATTTGTGCTTAAGCTCCAGTAGGAGTGCGACGGGAACCAATGTACCTAGCACGCAAATGAACAAAACAAAACTAGGCTGATCGGCGGGCCAAGCCTTGCATGTGGATGAGATTCGACAAACATGTCTACCTGTTTCATAAGCACAACGCTGATTACGTGCTCACATAAGCGGGTTATCAGGACGCAATTTTTTTTACATTAGAGTCCTAAGCTAAAGCTTGAGGTCCAAAATCGGTATAAGACTGGTGGAGCTGGCGGGGATCACTTCTTACAGGCCTGGCTCATTCCAACCGCGAGACCCGCTACAGAAAAAGTAGAAGGTAAATTATAACTCAGAAGACACCACCTTCTCTGACTCCGAAATCGAGACTCCATCCTTCAACCCTAAACTCAAGTACATAAGAAATTTCCTCAGAGAAACGACACTTCTCGCCTCGTTCCCTTTGGTGTCATGTGTTGTGGCAATGACTAGTGTATCTGATCCCCGCCGAGAGCAGTGGATGAGTGGGCGGGTTGGCTATCAAAACAGCCGGTTTCCTGCGCAAATGTCTTGAAGCTTTCGTGGCATTTGAGCCCGAGAAGCTTTTTGATAAAGTCAGCGTGGGAAATTGACTTTCTGAGCCTACGCGTGTGTTGTCAGGACGCACTTGCGTGTGTTTGTGTTTATTATACTACTTGAGTCATAGACTATGTAGCACATTGAGCCCCGCTCTGGCCCAGGCCACACCTTGTACAGTGCTTCTATCCTCTCATGTTACTCGTAAGATTATTGATATATTGCCCGTGATGAACAGCTATCAAACTCAGTGTTTATCCATGGAATTCAGCCACCTTTTTCACGGAATCTTCTACCCAAAAAAATAGCAAATGGTAGCAATGAAAACTGCGTGCGTGCGAAAAAGTTTCAAAAACCTGCAGCCCCAGCCAGGCGAGGCTTAGACACCGGGTTTACATGAGGTGCGCATATTCATCTATATCTCCCTTCTTTGTAACAGTCGAGGCCGACTTGATCAAATCCACCATCTGCGTATCGGGTGCTGGGTACGCTCCGGAAACTCATCGGATGGCTTTACCTCCATGATCAAGGGTGGGTGATGATAGGGCTCTGACCCTACAATCTGATCTTATCGTGGCTAGTTTCATGATGGAGGTGGTAGGTGGATGTGTCGAGAGACGAACACGATACAGACGGCGAAAGCGATTGGGAATCCTCATCGAAGTGAGGACTTTGTTACTCAATCTCGGCTCTGCAGACTCTATAGTGATAGCTGGAGGTTCGCAGGGGACACCACTGACAGGTGTTGAAAATAGTCCCCCAGGACACACTTGTGAAAGGATCGCACCAGAATAAATAGCTATCAGCACAAGTGTATCCAAAATGGTATTATTTTGTGGCTAAGTAGGAAACCCACATAAGTGTGGGATTAGCTTCAAGATGTTGTCTCACTTATCGCTGACATAATCAACCCATAGGAGCCGGATAAACTCCGGATCCCATCCTCAAGGCAATAGCATGTAACATCACTTCTTAATAGTACAGGCACACTGGAACTCTTCTAATGTAGAAACATAAAGATTAATTTGTGGCAGCCTTTGCGTGTAGCGTCCGTGATTCTCGTCCCTTTACACACAGGTCTTCATTCGCGTACACTCTTAGAGGAGCCGTTATCCCGTCATTAACTCCCCTCTCCAACCGACCAAACAACGGCGATATGCACATGTTCTTTTTTTGCATCAGATTTTAATTGCGTATGCAGCTATCTAGCTATGACACAATATAGGAAAAAAGGTACAGAAAGTGCGCCTCAATTTACAAAAAGAGCACTCATGCCTCGAATTTCATTTGCAAGTACCACTTTGAAGTTATGGCGGCTTTTTCTTCACCACAAGTCAACCCTCATCCGTGAATACCCACCCAGGGAAACTTTTCAAAAACTTTGAGTTATCCAGAAATGGCTTCATCATCCACTGAGTTCCCTCCGCACGAAATGTGGTCTCAGATATCTCCTTCCTAAGGCGAGTGGGGGACTATTCTCAACACCTGTTAGTGATGTTCCCTACGAACCTCCAGCTCTCACTGTAGAGTCTGCAGAGCCGAGTTTGAGTATTGCCTTATCCACTTTTAGCTGAGTTATCTCTCCTTGCGTCGAAAGACAAGCTTCCCATAACACACAAGACAATCCAGAGAACGAAAATGATGCTTTGAATGAGGAAATATATCGTGGTACCAAACGTTACAATGGCAGTCATAGAAGCCCTCGTTATATTGCAACATGTGCTACCCACTCACGGGCGAACAAAAAGCCTGTGAAAGCAAAGTAAATGACCCTTCTGCCATCTGGAAAAACAGATTTCAACTCGTCAACAGTGTTGTCTCTTCTAACTTTTAATCCGAATCTACTAGCCAGAAGGGCATCTGAAACATATGAGTTACTCGACAACTCTACGTCCGCAAGGACTTTTGGATGCTAGGCTAGGCTCCTTAACGGTAGCCACTCTCGACCGAGACTTTTCTGACATTCTTTCACGACCTTCGGTTTAGCCTGCGGCATATATGTAAAGAGGGAGGAGGATGCTAGGAAGGTTGAGAGACGCTCGTAGGTATACGCAGGTCTGCTGCAACCGGCTGGCCGGCCTCTTCGTCATAAGAGAGACCTGCACCCAGTGGTATTTGAGACTTTTCCCTGCAGCTACACACCCATAAATGGCCATCATTTCGTTGGCTGGAGGAGGGAGAAAATGAATGTATAACGGCTCCTTTTAGTGTGTACTCGAATGAAGACCCGTGGGAGTATTACTGATGGAAAGATGTTATAAATAAGTCATAGGAAGGAATAGACTACCGGAGGTATAGAAACTCCTAGACTGTAGGCAGAAAAGAGCTACATATCCTAGCAAAGTCATGGTCCGTACGGGACAATACAGGCAGATTCAATTCCTAACTTGCCAACATCGCGGCTGTAGCAAATTTGAGTGTCATTTTATAAAATGACATCGTTAAGCGAGCAGTATAGAATCGTAAAGAGCTTCTTAGTTTGTCGTCAGTGCTTTGACTGACCTCACCTCTACCAATCCTTGTGGAAGTCTTCTACCTTCCATCAAAGCATAACAATTAAGTATTTAGACTTCCTCAAAAATATAATCGAAAACCTGCGCTACATCCAGGCCACTAACGTTACACAAGGATAATTAGCAGTTCGATCAATTCATCTACTCTGAGAAAGAAGACAAGACTCAACCATGTCGAACGACTCCGGAGACCACAAAAAGGTCAATCTAAAGTTCGTCTAGTCCACAAAATATTCCGAACTTTGATTTTACTGGAGTGAAGTATAACTGACAATACCAGCGATGCATCTGGTGCCGAACATAAGGCCGTATGTCATCAAACTCTTAACTTTACGTTGTTCAGGATTCAGGAATTAACAAAATTATAGGCAGATGAAATGGCAACCGCAATACTAAAGAAGAAGAAAAAGCCCAATTCATTGATGTGTGTAACCTACCGATATACAAAGGCATCTTGAATCTAACAATTTCGTCTAAAGGGTAACTGATGCACTTAATGACGACAACTCTGTTATAGCACTTTCAAATAATACAATGGAGACTTTACAACTTTTTAGGGGTGACACAGTATTGGTCAAGGGAAAGAAGCGAAAAGACACCGTTTTGATTGTACTAGTAGATGAAGAACTTGATGATGGGAGTGCACGTATGAACCGAGTAGTTAGGCATAACCTCCGCGTCAAGCACGGAGACATGATCACGGTGCACACCTGCCCAGATATCAAATACGTAAGTCTCAAATCTCGCATATCATACAATTATCTAATATAACCTCGAGGCCAAACGAATCGCCGTTCTTCCTATAGCTGATACGATAGAGGGCATCACAGGCTCTCTCTTTGACGTCTTTCTTGCTCCATACTTTAGGGAAGCCTACCGACCTGTTCGGCAGGGCGATTTGTTTACAGTAAGGGGCGGAATGAGACAGGTTGAATTCAAAGTTGTTGAAGTTGACCCACCAGAATACGGCATTGTTGCTCAAGAAACCGTAATCCATTGTGAGGGAGAACCTATTCAACGGGAAGACGAGGAAGGAAATTTAAACGAAGTTGGCTATGATGATATTGGAGGCTGTAGAAAGCAGATGGCACAAATCAGGGAAATGGTTGAGCTTCCATTGAGGCACCCTCAGCTTTTCAAATCTATCGGAATTAAGCCCCCAAGAGGTGTTCTAATGTTTGGTCCACCTGGAACTGGTAAAACTTTGATGGCTCGAGCTGTGGCAAATGAAACCGGAGCATTCTTTTTCCTGATCAATGGGCCAGAAATAATGTCTAAAATGGCGGGCGAGTCTGAATCAAATCTACGCAAGGCATTTGAAGAAGCCGAAAAGAATTCTCCTGCTATTATATTTATTGACGAGATTGACTCAATCGCTCCCAAGCGCGATAAAACTAATGGAGAGGTTGAGCGTCGTGTTGTCTCCCAACTACTTACCCTCATGGATGGAATGAAAGCCAGATCGAATGTAGTTGTCATGGCTGCAACCAATAGACCTAATTCTATTGATCCTGCACTCCGTCGCTTTGGTCGATTCGATCGTGAAGTGGATATTGGCATTCCCGACCCAACCGGCCGCCTTGAAATCCTACAGATTCACACTAAGAACATGAAGCTTGGTGATGACGTTGATTTGGAGCAGATTGCCTCTGAGACCCATGGATATGTTGGATCAGATATTGCGTCGCTATGTTCTGAAGCGGCAATGCAGCAAATCCGTGAGAAAATGGATCTTATAGACCTTGATGAAGATACTATCGATGCAGAGGTTCTCGATTCGCTTGGTGTCACAATGGAAAACTTTCGTTTTGCTCTGGGTGTGTCGAACCCATCGGCTCTTCGTGAAGTTGCGGTCGTTGAAGTACCAAATGTCAGATGGGATGATATAGGAGGACTGGAGGATGTCAAGCGTGAGCTCATTGAATCAGTTCAATACCCAGTTGATCATCCTGAAAAATTTCTTAAGTTTGGTCTATCACCTTCTCGCGGCGTCCTTTTCTACGGACCTCCAGGTACTGGTAAGACTTTACTTGCTAAGGCTGTTGCCAATGAATGCTCAGCAAACTTCATATCGGTAAAAGGCCCTGAGTTATTAAGTATGTGGTTCGGAGAGTCAGAGAGCAACATCAGAGACATATTTGATAAAGCCCGGGCTGCAGCTCCTTGTGTCGTATTTTTGGACGAGCTAGATTCTATTGCAAAATCTCGAGGTGGTTCTGTAGGTGATGCTGGAGGAGCATCAGATCGAGTAGTCAATCAACTATTAACTGGTGGGTCTATCCAAAACATCAAAATTTAAAGCTAATGAAATCAGAAATGGACGGAATGACCTCTAAAAAGAACGTCTTCGTTATTGGCGCCACAAATAGACCCGAGCAGCTCGACAATGCGCTATGTCGACCAGGCCGTCTAGACACTCTTGTCTATGTTCCTCTGCCGAATGAGTCCTCTCGTGCTGGAATACTCAAAGCCCAACTCAGGAAGACACCAGTGTCTCCGGACGTTGACATATCTTACATTGCCTCCAAGACACATGGCTTCTCCGGAGCAGATTTAGGATTTATTACACAAAGGGCTGTGAAGTTAGCCATAAAAGAGTCTATCTCCCTCGACATTCAGCGACGCAAGAACCGAGAGATTGCTGGAGATGATATCGACATGGACGCTGAGACAGAAGACCCAGTACCCATGCTGACCAAAGCTCATTTTGCCGAAGCGATGGCCTCTGCCAGGCGTTCAGTCTCGGATGTGGAGATCCGACGGTACGAAGCTTTTGCGCAAAGTATGAAAAGTGCAGGTCCAGGAGCCTATTTCAAGTTCCCTGAGGCTGGTGAGGCAGTTGCTACTGGTGATGCCTCAGGTGGTTTTGGAGATGCTGGCAATGACGATAGCCTCTACGACTAATCTTGTACTTTAATCTTTCACGTGCACACCTCAGAACGAAAATGGAATTACATGAACCGTTTTCTCGCCATTAAATTTTTCCCTGAACTAATAGAGCTAATGTCCCAAATTACAAGCATTGTCCACTCGAATTTTCACAACCCGGTCTTGCTAGAAAAAGAAATGGTCGCTCAGACATTTACTAATACATAACGTGTTTCATTTGTGTGTTTCATGAATCAATTTTGATTCGATTACATTGATTGAGGGTCTAGGATAGCTTAGCATTGAAGCGAACAATGTAATACCTATATGTATAGTTCAATATTCCAGATCCTCAACGGTGAACACATCGCGATGCGACTTATCCCTTGGTGATGTCATACAGATGTGTTGTGGATCAATTTATCTATATAATGCTGACTTCTGCTGTTCCAGTAAAGATCGTAGTCTCTTTCTTCGTGTCACTAAGGGAATTCGGTGATTTAGGGGCTTCCAGCCCAATACCTAGCTATCAACTTCGCATACAATCTCTAAACACTCTCTTGTAACCTTCAAACCTTCCTCTACAACCTTTAGCGGGACTGACAAACCATGTCCTTTATCAGTTGATACAATTGAATCTACTCCACTCTTTGCCCTGTTTTTATCTATTGATCTCGTATTTTTATCAATCCCATCATGACCGTTTCTAGTAGGATTACTGCGTGTGACTTCGCTAGATGACCGAGTATTAATTGTGTCGGCATGAATATCTTTGAGAACTCGTTCGAGTACCTCGTGAAAAGTTGTACATTCACCACTGCGAAGTAGAGAAAGTGCGCGACGTTGAATTAATGTAGGCCAGTCAGTGTGAGAAGCGTGAAGAGCGTGAAGGAGCGTATCGTGGATCCTAGCAAGGTTCCGAACGGTTAGTTGAAGCAGGTTGGGGGGAAAAAAGGCGAATGAATATAAAGCTCTAGAAAGGCTGGCGAATTGCGCAGATAGAAACTGCCTACTTTGATATGTGACCGTCGGCTAGGAGGCGTGAGTTTACGCTGGAGCGCATCTCGGGATCTAGAGTTGAAGTAGTGTAATTTGAAATGGATTTTGGGATGCGGACTGGCGTTGTCGGTTCGCCGATGCTACTCGTCATCGTGCCTGGCAAATTATGGATGTTACGAAGCAAACGGATGATCCCAAGCGGGAAGCAGTTGTAGTTCAGGCGATAAGCGGCCTCTCGTAATCACCTTGCTCTTCGGGAAAAGATAACATTTGGGGGCAGTAGCTTCGCGCACAGAGCAAGGCGGAATTTTAGTCCGATGTCTCGATCATATCACGATAGTAAGGCAGTTCTGACGTATCGCTGACTCATCTGTAACTTATCTCTCGTGCAGATCTCATCTGAATCGTATCTGATGATATCATTATGTCATCACGGCACACCAACATGATTATTCATTCGACCGAACTATCAAGGAGATGAAAGAGCTTCCAACTGCATATTTCTTAACTAGATCTACTGCTACATATCTTGAAGCATTTCTTATGATAGTAGACGCGATAGAGGACAAAAATCCCATCATCTCGCCTGCGACATGAGGGCCAGCCGTTCCCCTGATAATAATAAAAATTCGTTAATGATAATCATCAGCTTTGAATTATATAGGGAAAATTATGTGTAGATATCATATATTTTTGAACGTAATATCATACTTCGAATGGATAGTGGGACTTCCAATCATGGTTCATCAAGTGGTACTCTGTACCTCACAAGACGTTCCCCTAATGAATATCATCTCCTCTTACTCCTACCGAAAGTGAAGCACTTTTCATGACTCTGTCTGCCTTACAACATTCAAATTAAAATTTACCGTCCAACATGGCTGCGAGCTGTAAGTTCTTCGTACAGTAGGCATCTTGTACCACAGCTGAGTCGTTGAGCACTTGCGTATGCATACAACTATATAATCGTAAAGTCATGGATGGATAGTAGCAATGATTAAAATATTCACTAGACAGGCTAATGGAATATTTTTTTTGTCGCTTGAACAGATGATAAAGTGGGTCTCAAAAACTCCAAACGCTAACCGTTTGATTTATTCAAAACACGGATCGTCCCTTCAGATCACTTAACCCATCCGTCAAACAAAATTTCTAGACAGTAAACTCTTGTGAATTTTCAATTCAGTTATCGCCAACATGATCACGTTGCTCGGGTTTCTATTACAGCTCTATTCGGTTTTGCCACGAAGGATAAAATCCTAAAGCCGTTAGCCAGAGGCTATCTTTTCGAATAAAATTCTCCCAACAAATAGGATAAACCATGCTGCAGAAATCATTGTTAATTGGCTTGACGCTGCCGGCAGCACACGCACTTTCACTCTCCGATTTCCAGCGTAATCTCCCGACGGCGACTTCAAAAGCCTGCAAGACAGCCTATGAGAGTCAAATTTCGGCATGTACGCAGAGCGATTTCATTATCAGCTGCTCTACTCCATGTGTATCTGGACTCATTTCTATCACCAAAGAAGTAATGGAAGCTTGCAGAGGACTAAAGGCCGAATCGAATTATTTGTTAGGCCTCGTTTTGGGCGGTCGGATGGTTGAGTCTCTATGTCAACCGCTGGATCGGCAAAAAATAATTAATGCTCCCTTTGATCCCCTCTTTATAGAACAGTTAAGGTTTGCGGGCCTTCCGCGAGCAGACGCCCGTTCATCATCTGAACTCTCAACACTTTTTCTCACCACTTTGGCACCGAATACACAACGCGAGCCCAAAAGTTCAGCCCCTCCATTGACTACTCAAGGCTTCACAATTCTCCACCTAACAGTATCATCAGTTTACAAAACAAATCCTTCATCGATAACTAAAACTACCATATTGTCTTCACCGGCGCCAACTACAGATTCTAAGCCAACTGGTACAACGAGGTTTAGCACTTACACATCTGAGACAGTTACTTTTTCAATTCCAATAATCACAAATACCTCTCAAATAATAAGTAGCACGAAGAATGTAATTTCTGAATTATCCACGACGTCTTTTTCATCGCTGTCATCAGTTTCAGCTGATAGAAATGAAACCCTCCCAACTTCGTCAACCTCAACATACAAACCGAGTGTGAGCGTACAGACTACCTCTCCAAAACCAAATATTGATTCAGGAGGTGGAAGTCCGTTTGATGTTCAGAATTCTTCAGGTAATTTAACCCATTATAACATTACTATAATAATTAGTACAATATGCTTCCTCATGATTGCTGTTTTACAATATTAGAGCATTCAATAATAAACAGTAAATTGTCCAAGAGTTTATTTTCTTTCCCTATGCTGATATTCAAGTCACATATTTACGGAATATTTAAAATTATTCAGTTATTTTATGTACAAAGATTTCTCAAGTTAGCACCTGGTACATGAATGTAAATTATATAAACCAAGACTCTCTTGAGTCATTCGTATTTGTGTACTAATGATTTTCTCTACCAGGTTTAGTGATGAATTAATTCCTTAATTCTTGTTGCATGTGGTCTACGTTCTTGTGAAAATCTTCATGATAGATTGTCCTAAAAGTGAACATAATAGGCATCATCCTTAAAAGGAGATCTGTTTTAGGAACTGACAGTGGTGGCTGTAGTTTTTTAGTTTTAAGGCAGACTTGAACAGCCGTGGTTTCGAGTTATTATCGCCTGTTTAAACGCAACTTTCACTTGGAGTGAGAATTCGAGCGGGATTTGGCGACGCAAGACTCTTAACAAGTTGGTGTTGGACTTTATGAGTCCTTCAAATCCTGCTGACGACCCATAGTGAATTACCAGCTTGGTATACGTGGCATAGCCCTAGTCTATAACACCGCTTAGACGTTGAAGGGATCGAGTGACCCGCTATTTATTCCGCATGACATCGTATGATTAGCTCCAGTAATCACGAAGTGCATATTTCTTTTACCAAGCTGCCGCTGAATCCCGGTCAAACCGGGTTAGCTCTTTGCCAGCATCTTCAATATCTTTTTTAACTTTCATACGCATATAAAAGATGGGACAGTCTTTGCTCGAGCAAATAACCTCACAATGAAGACTGCCTTGACAACGTTGACACTGCGTCCATAACCGACCGAATCGGTCTTCTAAATCTGATACACGGCTTATTGTCTTCTGGTAGAGTTCACCAAGTCGCGGGCCACAGTTTGAACAAACTGCGCCGCCTAACTCATCCTTGGCGACCAGTGGTTTTTTGCAACCCATGCAGGTAAACGTCTTTTTTGTAAATTTCATTAGACCACCTAGTGAAGGCGCAGCAACTGTAATGGAGCGAGTGTGATCACCTGCAAGAAGACTGTTAGCCTTTGTCTCCCCTAAAATAGGCTCAAAAATTCGTCCTAATGGTTTGGCAAGCTGGTTATCTAGATAATATTTCGTATCAATGGGAATATTATTTTCGAGCACGAAAATCGGGTCTTCTGATCGCTCAAAGTTTTTCGCTCCGGCTGCGCCTTTGATAATCACATAAGCTACCCGATCTCCAAGTGATGGGGCTGAGCCGGCATCACGCTTTCTCATTCGCTCGGCAAGTTCGACATGGGCTTGCTTTGCAGTGTAGTCAGCTTTGGCTAGGGCCTTAGTTATAACTAGCTTTGATATGTCAATTTTATTTTGGAGGAGGTCAGAGATAGTATCTTTGACGTAGCTAAGGAATATTAGCGGGGTTCTCAGTAAATATTTTCGCTTCATATTTACTCTTGGGCGCCTTGAATATCTTGATCTACCAAAATCATACGGAGTACAGTCTCGATAACGTTCTGTACCAATCGACAATTATCTCGTCGCACTGTCTCGATACCTTTTGTGTCCATCTTATCGTGCTTATCTGGATTGGTCCAGTATAGCCCGGCATATCGCTTCTTATTTATGAGAAGATATGGAAAGTAAACCTTCTCGAACTCTAGCTTTATAGGATTGATGAATTTAGAAGATACGTGCTGAGCTGCTTCTTCACCGAGTTTCATAGCAGAGGGCAAATCTTTTACCCCAAATTTTACCATGACAGAGTCCGTATCACCATAAATTACTTGGGCATTGTGACTGTACCCATTTAAAATAGTATATTTTTTTTCAACTTCGTCTTTAGTTTTCTCAATCATTTGACGCCCATAACTTGTTGTACTGCTTGCGATGGGAAGGCAAGGTAGCTTTCCAACTGTTGCGCCTGTTAGACCATATACACTGTTAGCACTTATCTTTAAAGCTAGCTGTCTTCCGTTGAGCACAGCTTTCTTGAATGAGTCGGTTTCAACTGCTAATTCTCTTTTGGCCTGCTTTCGAGCGGTCAATAACTCTTCAAGAATTTGCGCTAGGAGGCCTTTTCTCTGCTTGATTGTGCAAAACATATCACCATTTGGAGTGATAATATAGTCCTCATCTTTGATGAGTCCTAATTTTTCAACGGTTTGTTTATTCAGTAGAGTTGTATAACAAAGGTTATGTGCTTGTATTATACTTGGGTATAAGGAAGCAAAATCAAGGGTCGCTATGGGAACGTCATAGTATCCTCGTGATGGCTCTATTACTGTTGCTCCTTCATATTGTTCATCGCTTGAATCTGTTCGAAGATTTGGAATTACAAGCTTCTGCTCCAACGCTTTTCGAAATAGCTGACTAACAAACTTAACTTGTTGACCACGTGACAGCAATAAGTTGAATGGTACGCCGGTGACTCTCGCCATTTCTGTAAAGTTTTCAAGGCAAGACAGTTTATCCATTAGTCTCTGAGGTAAGTATGCATCCTTGAGACAATATACGGCTAGCCTTCTTCGTGATTCTGAATTCCCATTGAATAGTTCCGTAATCATTGTATGATGTACATCTTCTTTCTGTTCATTGAGAAAATGAGAGCAAACTGAATTGAGCGTATAGCTTCGAAGTTGATGTTCTCTTTGAACTAACTGTAATAGATCTAGTTGCAACCGACCATTAGTATTAGTTGCCTTCGTGTCTCGGTTGCCCATCTGCTTGCTAGAGAAGTTCGTATCTTTAGATACAGATCTAACATTTCGTATCCTTGTCCAGTAGTCAAACCCTGAGACTTTGAGGTGTTTACCTCGTTCTAGAAGATATGGAAAGTCGAAATTGGATATGTTGTACCCAATAATGAGATCTGGGTCAACTTTCTCTAAGAATTCTCTCCACTTCATGAGCATTTCTTCTTCCCTTTTGAACTCAAAAATTTGGGTATTAATGATGGTGCTAGTGGTGTCAAGGCAAAATACATTTCTCACAAATGGTTTCTTTTCTCCGTATCGAGTAACTATGTTAGCAATCTGAATAACGGGATCCTGATTTGCTTCAGGAAATATGCCCTTCCGACCTGCACATTCGATGTCAAAAGAGAGTATTCGAAGCGGTGCCATTTTAGCCCATTCGCCAACCGGCTTGTGAGAAATAAGATCCCTATACGAAATTTCTGCTTCGATTTGACAGTTTGACTGCCGCTCGTTAAAGGGCACTAGTTTATATGACATCGCAGGGGCCTCTACCCATGACATTCCCGATATCTGATTTATTTAAGATGAGTTGGTTACAATAACGAAGGTATCAACTCACTTTGCAGTCTATCATAAACCGTAGAACATATTGTATGTTATCGAATGTTAAAATACCGCTATCTTGCGCTTTCCACATACCCTTGTAGTTTGCATTTCCTTGTTCCAGAGTTGTTCTAACTTTGCTTATATATTTTGGATCTGTAACAAAGATTTTCAGGTATGGATTTTGTTGGTTTCCTTGAAAGCCATACAAGTTCTCTCGGAGAACCATCTGCACTGAATGTATGGTAGGCTGGTGTTGGGCGATATTGGACTCTAGATATGCTTTGAAAGGGTCACAATCTTGCCGTTGAAAAGAAATAGGGGCTGCAATGTAAATATAATGTAAAAAATCTGTAACATGAAGCATTACAGATTGACCGTTCTATAATTGTTATTGTTAGTTGATATCC
The DNA here is from genome assembly GCA_900239735.1 of Blumeria hordei DH14. Lineage (NCBI taxonomy): Eukaryota > Fungi > Ascomycota > Leotiomycetes > Helotiales > Erysiphaceae > Blumeria > Blumeria hordei. Next base: position 4,555,380 of record OENG01000023.1, read on the forward strand.
CTCCGCAAGAGTTGCTTCCATCTACCTCAGTGACACCGAATAACTTGACTGTAGCCTTGCCAGCATGTAATGTTCCTTCTTCGCATTCGATTTGCTGGAAACATAGATTATTTTTTTCTGGGTTTAAATCTGCCAAAGGGGGGCGGGACCACTCTTGGTCTTTTTCAGAATTGTTCTTTCTCAATCCTGCCATTTCTTGACTCATCTTCTGCAAAACTTCTGTTTCAAAGCGACTAGGCTGACTGGATAATATCTTGCCATTTTGAACCCTTTGAGAACTATTATATTGTAGTCCCGGTGATGAAGTAGACTCTAACTTTCGCTTCTTAGTAGGAGATGGAGAAAGATGTATGCCTTTCCGTATGTTCTTTGCTTCGCCAATGATTCTTTTCTGCGGTACGCGTATTGAAGCCATGGCGAAGATATCAGATGTACTGGGGTTGAAAGTGAGTTACTGTCTCGTGGTTTTCAAATGCTTCCATCTGCCGCGCAGGAACGCGACGCGGTTTCAGAACTCTCCTAGGCTGGGCTCTTAGTAATAGTTCCAGTACCCTGCTTTTTGTTTGTTTTCTATTTTACGTCTAACTAGTTCCTAATAGGGGAAAGGACGCTAGAGCTTACTGCTCCGGGGGACTGAGGCACCTGACTTCCCTAAACCAGAGAAGAAGGGGGAATTGTAGTACTTGAGCACGCTTCAGGGTGACGCACTTTGATGAATATCACTGACTGTCATGTTATCAGTATCAGCAATTTTTAAATGGTTCGAAGTTAACATTATCATCATTTCGCACACAACAGCGCACCTTTCACATGCTCCTGTGGACATGATATATCGCCGGAGTATTTCATGACCTGTCAACATGGCCTACTACAGGCACGGCTTCGTGGAGCCAATCGCCCCCTTCCCCAAGACGCTCGCTGGATTTTAAGCTCATCAGAAGGAGCCATCTTGTTCCAAGACTGGCTTATGTCCATACTATTTTTTCGAAGAGTTTCAAATGTACCAGTAATGGGGGAAGCTCTGTTTGCACCTACATTTGTAGGACAGCCCTGATTACTTAGACACCAACGCTGTCTAAATACAAACATCTACATGTAATTTAATTTACGTTTTGAATTATATTATTTACATCAATTTAAGAAGAGTCTTACTGATCTGGCGGCTATGCGGATCGGGAGCAGTGGGGTCTTTATCGGGTTTTTGTTATGGGAATGCCGGTGCGTTGGGTAGCCCTTCATAGGCTGAGCTAACCGGCATGGGGTTTTAATGCACTTTTTTTTTTTGCTCTATTAAAGTCCTAAGCTAAAGCTCTAGGTCCACTATCGGTACAAGACTGGTGGAGTCGGCGGGGATCACTGCTTACAGGCCTAACTCATTCCAACCGCGAGACCCGCTACAGAAAAAGTAGATGGTAAATTATAACTCAGAAGACACCACCCACTCCGACTCCGAAATCGAGACTCCATCCTTCAACTCTAAATTCAAGTACATAAGAAATTTCCTCAGAGAAACGACACTTCTCGCCTCGTTCCCTTTGGTGTCATGTGTTGTGGCAATGACTAGTTTATCCGATCCCCGCCGAGAGCAGTGGATGAGTGGGCGGGTTGGCTATCAAAACAGCCGGTTTCCTCCGCAAATATTTTGAAGCTATCGTGGCACTTGGGCCCGAGAGGCTTTTTGATAAAGTCAACGTGTGACATTGACTTTCTGAGCCTTCGCGTTTGTTGTGCGTGGCGGCCACAGTAGATGAAGTGGGTTGGAGTAGTTTCCTTCCCGCAAGAGCATTCCATGGGTGCGTATGGGTTGTTGAAACGGCGATGGTATGCCGCGAAATTGCCGTGACCCGTTCGTGCTGCAATTAGTGCCCGGAGGAGGTGCCTAGAGAGAGACAGTTCCGGTGGTTTACGTCTCCGCACCTGTAAGTTGAGTGGGTTTTAATGCACTGTTTCTTTGTTTGTTTATTCATTTAGGTCCTAGGTCTAACCCGTTATCCCCGAAGAGTCAAGGACCGGTTTTCACAGCCAAGATCCTATCTCTGATAAGCCCAACTTGATCCCACCGCATGAACCACTAAACAATAAGTAGATAGTTTAAAATTCGCAACCGTACATAAATTCAACCTTTGAAACCAAACTCCTACCCACAAAACTATCTAGCCCTGCAGATTTACCAATTTCTGGTCAGAAAACAAATCTTCTCGCCTTGTATTCCTTCCTGTCATATCATCTGTATGACTAATTTATATGGTCCTCGATGAGATCAGAGGACGAATTTGTAGATGGCAACCCAAAACAGCAGGTTTCCTTAACAAAGTTTTTGAAATTTCTGGGACACTTTGGCACGAGAAGCTTTTGAATGAAGTCACTTTGTGACAATCTCCCTCTGATTCGACGCGTGACGTGAGAATGTAGTCGACAGTGAATGAAATGGGTTGGAGTGGACTCCTCTCCACAGGTGCACTCCATGAGAGCGTCCATATGGTTGAAACGGCGATAATTGCCGCGAAATTGCCATGGACCGTACGAGCTGTAATCAGATTTCGGAGTAGGAACCTCGAAAGTCCCAGCTCAGGTGGTTTTCGTCGTCGCATGAGCAGGTCGAGCTTGCGATATCGGAGCGGGCAAGCTTCGTTCCACCATTCGTCGAGCAATGCTTGCCGCAAACGATTCATTTGGCCATGCAGAAATGCCAGAGTTATGGATTCTGGCCGTATTTCAGAGCTAGGCAACATTCGTAGGCCAGACCGGGCGGCCGAGTCAGCTTCTAGGTTACCCTGAATTTTTGAGTGTCCAGGAACCCATTTAATTGTCACGCAAGCTGATTTGGACAACTTACGAAATTTCCGTACTTCATCGTGGCTTGTAGTGGACTTGCCTGTCTCAAATGCATTGATCACCTGTTGACTATCCAGTAGAAGGTAGAATCTTTGTGTCGCGCTCTGGAGTCCCAATGCTGCCTCAATAGCCTTCCTTGCCCCGGTGATTTCCGCTTCTAAAGCCTCCCCCCATGCCTAATGCCACTTCCCGTGAGCAAAGTCTGCCCGTCTCTCTTCAGAACGAAACCCCACGCAGAGCGTCTATTCCATTCCGATGAGCCATCCGAGTAGGCATAAATTTCCGACTTCAACACCTGGTTGATCCATTGTCTACATTTCTCAATTTGCTCTTCTTTAGATCCTGCTTTCGGTAAGTAGGATGTGGGTGGTAGTGCTTCCGCACCCTCAGCCTCTGGTAATTGTCGGTATGCTCGCTGTACTCGTGACATTATTCCTTCAGGAACGGAAGTCCCTCGATTTCTAATCTTGTATTTCAGCGTGCCTATATTTGGGCACACAGCCGCACGAATCCTCAGCGGATGGCGATCATCCATAGTTTTGAGCCTGACTGAGAGTCGAAGTCGATTACCCTCCAGAATGATTTTGCCTGGTGGAATTTCTCCTTCTCTATGCAGTACAGCGTTCGCTGTCGTCCTCATTACCGGGAGAGCAGCTCGTAGTCCCATCAAGACAGCCTTGTCGATCATGCCACATAGATGTGCCGTTGGTGGGGTTGTCATGCTTTTTCTTGTTGGGCGTTTGGGGCCAGGCCACCAGATCTCCGCACCAAATATTGCAGTAGGAACGACACACATGTCGACTGCTTTGATTAGCGCTCCTGGAGCAGCTCCTCGGAGAGCAGTGTTGAAGCGGCGCAGGTTCTGTGCAACTTTCAAGGCTTTACCATACCATATTGTTACGTGGTGCTTAAAGGTCAACCGGGGATCTAGGTAGACACCCAGCCAGCGAATATATTCAGCCGGCTCGATAAGGGTTCCATTGACATAGATTTCTTTCGCAGGATCGCGGCACCGTGCGGGAAATTGAATAACTTCTGACTTACTTGTGTTAAAAGCAAACGCATTTTTTCCCGCCAAATCCAGGAGATCATCGACTTCACTCTGGGCCGCAGCAGCAGATTCCGTAATCGTGCGGCCAAATCCGATGATTCTGAAGTCGTCGGCGTAGCTGAACCTCATACCTGGATTCCCGCTTCGCACAGACTCTGCCATGTAAAGAAGGAATACGAGTGGGGATATCGGTGAGCCCTGGGGGACTCCACAGATTAGCGATCGCTGAGGGGTGACTCCTTCAGAGTAACGCACTTGGACCATTCGTTGTGCTAGGAACGAGGTCGTCCACTTGAGTATCGAGTCTGGCCAACCTTGCTCCTGCATCCTTCTCACCAGACAGTTATGTAGAACTGCGTCAAAAGCACCTTGAACGTCCAGGGTGACAAATGTAGCCGTCCAATTTTGGGAGCTTGCCTCTTCAATGTCGTGTATCGCACAGGAGACGAGGTCAATTGCCGAACGTTTTGGTAGCGCGCCAAATTGCTGTTGTCCAGTTACATCAAAGGTGACAGCGAGGTGCAACATACACTTAGCCAAAAGCCTTTCTAGACCTTTACCTAGGCAAGAAAAAAGGGCGATAGGCCTCCATTCCTTGACTGTTGTTGGGTCTCGATTAGATTTCGGGATAAGAACTACCTCAGCCAGCTTGAAGCAGGATGGATGAGTGCCAATCTTCACGCAGTCCCGGAAGAGTTGAGTGACGTACGGTCCTATAGTGTTCCAACAAGCTGCTAGAAGATAAAATGATATTTCATCTGCTTCCGGGGCCGTGTTATAATTGAAATAGTTCCGGATATTGGAAGAGTTATATACTAGCCTTGAGGTTGATTTAGAGATATGATGAATGTGTTTTCTATACGAAGAAGTTTACTGATATTTAATGCATAGTTAATTGTAAATAAATTGCTATAATTCTATCTGTGTAGCGAGAAGTCCTTCTATATACATGAAAGCAAGGCTTTCCACACACTAGTATGAACTCCACCATACTTCCTTATCTAACCTAAATGAGAAGGTTGTTGGAGATCCTGAAGCCAATGTATGCTGTAAGGCATCTATTGGCTATTTACTATTCATGCCAGTGAGTGATGATATGGGTTAATCATATCTCATGGCGCCAGTGCATATTATTCTAAAATGAAATATTTGTCTACTGCAGTCATGTTGCTGCCTTAATTACAACAGTTACCACTGCCAATTGTGCAGTACTTGACTTCTTCCTCAGTGATATCGTCATTCCACGGGATTTGGTTGCTGCTTGTCGCTGTGCATGGTGGCAGGTCGTCTGATGCCTGATGTCGGGCAAGAAGCGCATCGCGGAGTACTGTCGCTCGCTCTAATGGGTCCGAGATGAGGATTCCATTGTGATTGAGTGGCGATGAAATGCTAGCCTGTCGTGGATTGGCCATTCTCAGCAGCTTGAACACATCGCTCGGCGACTTCATGGCTTCGACCTATTGCGTCTGGTATTCTTTTTTCGCAGCTCGGAGAACAGATCGAAGTTTTTTTCGCGCAGAAACTCCGCTGGGGAGAGGGTTAGGTCGCTTGATATTCGGCGTGTGCTATCCTGCATGCCGGTGTCCACCAAGGTGCTGATTTTCCGCTTTTTGCTCTGGCTCTGGTTCCAGTCGCGTTAGTAGCGGCATTAATCTGGAAACAGAGTTCTTGGGCGTATCCTTCAACTTTTTCGACAGTGTCTAAGGCTGGAAGCGGCTTGATCCATCTGGCAGTGAAGTCAGAAAATTCGGGAAGATTTTTCTTTGTCACTCGGAGCTTGGAGATCCCAGGCTTCATTCTTGCAGCTCAAATCGGGATTTGTCCCCGGGTAGGAAGATGATCGCTGGTTACGCATTCATTTCGATCCACCCATGCTCGAGCGCCATTGATGTAGGTCCAGGCTAGGTCCAAGGTGTTACCAGCCTTATGCGTGGGCTCCCCAATAATGAGACAGGATAGATCGTGTTGTTGCGCCCATATGTCAATTTCCTCTCCTTGTCCTTAGATTCGAGTGGTGTTCGGTTGCCAGGCCCAGTGTAATGAGTTGAAATCCCCTGCTGCAACAGAGTTTGGCGGTGGATTCCAGTTAATGAGGGTCTCCACAGCCTGTAGGTTTTTGGGAGCCTTATAGACGTTGAGGAACGTGATTCCATTGACCACGACCCAGCAATAATCCGCCGTAGGCTTGGCACAGGGAAAGACCTATTCTGCATTTATTTCACTGCCATTTTTCCGAGTGTAAGTAGCCGCCCTCGGCCTAGACTGATCCTCATAATGGGGAATATGACAATCATATCCCGGGTGAGTTTTCGTTGTCTTGCTCTGTTTTTTCCACAGAGGTTCCTGAACAAGTAATACATTGACTCCCAGCTCAAAAGTTCGGGCGAGCGCGATGTCCTGTGTCGGGCCTCCCCTTCCTACGTTTATAGACATGAATTTTAAGGTAGGAGGGAGACGGAAAGGGACCCGTGGGGCGCCCTTTACAAGTTTTCTTCACGATGTATCACCATCTGTAACCTTGGTTACAGATGGTGATACATCGGTCATCAGCACTTCGAAGCTATTGCTGGAATTGAAGCTCGTCTGAGCGATTTTGGCCTTTTCTGACGCTGCTGAAATTGCGGCTTCAGCGCGTCTAACGGCTGATTTTGCTCTGGCAACAGCTGCAAATTCCCGTTGGCTCGCCTGCCTGATCGTCTCAAGGTTCTCTTTGGATGCCGATCCAGACTTTGAAGGACGAGCTAGACAGTCGTGACTGTCCGATGGTGGGGGGCCCCCACAATTGCGGCACTTTGTATGTGCCTTACACTCGGAGGAGGAATGCATAGTTGATGTGCAGTTCCAGCAAGCTGGGGCACGTGTGCATCCTCAAGTGCCGTGCAGTTGCAAGCATCGTTTGCACTGGCTTATTGCTTGCTTTGGCGTGTAGCGGACTGCAATGCCAGAGTCGTCGAAAAGTCGGAAGCCTGGCCGAGGTACAGACGCTCTCTCAAAGTGAGCTATCCAAGTTTGGTATGGAGCTCCTACTCGCCCCTGTCCGTGTGGACGGACGCGTACTGAAACCGCCTTGGTGGTTCGAATAATTTCGTCAGCGACCATCTCTTCAGTGACAGTTATCCTGCCCCCAAGTGTGTGGATGGTCACTGGGACTGACGCAATTCGGAGAGTTGCCAGATCTGAGGCTGTCTCCAACTTAGCTCCAACACTGCTGAATGATTCAGCAGCGTTTAAGAGAAGTTGGCGTGCTTCTTCTTTTTTGGCTTTGATTGCGAAGCCGGTGGGAACACGATACACATGTTCAATATTGGAGGAAGAAAACTCCACTAATTTGATCACGGCATCTCTCACGCCAGCTGGCGAAAGAGCGCGCCATGCATGCTCCTTTTCGAGTCGTAGAAACAGACGAACATCTGTTGGCTTTGCAGTCGCAGGTCTAGCTTGTGTCTTGACTTGTACTGCTGGATTCAGGACGACTCTAACAGCCTTCACTGGTGCTATCGACTTTTTAGGAGAGCCCCGGGTGACTGTTGCCCAGATCGTCTTGGCCTGAGTCACTTGGCGTTGTGGCTTCTGATTGTCCATCGGAGTTCTTTCTTTGGCCCTGATTGTAGGAAAACTTATAGTGTCCTGGCAGATTGGACGCTGTGGAAGGATTGGGGGGGCCGCACTGGGTCCCGACTTCATGAATTGAGCCACTGCTACTCGGAGATACAATTTCATAGAGTTTATAAACGGATCGCTCGACTCTTCCGAGTAGAGAGAGACCACGGTCTCGACAGCATTGATTGCAGCAGTGCAGATCATTATATTTTTCGCCGCTTGAGCTGCCCTGCGCTCTTCAGCATCAATCATGGCCTGTAGTTCCGAGGGGCAGCCACTGATTTTTTGTTTCCTGCCTCCGCTGCAGGAAGTTTGATGCTTTTCAGTCGCCACTGATGAGGGGTTGCTGGCGATCTGAGCAAGTGTGTCTTGATTAGCCTTTTTCATCTCTGGAATTGCTGCCTTCTTGACAGCAGGAGCAGCAATTTTCTTTGTCGTTGTACTGACGGAGGTCACAGGGACCACATCGTCATTTTTCTGGGCGACATTCCATCTGGACTTATCGAGACCCTCCATTATATATTGGTCTATGACCGCATCACCCATTTCTGCGTCTGGGTTTGTTGAGTTGGAGTCTTCTTGGAAGACTCTTATCCTTTCAGTCATCTCTGACTCCATCTTGTCTTGATCTATCGTTTCGATTGATAGATTCCTTAAATCCAGGCGCTGTTGCAGCCTGGCTTTAATTTTCACCATTGCTTTGAGCTGGCGCGCGGGGCGAGTGATTTTCGTGGGCCCCATCGCCGTTTCGGTGATTTGGGGTCTTGCCACTGTGAGAAACGATGATATTAACTTGCGATATAATGAATTGAAGGGTTAAGGGGACGTATGGAGGAATTTTCATCGATTTCAAAAATTGCGGTTGTTTTGTTTGTTTTATTGTTTTTGTCCTAAGCTAATGCTATTTTTCCACAATGGGTCAAAGACAGGCGGAGCCGGTGAGGATCACTGTATACAGGCCCGGCTCATTCCAACCGCGTGAATCGCTACTAAAAGTGCAGCTGATTAAATAGAAACGAAAAATCAAGAAAATCAAAATAACTCCGAAAACCAGAAGATTCCTTCATATTTGACCCAAGCAATACGTTCCTCATACATTCCCTGGTCCGTCACACCTTCCAGATGAAAAATTTGCCCCTTCTCTGCTGAGAGTGAAAGACGGGTTACCAGGCACCTTTTATCCAGCCGGTATCCTGCTAATAGTTAGTAGTTGCCCCTAGAGGGGGCATCATCGAGGTCGCTGTTCTCTCAGGCTTCTTCTTCAGATCCCAGCACTCCGCAACCTGTTGCCTCGGCCATTGCAACATCCTTCGCTGCAGCGACGATCGCCTCTTCGGCATTTTTGGCTGCGGCCCTAGCTTGAGCTGCCTCTGTGAACTTACCTTGCTCGAGGTGGCGAATCCGCGCGAGCTACTCTTTGGTCACCGGTCCGGACTTTCTGGGTCTGACTTGGCAGTCCAGATAATCCGATCGGTGGAGTCCCCCACAGTTACGACACTTTGTGAGGGCCTTGCACTCGGCTTCCGAGTGCATGTTGGAGCCGCAGTTCCAGCAGACTGGAGCGCGGGAGCAACCACGGGTGGCGTGGAAGCACAACCAGTGTTTACACTGATCAATTTAACGACGAGGCTTGTGAATGGTAGCCATACCGGACTCGTCGAAGAGGCAGAAGCCCGCACGAGGGGCGCAGTCCCGGGGAAAAAAGGGCATGCCAGTTTTGATACGGTGCCCCAGGTCGACATGTCCCATGAGGTCGGACCTGAACTGGATGCGCGCCGGTCGTACTGTGAATCTTGTCGGAGACCCACCTAGCATCGACCGCCCTTGGGCCGCACACTGTAACAATATTTACAGGTACGTTCGGTATCTGTAAGGCGACAAGATCCGAAGATGCCTCGAGTTTGACGTTTTCACTCGCCAGCTTCGAAGAGCCATCTAACGTCTCTTGTCGAGTTTTTTCGTTCTTTGCTAGCATAGCAAAGCCGGTTCTCACTCGATGGAATGAGGTTATTTCTTGGTTAAAGTAGCTGAATTTGTACTCCAACTTAGTTCTCACGCTACTTGTGGACAGTTTTCGCCACGAGTGGTCCTTTTCAAGGCGAAGGAACAGTCGCTTGTCTTTTGGGTAGAAGGTTCCGTGGAAAAGGTGGCTGAATTCCATGGGTAAACACTGAGCTGAATGGCTATTAATCAAGGGCAATATATCAATGATCTTTCAAGAAACATAAGAGGCAAGGAGCACTGTACAAGGTGTGGCCTGGGTCAGAGAGGAGCCCAATGTGCTAGATAGTCGAAGACTCAAGTAGTACAATAAACAAACACACAGTCGCTTGTCGACTTTCGCCTTGGGGGTTTCTTTTAGTTGGGCTTTGGCCGTAGGTCGCGGCACAGACTTGGCAGCAGGGACTGCTTTTTGTCGTAGTCCGTTTCTGGCCACCGTGGCCCAGGTGCTTTTTACGGGCAGCACTGGGACGGTGGGTATTGTTGTGCTCCTGGCGTCGGGAGCCCTTGGGATTGGGTTCGCCGGGTGAGGATGGAGGACGGGTGGCGTAGCGGCCGGGCCCGTAGCCATGCATTGCGCGATGGCGGCGCGTAGGTAGACTCTCATGGAGTCTACGAATTGTCTACTTGACCCGTTGGTCAAAGGAAGAAGGGTGGCTTCGACGCCATAGATGGCGGCGGAGAAGAAGGCTAGATTTGCGGCTGTTTCGGCGGCGCGTCGTTGTTCAGCTTCGACAATTGATCGAAGCTCCGGGTGACACTTTGTTTTCGTAGCAGCTTTCGGCTGCGACGTTAATTTTTGACGCTGCTGTGGGTGCAGCGTTTTCCGACGGTTTTGCTGCGGTCGGAGGAGATTTGGACGATTCTCAAATCCCGTGGGGGACGGAGGCTCATTGAGGTATTCCTCAACAATTTCGACTGACCCGATCATGTCAGTATCGGGTTCAGTGACGGCGGGGAGAGCTTTTTCCTTCCCTTTGATTGAGACCTTGCTCATCTCCACGCATTTCGGAGACTGGGCAAGGCCAGGTAATTGTTCGAGAGCCCTCGGGCGGACTCTCGTGTTACCAACTTGGCGTTGGGACGCTTTTTTCGAACAGGTGGCATGATGAAAATATCAGTGACTCGAGCACAATTATTTGATAGAATGCGACGAGCGCGAGAGGGAGGGAGAGGGGGAAAAGGTAAAGATTCGAAAACTCGAAATTCAAATATTGCGGTTTGTTGTGAGGTGGCACGACGTTATATAATAATAAATAAAAAGAATAAAAATAAATTACATTATTCGAGAATCATTGGTGTTACATGAAAGTATCCAATATTTGTTCAAATGACCTGTCTTTACCATTAAACTCATCATAGACTGGTGCGTCTATGTGCTGAGTTATCTCGGAGGTCAAGATTTAATACCCGTACGTGGTGTCCTATATGAACCTGGGAGTGAAATATACTCCCAGAGCCAAGTTCAGTCAAATTTTCGCTCCCAACGAGTTCGGTTCCTACCTAAGTCTCATCAAGTTTACAAGATGACACGGAGGGTGGATGCAATCACGACGGGCGTTTAAATTTGAATTTTGGCAATGAGTTTCACGAACTGTGCTTTGTGCGCGACAAGACTTCGCCTGCGGGCAGTGCTATCGACTCTTTAAAAACAAGAAATATATGGAAAGCGCCGTGGCCCGCCTTCAGGTGGTGTTCTCGTCAACAGATTGAGTAGCCTGGGCACCTTCTCCACTTGGGAAGGAGATACCTCAGAGCCCATTTCGCGCGGAGAAAATTCAATGGATGTTGAAGGCATGTCTAGATAACTCAGAGTTTTTGAACGTTTTTCTTGGTGGGTATTCATGAATGAGGGTTGACTTGGGGTGAAGAAAAAGCCGCCATAACTTTGCAGTGGTACATCCAAATGAGATCAGATGCATGAACGGCATTTTGAAATCTATTCATTCATTCCGTACTTTATGTTTAAATTATGTCACTGCTAGATAGCTGCATACGAAATTAAAATCTAATGCTAAAAAAAAGAGCCGTAGATTGAGTCAAAATTTGTCACGATCCTTTAATAAATATCAGAAACCTTCAACTATCTCCAAATTTAATTATTTTTTGTTTGAAATCATTTGTTGTGTTTTCAGCTATCTAGCTATGACACATGACCGGTACTATGTATACATGTAGGATGACTTTTTTGACATTAGAGACACTCATACTCTGGATTTCATTTGCAAATAATACTACGAGGTATGTTCGCTTACACAAAAAGTCGTGCCTCCTCCGCAAGTACCTACCGAAGGGAAATTTAAAACCTTTGATTATTCAAGCATGCCTTCATCATCCATGCATATTAGCGCCGCGTATCTCCAAATTATCTGGATGAGAATACATGGATAAATTTTCTCGAAATCGTCACCAGAATTGTTTCATTGTCCACTAAGCATTTCAAAATTACAAAAGAGGTAGTTCATGATTAGTCATTATAGCTGTCCTTTCGCCGGCAAAGACGAACTCTTCACCTTCCAGTGGTGCCGGTGTGATGGCTCAGAATGCTCTGCATATCTGAGATAACCAAGAAGAATCGCATCCGAGTCATATCCATAAGCCATGTCAAGTATATCTAAAAACGACGACCTCTCTTCAATGCCGGACTTTTCATTCTCACGCGAGTCCTCTGCCTCGATCTTACTACGATATATGGCCTCTAATACCGATAATGACGCTACTCCATTTGCAATCGGGCATCTATCTCATCAAAAACTGGCCATCTCCCACTACAAAATTACGATGCAATGTATACCTGCGACTAGGAAATTAAGTCAGAATCTACAGAGCTCGGGTCTTGGTCTACAGGGGACCGTTATTTTAATCAAGTTCCACATCTTGAGCGAGGACATGCAGCTGGGGCGCATATTTTTCGAGTTTTTTCAATCTTTGGAGGACTTGTGAGCGCCGAGGCTACTATTTCAGATAGTGCTGTTGACACTTTAAAAACAGGTAACGATGGAAGTTGTTTTGGTCAGCCTCTTGGTCGTCATCTCCCCGAATAAAAGTGTTGGTAGCCTGGACGCCTACCTCGCTCGAAAAATGGAGGACTGGAAAGCCATATCTCGCGCGGCGGCTATATTCAAGATGACAAAGGCATATGAGGGTAATCAAAGGTTTTTCCCGTTTTCCCTTTGGTAGATATTCATGGTTGAGAAAAGGTTGAGGGTCCATAGCATAAAGGTCTCAAGTGATATCAGCAAATGCGACAACAAGACTGCAGGCAACACTATAAAATACCGCCGCGGTTGGATGGTGCATTGGTACATCATCTTGGCCGGTTTCTCAAGAAAGGTCCGCATAGATAGGACACATGTCCCACCCGAGATAGGAGACACCTGGTTAGAATCCGGCAAAACTAAACTACATTCCGCGCGGCGCTAGTATGCTTGGATAATCAAAGGTTTTAAATTTCCCTTTGGTGGGTACTTGCGGAGAGTGGTCGACTGTTTATGTAAGCGAACATACCTCGTAGTGGTCTTTGCAAATGAAATCCAGAGTATGAGTGTCTCTAACGTCAAAAAGTCTTCCAATATGTATACATAGCACCGGTCATGTGTCATAGCTAAATGGCTGAATACACATTAAACGATTTAAAAAAAAATAATGCGACCACAATATCATTAGTCCAAATGTCAAATTGATTCATCGTCGTATATAGTCGTCCGGGAAGGACTATCCTTCTTCGTATCATCTCTTTGGGTGCTAGGCTTGTGCCCGTCACTAAAAAATACGAATTCATTCATTAAGATCCACGCACATTCCATTCCTCCATAGAGATCGTCTAGTGAGCTCGTTGGACTTTATCGTAAAACTTCGTCAATTCAACCCAGTTTTCGAAGACAAGAATGCCCTTAGAGGTGCCGTGGAATAATGAAATATCGGGACGGGGAAGCCGAGGTCCAATACTAAGGCGAGCATGGCTTCGTCCCATGCTGCAATGAAGGGAGTAATCTGAACTTTTTCCCCGCTACAGGAGCAAGTCATAAAAACAACTTCGTACACGAGACTTCCATTATATAGGGCGAAATCTCCGTGTCCGAAATGAGCTGCAGCAAAAAGTGCTCCAAATTTGCGTTGAATTTTATTATTTTTATTATTTTCAATTCATTTTATTGCCCTGTCTGAGCTTTGACTATGTAGGACGTGCAAGTCCTCTGCCTAAAGGCTAAGGATACCTATGCCAGTAACAAATCCACCCCTATGCCTCCCATATAACTCCCCCCGAATAGCACCACCCCTCTCAATTCTTCATTCGATTACACACTTAGAGGGGCCCTTTGTCCTTCATTATAGTTGTAAATTCGCACCAGTTGCTTAATTTGGAGCTTTACAATTGAGGGCGATGATCGGCAAGGTTGATTGGAAAGAACTTTTTTATTGCATCAGATTTTAATTGCGTGTGCAGCTATCTAGCAATGACACGATATTAGAGAAAAGGTACAGAACAGATGACTCAATCTAAAAGTAGAGTACTCGTGCCTCGGATTTCATTTGCAAGTACCACTGCGAAGTTATGGCCGCTATTTCTTCACCCCAAGTCAGCCCCCGTCCGTGAATACCCACTCAGGGGAACGTTTCAAGAGCCCTGAGTTATCCAGACTTGCCTTCGTAATCCACTGAATTTCCTCCGCGCGAAATGTAGTCTTCGATGTCTCCTTCCCAAGTGGAGTAGGTACCCAGGCTAATCAAACTATACCGGAGAACACCACCAGGAGGCGGACCACGACACCTTCCATCGTTTGCGTGTTTTTATAGTGTCCGCTGCACCCTCGCATGCGAAGTCTTGGCGCGCAAAAAGCTCAATTCGTAAAACTCCTTGCCAAAATTCAAAATTACACGCCCGTCGAGATTGTATCCATCCTCCGTATCATCTTGAAAACTTTTCCCAATCCCTCTCACATCCGTCGCAAAGAACTGTCTCCCAGATTTGTGCGCCACGCTTTGTTTCCTCCGTCGGGTATAAATATCGGCGTGGGCGTATATTTGGCGTATATTTGGCGGCTAGATGAGGCCAGAATATAGTTGATGAGAGGTGTGGTCATTGTAACGAGGATGTACTAAGTCGTACTTGTAAACTTGTTGAGACTTGGGTAGGAGTCGAGCTTGTTGGGAGCGAAAATTTGACGCGGCGAAGAATTTTAATCATTGCCTAGTGGGCCAACTTCTTTGGTATTGCGAAATTTGCTTGAACTTGGGTCTGGGAGAAAATTTCACTCTCAGGTTCGTAGAGGATACCACGTACAGGTGTTCAGTCTTGCCCTCCAATACTGCATCAGCCACCTTCTACAAACGACTTCTACGAAATAAGTAGCGGATTACATTTCAACAGCTTCACCTAAGTCTAACGATTAAAATTCTAATAGAAAGCTCAGAAGGTAAAACTTGAAACCTGGACTAATGCCTTTTTTGGCTACAGTGAAATGGGATTGGTGGTTTGTTGTTTACTTCGTGCCAGGTCATTACGCGTTATAAAGGTTCCTTATTGATCAGCTTAGACTTCATGCGCCCACGCTCTTCAGACCCCAATTTTTATGCTTAGGTTGCAACAAGTAAAAAGGAGACGTTAGGGACATAAAACTTTGTGAGTTATAACGAGGTTTTATCAAATGTCTTTGGTCACGCAGATATACTTGCAGATCTTTGCTACCTTTTTTAATATTACAAGATCTTGAAGAGGAGGGAATGAAAGTTTTAGCTAAAATCTCTCTGATTTGGTATCAGATACATTGTTTCTGATGGAATTGGTTTCACGTATTATAAAAGTTTCTGTAGAATTTTCCACAAGTTATGGCGCTTTCGGAAAGCTTATTGGGAAAAATTTGACATCTACCATTCAAAAAAGGTCTCTAAAATTCAGGAGCCAAGCTGCATGTGCTGAGAGATCTTGCCTAATCGATCGTTGTTGGGCTTTGATTGACTTAACATTTTTCCATATCAGCTTTTCTTTCAAAATATAGGTGTAATTTTTGACTAGAGTGGGCTCGTGACCTTTTGAAAGCTGAATTCGTATCACTATAGCCGTGGTATTTTCGGGACTAATCATTGTCTTGATCGACGCAAAATGAAATTGTGACTCGGTTTTCTGACGAGTGACCTTCTCAAAGTATAGACAGGTCCTATCGATTTCGGTGCCAAGCCGCCAATTAACACCAGTGACAACCAATAAAGCCTTTAAATTACTTTTTTTGTTGAGACTCCTTTAGAACCTTCTTTACGATCTTTTGTTCTTCAATCAAAAATGCTCTCACAATCCGATCCCTTACACAGTTTGCACATCTTGACCCTCCATACGCACGCTGAACCTTCTTCTTGGGACGAGAGATTTGAGCATATTCTCGGGGTCGAAGGGCAGGAATCTGTGTAATAAAGAGATTAGCATTTTGTTTTCATGAGAAATCTCAGCACTAGTTGGGTTAATATGCAGATGATCTGCGATCAACTTGAAAGTTGTTTCAATGCAAAGCCTGTGAAATTGGCCACACGAATATGTTTTTTCTTTGTGAGGGTAAAAGTGTATGCTCCTAAAGCAATAGCGGTTGGGATAAGCTAAAAAGCTCTAGTAATTATGAAAAAAATACTTTCTATCATAGAGTGCGTTTTTTTGCAAGTTTGGTTGATACAGGCTAGAAACTTAGGTTAACTTACACCTGGAAGCTTTGTACCACAGTCACCACATTTAGGGGCAGTTCCGGCTTTTTTAATGTGAAGATACCTTAAAGAGCCTCCTGGTGTCTTGGTGACGCGGACCTTATTCGACCGTGTGTTGTAACTAAACTCGTGAGCATTTATTTCTTCTTTGACGTAGAAGTACGAACGGGTTGCGGCGGCGGTAGGTTAATCTGTTGGATGGCATTGTGACGCTGTAATTTGTTGTGGTTGTCCCTGCTGTTGTCGATGAGGTTTGAATATATGAAATCTGGAAACCTTTGTGGGTTAGATATTGTAGGGGGGGCCGATGATTGGCTGTCAGTTGCTTGAAAGCGAGACAAAGCGCCTTAGCCTGACGAAGTTAGCGTCACAACGCTATTAGGAAGAACATACCTTAACGCGCAACCAGACACGACCGCGTGTTATTCCAAATCGAAGTGTTTCACTGTCGACGGAAGCCTGGACTAACTTCATCAGAATGTCGTCCACCCTTCCACCTCTACCTCCCGGATGGAGTTCTGGCCCTTCTCCTATGGGTGCACCTCCAGGTGCTCCACCACCACCATTGTACAGACCTACGATAGACCCCCATTTAGCCAAGTTTGCACAAAAAAAGAAAGAATGGCTAAGATATCAACGAAATCGATTCGGGGAAAAGCGGAAGGGCGGCTTCGTTGAAACACTCAAAGCCGATATGCCTCCTGAGCATCTCCGAAAGATTGTAAAGGATATTGGAGACGTATCACAAAAGAAGTTCAGTAGCGATAAGCGAAGCTACCTAGGTGCCCTAAAGTACATGCCTCACGCTGTCATGAAATTACTCGAGAATATGCCTATGCCCTGGGAATCAGCGAGAGAAGTTAAGGTCTTATATCACGTCAATGGATGTTTGACCCTTGTCAACGAGACACCAAGAGTAATTGAACCAGTCTTTCACGCTCAATGGGCAACTATGTGGGTGTGCATGAGGCGAGAGAAAAGTGATCGAAGACATTTTAAGCGTATGCGGTTCCCACCGTTTGATGATGAAGAGCCTCCTTTATCTTGGTCCGAAAATATCGAAGACGTTGAGCCTCTAGAACCAATAAATATGGAGTTGGATGAAACAGAAGATAGTGCAGTTTACGAATGGTTTTACGAAAATAGGCCTTTAATCGACACACCTCATGTGAATGGACCGAGTTACAAGGAGTGGAATCTTACTCTACCTCAGATGGCAACCTTATATCGACTGAGTCACCAACTTCTAAGCGACCTTGTTGACAAGAATTACTTCCATATGTTTGAGCTCAACAGTTTCTTAACTGCCAAAGCTTTGAATGTTGCGATTCCTGGTGGGCCAAGATTTGAGCCGCTTTATAAAGACGTAGATCCTAACGATGAGGACTTCGGTGAGTTCAATGCTATTGATCGCATCATATTTCGCGCCCCAATCCGCACTGAATATAGAGTTGAGTTCCCATTCTTGTATAATTCTTTACCACGGAGCGTGAAGCTATCGTGGTTTTCATATCCTCAAGTTGTTTACGTCCGAGCGGAAGATCCGAGTCTTCCTGCTTTCTACTTCGACCCTATCATAAATCCTATATCCTCGAGATCAGTCGCTCCAAAAAACATAACTATAAGCCACGAAGACGAAATATTTGGATTGGGGAATAATGAAGAGCCTGAGGAAAATTTATTCCAACTGCCGGTTGAAGTCGAACCATTTTTAGTCACTGAAGATCTCTATACGAGCGAAACAACGTCAGCAATTGCACTATGGTGGGCACCCTACCCGTTCGACAGACGCTCTGGAAAGATGGTTCGAGCCCAAGACGTGTCGCTAGTAAAGCAGTGGTATCTAGAGCATTGTCCACAAGGTCAGCCAGTTAAAGTTCGAGTCTCCTACCAGAAGCTTCTCAAAACTTACGTTTTGAACGAACTTCATAAGAAAAAGCCTAAAGCCCAGAACAAGCAAAGTCTCATGAAATCCCTAAAGCAAACAAAGTTCTTTCAGCAAACAACTATCGACTGGGTTGAAGCTGGTCTTCAAGTCTGCCGCCAGGGATTTAATATGCTAAATCTTTTGATACATCGGAAGAATTTAACTTATCTCCATCTTGACTACAACTTTAACCTCAAACCAGTCAAAACTCTGACTACGAAGGAGAGAAAAAAGTCTCGTTTCGGGAATGCGTTTCATCTAATGCGTGAAATACTGAAATTAACTAAATTAATTGTCGATGCTCAAGTACAATATCGGCTCGGAAATATAGATGCATTTCAACTTGCTGATGGAATACTCTATGCATTTAATCATGTTGGACAGCTCACTGGAATGTATCGATACAAATATAAACTCATGCATCAAATTCGATCGTGCAAAGACCTTAAACACTTGATTTATTATCGATTCAATTCAGGCCCTGTTGGGAAAGGACCTGGCTGTGGGTTTTGGGCCCCGGCATGGAGAGTCTGGCTTTTTTTTATGCGAGGTATCATACCCCTACTAGAGAGGTGGCTTGGAAATCTTCTATCTAGACAGTTTGAAGGTAGACACAGCAAAGGCGTGGCAAAGACCGTGACAAAACAACGAGTTGAATCTCACTTCGATCTAGAGCTTCGTGCTTCAGTGATGGCGGACCTCTTAGATATGATGCCAGAGGGAGTCAAACAGAACAAAGTCAATACGGTCCTTCAACATCTATCAGAGGCATGGCGATGTTGGAAAAGTAACATACCCTGGAAAGTACCTGGCTTACCAGCGCCAGTGGAAAATATAATTCTGCGATACGTTAAAAGTAAAGCTGACTGGTGGATATCTGTTGCCCATTACAATAGAGAGCGTATCCGTAGGGGTGCCACCGTGGACAAAACTGTTGCGAAAAAGAATTTAGGTCGTCTCACTCGACTTTGGCTAAAGGCTGAACAAGAAAGACAACATAATTACATGAAGGACGGTCCCTACGTATCCTCAGAAGAAGCTGTTGCTATTTACACGACTACTGTACATTGGTTAGAATCACGAAAATTTTCACCAATTCCGTTCCCAAGTGTCTCTTACAAACATGACACTAAAATTCTCATACTGGCTCTAGAACGTCTACGTGAAGCATATTCTGTTAAGGGCCGGTTAAATCAAAGCCAACGTGAAGAGCTGGCATTGATAGAACAAGCTTATGATAGCCCAGGGACAACTTTGGAGAGAATAAAGCGATTTCTTCTTACTCAGAGAGCGTTTAAGGAAGTTGGAATCGATATGAATGATAACTATAGCACCATAAATCCGGTTTACGATATTGAACCTGTGGAGAAGATCAGTGATGCATACTTAGATCAGTATCTATGGTACCAAGCAGATCAACGCCATCTTTTTCCTGCATGGATCAAGCCTTCAGACTCAGAAGTCCCACCATTGCTCACCTATAAATGGGCACAAGGTATCAACAACTTAGACAAAGTTTGGGAGACAGCCGATGGAGAATGCAACGTGATGATCGAAACACAGTTGTCTAAAGTGTACGAAAAAATTGATCTGACGCTACTTAATAGGCTGTTGAGACTTATAATGGATCACAATCTTGCAGATTATATATCATCAAAGAATAATGTTCAACTAACATACAAAGATATGAACCATATTAATAGTTACGGAATGATCCGTGGCCTTCAGTTCTCAGCTTTTGTTTTTCAATACTATGGGCTTGTTCTTGATCTTTTATTACTCGGCCTCCAAAGAGCTAGCGAAATTGCAGGCCCGCCAGCAAGCCCAAATGATTTCCTTCAATTCAGAGATCGTGAAACTGAGACAAGGCATCCGATAAGACTTTACACAAGGTACATTGACAGGATTTGGGTTTTCTTCAGATTTTCTGCCGAGGAATCACGGGACCTGATCCAACGGTTTCTCACAGAACAGCCAGATCCGAATTTTGAAAACATTATCGGATACAAAAATAAAAAATGTTGGCCAAGAGATTCTCGTATGCGTTTGATGAGGCACGATGTAAATCTAGGTCGCGCAGTTTTTTGGGATCTCAAAAACAGGTTACCAAGATCCATCACTACTATAGAGTGGGACGATACTTTCTCGAGTGTCTACAGTGCAGAAAATCCAAATCTACTGTTTTCCATGTGTGGTTTCGAGGTCCGTATTCTTCCTAAGATACGGAATCAGAATGATGAGTTTCCTGTCAAAGACAGCGTCTGGTCGCTTGTAGACAATTCTAGCAAAGAAAGAACTGCTCATGCTTTTCTTCAGGTCACGGAGGAAGATATAGCGAAATTCAACAATCGTATTCGACAGATTCTCATGTCTTCTGGCTCGACTACTTTTACTAAAATTGCTAACAAATGGAACACTAGCCTAATAGCTCTCTTCACCTATTATCGCGAAGCCGCGGTCTCGACAGTTAATCTTCTTGACACTATTGTCAAATGCGAGACAAAGATTCAAACTCGAGTGAAGATTGGACTTAACTCAAAGATGCCGTCCCGGTTTCCACCAGCTGTATTTTATACACCCAAGGAACTAGGCGGTCTCGGTATGATATCAGGCTCGCATATTCTAATCCCAACAAGTGACAAGCGGTGGTCAAAGCAGACTGACGTTGGAGTTACTCATTACCGTGCTGGTATGAGCCATGACGAAGAAACCTTGATACCTAATATATTCAGATACATTATTCCATGGGAGGCCGAATTTATTGACTCGCAACGAGTTTGGACTGAATATTCTCAAAAACGCCAGGAGGCTAATCAACAAAATCGAAGACTGACACTGGAAGATCTTGAAGATAGCTGGGATCGAGGATTGCCTAGAATAAATACCCTTTTCCAGAAGGATCGAAGTACTTTAAGCTTCGATAAAGGTTTCCGTGCCAGAACGGAGTTCAAGACTTACCAACTTATGAAAAGTAACCCATTTTGGTGGACAAGTCAGAGACATGATGGAAAATTGTGGAATTTGAATGCCTACCGAACTGATGTTATCCAAGCCCTTGGCGGAGTTGAAACAATTCTTGAGCACACCCTTTTTAAAGCAACTGCCTTTCCTTCCTGGGAAGGTTTATTTTGGGAGAAGGCATGTCTCGCCCTAGGAACATTATTATTACAATTTGATGGTAGCAAGATAGCTGTAGAAGATGTTCAAGAAGGTGATTTGCTCCTCGGTCCAGACGGTGGTCCTCGATGTGCCTTCAATATTGTTCGTGGTAGAGATCGTCTATACAGGATTAAGATGGGAATTAACCAGGAAGACCTTGTTGTCACATCAAACCACATTCTAGTTCTTCACCGACCGATTGTCTCGCAATCTAGCTCGCCAGAAACAGAAATTCTCTCTGATAGGAATGCTAATTTCGACAACAAACTAACTAGTGCAGACGAGAAAACTCGCTATGAGGTTGTCGAAATGACTGCCGCTGAATTTGCTGCTCTGGACTACAACGATAGAAAAGAGCTACTACTTTTTAAACTCCTCGGATACGGGTCTTCACAACAGGTCTGTAAACATGCCGAACGACTAAATGTTGAAGATATTTATCTCGAATCAGAAGAGACCGAGTGGGCTGGTTTCCGAGTTGATCAAGATCATCTCTATTTACGTCATGACTATCTTGTATTGCACAATAGTGGATTTGAGGAAAGTATGAAGTTCAAAAAACTTACAAATGCTCAGAGATCAGGTCTTAACCAGATACCCAATCGAAGATTTACTCTATGGTGGTGTAAGTCTAATTATTGAAGCAAACCTTCAGGTACAAGACTAACTTAAGACAGCTCCAACAATCAATCGTGCCAATGTTTATGTTGGTTTTCAGGTTCAGCTTGATCTAACAGGTATTTTCCTTCACGGAAAGATTCCGACACTTAAAATATCCCTTATTCAAATATTTCGTGCGCACTTGTGGCAGAAAATACATGAATCTGTTGTAATGGATTTGTGCCAGGTTTTTGATCAAGAGCTTGAGCAACTGGGGATTGAGACGGTTCAGAAGGAAACTATTCATCCTAGAAAGTCATACAAAATGAATAGCTCCTGTGCTGACATCCTCCTGTTTGCAAGTCACAAATGGAATGTTACCAGACCATCAATTCTCTTTGATACCAAGGATGTTATTGAACCGACTACAACAAATAAGTTTTGGATTGATGTTCAACTTCGTTACGGCGATTATGATTCTCATGATATTGAACGATACGTGCGCGCAAAGTATCTCGATTATACAACTGATAGCATGAGTATTTATCCTTCCGCGACAGGCTTAATGATTGGGATTGACTTAGCATACAACTTGTATTCAGCTTATGGACAATATTTCCCTGGGTTAAAGACACTTATCCAGCAAGCCATGGCCAAAATTATGAAAGCAAATCCCGCTTTATACGTCCTCCGAGAGCGCATCCGCAAGGGTCTTCAGCTCTATGCTTCCGAGAGTAACCAAGAATTTTTAAATTCCCAAAACTACTCGGAACTCTTTAGCAACCAAATTCAACTCTTCATTGATGACACAAACGTCTACCGTGTGACAATTCATAAAACTTTCGAAGGAAATTTAACCACCAAACCTATCAACGGTGCCATATTTATTTTTAATCCTCGCACAGGGCAGCTTTTCCTCAAAATAATCCATACTAGCGTTTGGGCTGGTCAAAAGCGTTTGGGACAACTCGCAAAGTGGAAGACTGCCGAAGAAGTGGCTGCACTAATCCGTTCATTGCCAGTTGAAGAACAGCCAAAACAGCTGATAGTTACTAGGAAAGGTCTCCTTGACCCGCTCGAAGTACATTTATTAGATTTCCCAAATATATCTATTCGTGCTTCAGAACTTCAATTGCCATTCCAAGCTGCTATGAAGGTTGAGAAGCTCGGTGACATGATACTTCGCGCTACGGAGCCTCAGATGGTTCTCTTCAATCTTTATGATGAATGGCTCAAGTCCATATCATCATATACCGCCTTCTCTCGACTTATTCTGATCCTCCGAGCTCTCCATGTAAACCAAGATAAGACAAAGCTACTCCTTAGACCTGATAAGACTATCATCACTCAGGAGCATCATATTTGGCCTTCATTATCAGATGAAGATTGGATAAAAGTTGAGACACAGCTAAGGGATCTAATCCTAAACGATTACGGGAGAAAAAACAACGTAAACACATCTAGTTTAACAAGTAGCGAAGTTCGTGATATCATTCTAGGAATGGAGATTAGCGCACCATCTATGCAACGCCAACAGGCTGCCGAAATTGAAAAGCAACAACAAGAGCAGCAGCAACTAACTGCTGTAACTACAAAAACCCAGAATGTGCACGGAGAAGATATAATTGTGACAACCACATCTCGATTCGAGCAGCAAACATTTGCATCAAAAACTGAATGGCGAACTCGTGCCATTGCTACATCTAACCTTCGAACCAGGGCAAACAATATTTATATCTCGTCAGATGATATCAAAGAAGATGATCACTTTACATACATTATGCCAAAGAATATACTCAAGCGCTTTATAACAATTGCTGATCTAAGAGTCCAGGTCGCAGGATATCTTTACGGTTTATCGCCCCCTGACAACGATCAGGTCAAAGAGATTAGAAGTATAGTCATGGTCCCACAAATTGGGAGTACGCGTGATATTCAGCTTCCTCACAACCTACCTCAACATGAATATCTGGATCAAATGGAACCACTCGGAATAATCCATACAGTTTCCGGAAATGAGCCTCCATATATGACTGCAATGGATGTCACTCAGCACTCTCGTCTCATGAACACACACAAGACCTGGGACAAAAAGACTGTCAGTATGACTGTTTCATTTACTCCTGGTAGTGTTTCTCTCGCTGCTTGGGCTCTAACTCCTGCTGGATATAAATGGGGTGCAGAGAATAAAGATATGGGAAGTGATCAACCACATGGATTCAGCACGTCTATGGGAGAAAAATGTCAGCTGCTGTTGAGCGACAGAATTCGGGGCTACTTTCTTGTCCCTGAGAATAAAGTATGGAACTATAGCTTCATGGGGAGCTCCTTTGGTAGTATTGAGAGGAAACTGGTACATGTCAAGATTGACACTCCAATACCATTCTACTCAGCCGAACATCGGCCACTTCACTTTCAGTCTTTCGCAGAGATAGAAGAAACTCTTTTTGACAAAGATGATAACTTTGCGTAAAACCTAATTGTATTTTACATTGGAAATGGGGAGGAACGGTTTTTGCGGAATCTTTTGATTTATAGCAACTTCTGGCTGGCTGGCGTTTTGTAGACTGTAGTAGTTTTAATTTTGTACAGCAATCTTAATTTACATAATGTCTTGATATCAGATTATATTCTCATTCTGCAAATTAATTGCTAAAAGATTCCACTTTTCAATTTTAATTTTCTCCCACTGCGACTGTATAACTGTAGTTTTAAAGTCAAAGGCAGGGGGCTCAATGAATCTCTTGCAGTCAGTCTATCTGGATGAGATTAACTGTGCTAAATTTCATTATTTGAATTTTAGTTTCTTTGCCCCAGTATATCTCTATAATCTTTCAGACCCCTTTAAAAAGTCAGTCTGAATCGATTGGGTCGTTAAGACATCCACCATTCCAATTTTTCGGATAGGAAATTTTTTGATCGACATTGACCAGCAGGTAAGGCTTGGACAGGACAAGATTATCCTCACAACCATCACCCATGGGCCCTTACAGATCAGTTCAGATAAACATAACACACAATACTGTAGACGGTCTCGGATAATTCCGAAGTCGAATGTATGGATCTTAGGCTGATTTGTGTACAATAGTCTAATGTCTGGCGATAAGAGCTTGTGGCCGATTTTAAAATCCGTTGTACATTTTTTTCTGTAGTTTGACTACTACTTGACTGAGCCCTTGAAGCAGATTCAATGTACCAAATCTCCTGAAGCCTGCGTTGGCCCACTATGGGTTTGCACCAGACCCCTGAGCAACGGTTTTCCACCCCAGTACTCTACATTTGCACGACAACGTATCCAACCTGACTCTAATCAATCTTATGCCAAGCTTGACGCCGTATTCGGTAGGCTTATTTCTCGCGAACCCGACAGCGCGTATCTCGATCTCAAATTGCGTCTAGCCACGTGTGGACACCATGCTCAGAATGCGCTTCTTTTGGGCCGCGACGCTCTATTGCCCTGGAGAAAGATGACAATGCCCAGTCTAGAGGTGATGTGAGTCTTACTGGGCGCCAGTGTAAGTTTTTCATGGATGTTAATGGTTAGTTGAAGGCTGGTGTACGATTGACAGCGAGGACCGGGATCCCAAAAAACGTACGCGGGACATTCTCTACCCCTGCCTCCGCCCGTTATTTATTTGGGCCGGACTCGCCATTCTGCAATTCTACGACGCATAACATCATTTCCGATTTGCCCCGGCCCCGAGAAGAAATCCGCATCCTTTTTTCCCATTTCACCGCGTCTGAATCCTAGGCCGATGCATGAAAACTGGAAAGCTAGTTCCATTCGCACTTGTTACTTACAGCCAGAGCCGTCAGAGCCCCGTTTTTCAAGGACATGTCGCTCATGCGATATCCCAGAAGGTTTCAAAGATGGTCCGTCGTGAGACATACGTACAGGGCTCACAGGGCCACAGATATGGCAGGGACTGTCTCTCTTGGCCCTTATCTAGCCCCTTCAATCACCTTCCGCCTGTTTGAAAAGCTTCCATGCGGCTTCTAAAGGATCCTGGGGAGAAGCTGGGTCTCTAAAACCCTTGCCATTTCCCCAGTCCCTCATGCTCGTAATAAGCACGCCCCGGTAAAGTTGTTGATTCCCTACCTTTACATACCCTTTTGGGTCATCAATGCTCTTTTTTTCGGCTGCTGCGCCGTCTAGGGCCTTTCGATCTGCTCACATTGTGATAATCACAATCCATTAAGCTGAATCCCGATTTGAACCAGCCTAGTGCTGCATCATGTTTGCTGGAGGGGCTCGATACAAATACGTTCGTGTTTGGTGTGAATCATTGGGGTATGCCTGGGTCAAATTTCCAGACATCTCAGTGTCACTGATCACCAAACGACTCTTGCTCGTCAATGCTCATATCATCCCACATCAGACGGTTTAAATAATGATAGGGAGGGCCCACGTCTTCCGTCTCATACGTGATTTTGAAAACAGCTTCCAACACTCGTTCATCCAAACTCGTCCGCGCCATTGTGGGACAGCGACCCTCACAGTAGATAGCTTGGTCGCATAAGCTGAATGTAACGATCGACACCGAATTTGGCTCTCGATTTCGAGGTGATATTTGTGGAACTCTTTTAATTGAAGAAATATATCTGACTGTCTCTAAGAGCAACGGCCAGATCTCTACACGCTGCAGACAACTTCTTAACTATATCTGAACTTGGCAGGTCGTAGGTCAGCCGGTTGCTAAAGAGGGTCCCATGTATGTCTAACTATCGACCGGGCCACGAACTAGGACACGATCCCTATATAAGCTATGCGACGCATTCCCATCATAACACTGATGAGCGTGTTTATGTTCCCCATGCCTCCGATACTCGACATGAAAGCCTCAACTCCATACATGAACCCCACCTTGGAGCGCATTCACACGCTCATCAACACCAAACACCAGCCGTCAATAACCAACCTCACTCCATCTATACAGAACATGAGATGGCTCATCCTTCTTCTCAATATGGTAGTAGTAGCAGTGGTGGTGGTGGTGGTGCTAGTGTCGGTGGGCAGAGAATGATATACGGTCCGCCGCGGCCGATGCAACTGCCATTGGGGATTAAGCGACAACGGCCTTCCGATATAGAGCCTGAGGTTAATAGCATGTCTAGTCAACAGATACATCACGGAGCAATTCAAAATACCCAGGCTCAAATACCCCAGAAACCTACAGTATTTCATGGTCAGACAATCCAGGCATATCATACCCACCCCCTTCCGCATCAGGGTCATCGATCTAAAATACCTCGTCTGAGTGATGATGAATCTATAGCTGGACCCAGTGCACCGAGTGTTGTTGGGATGGAAGGCATGCCATCACCCGCTCCAAGGCCCCGAGGTCCCAAGTTGAAGTTTACACCAGAAGATGATGCACTACTAGTTGACCTGAAGGAAGTTAAATCCTTAACGTGGAAACAAATTGCAGACTTTTTCCCTGGTCGATCATCGGGCACATTACAGGTCCGATATTGCACAAAACTTAAGGCAAAAAGTACCCAATGGACCGAAGAAACGGTTAGTAGTCATCTCTTGTATCACTAATGTATTGCTAATCCGTGTTAGGTCCAAAAACTTCGGACAGCGTTACATGATTACGAACAGGAGAAGTGGCGGATTGTCGCACAGAAAGTAGGTACTGGATTCACATCGGCCGCATGTAAAGAAAAAGCTGCCGAATTATAGCAATTACTGTCTACGGGGGAATCAGGCGTTCACAATCCCGAAACCCCCGAAATTTAACCCGAGATTGCTAAATCACAGGTTTTTATATTAATATCCTTTAGATTCGGGAGTTAACCCTTAGACTACATTCTCTGATCAAATGATATTGATGACTGAGAGAAGGAAATAAGGGAGATCTCTAACCATCAAATCATGATAGGTCAAGGGGTTTTGATGGGATGATTTTAAAACAACAAGCGCCTCCAAGTTTGCGGTTAGTGAAGCGGTTCAATTGCGTCGAGGATTTTCCGGATGGAGGTATTCCTACCGTTAATTTATGGTGGGGTGGAAAATACGTTTACGGAGCTACAACGAACACTTGTGGAGAAACGATGATTTTCATTTATTCGCTCACTTGGGCTAAGCTCTGCAAAGCTTAGTTTTGGCGCAAGAAAATTTAGTGTCTTGAGGCTCCAACTGCACGTCCCACGCGGAGTAAAGTGTCAAGATTGATATTAATTTCAGATTTCGAGAGATATGATGGCTGGAATTTATTAGGGCAAGGGTCGGTTGGTTAGGGACATTGAGTTTTCATAATTTTCATTTGTATCTATGGGTCATGATCAGGGGCGAACAACAGACGAATAATGACAGCAGGCACAAGTACTGGGTAGCTCAGCAGAAGGGAAGTTTGGGCGTCTCAGAAAATAGGCGTGTTTAGGTCTTGGTATGGTTACAGAGTAATTATGGATTGACGTAGGAGCTATCGGGAACGTTTAGAGGACGTTACGCGCGGTCGTATGGAACAATATTCAACGGCCCTTCTGCCACTCGACTGAGGCATGTGTGAAATAATATGCGATGGATGACAATGATAAGGTGTTGCATTGCACATTCCCAGTCTAGGGCTGTATAGTTCTAGGACGTCCAGAATCCAGGGATGCAAGAAGCGTCAAGGCACAAGGATGGCTGAGGCCGTGATCGAACAAGGATTATCTAGCGAGAGCGTTGGAGTGGATGCATCCTTGGCACAATCCCACAAATGACACATGACTGGCATTAATTTTGCCCGGGGTCGTATTGCTTTTTATGCAAGGCAAAATATTTATGCAAGTTCATGGGGTAAGTTTTATCTACCCCCGTACTGTGTAACAAGGGCTATCTTTTGCCATTTTCGGCCCCGAGAGCACCTATCCACAGTTACCAACCACCAACAGTCCGGCTCCATCCTTCATCCTTTCCCCTAGCCCCCGCTCCTCTGTTCTGTGTGGCATCATTTTGCATCATACTCCTTCATCCCACAACATCTAGGTGCGGCGAGTGAAATCGTCGATCTACGGAAGTTTATGCTGCTGAAGATCTTTGTGCGCAAAAACTTAGTTTGGCCCATTCTCTGGGCTCACGTCTACACAGGCGGGTCGAAGTGACTGTTCATGCCCTCTAGTCTCTAGCCGAACCAAAGGACCGTTTCAGTGGCACAGGAAGCCCATTGGTAGCTGGTAATGTGAGTGCGACAACATCTGTTTGGAAATTTGAAGTTTATCCGACCCGCACCATGATGCCAGTGCCATCATAATCCTTAAGGCTCGTTGGAAAGTGGCTAGGGAAGTATGGACCCGACTAGCATGATCGTAGGCGGATTGCTACCTAATGACGCTGGTTGCGCTAGCCGTTGTCGTCTCCCAGTAGACCGAAGAGGGGTGGTCCAGCACCGGGATATCCGAGATTGAATTCCACTCTTCCCTCCAACCTTGACTGTCGCCTTTGCAAACACCAGATTGATGGGGATCGTCTGGACTTCTGACCCTTCGCGTGGAAAGACGGTCTAGGGGCCGTCCTAACCGTTTCTCTGCTGGCCTTTATTGCTGTACCACTTCTCAACGTAGGTTCATCACGTACGAGGATGATAATTGAAAGGTGTCAGCTTACACAGAAAATTTCAAGACATTACGATGGTCCATTCCATTGCAATGCGCTCAGAATAAGTGAAGTGGATGCTCTTATCAAATCTGGAGATGTGGAAATAGTACATGGCTGACGGAGACAAAATGTCATCCAAAGCTAGTGCTTTCATATCTGCATTTGATCATACTTACCTAGTTGACAGGTGGCGGGACGCTTGCGTCAGTCTCCCACAGATTGAATGAGCTCTTTTCGAACTAGCAATTTTGGTGCATGAATGTCTTAGATCAAAATATTATTTTACGTCGTGCCGGCGCACTACACTAGACTCTGAGGGTATGATGAGGAGACACTAGAGAGTGTTGGTAGGAGAGCCGCAAGTCGCGATCAAGCCATTTTGGAATCTGAGAAAAAACAATTGATAATTTTTACAGTATCGTGAGGGTGATTTGGAAATTGATTAAGCTTGAGATAATCTTAGTTGCTGGTCTGGTATATATTCATGAGTTAAAAGCTTAAGTCTCTGCAGTCTGAGATTTCGACTAAAATCTATCAAAATTCCGTCGGCCTGAAAAATTGATAAGAATGGACTCCAGTCTATGCATGAGAAGTAATCGAATCTTGGCTCTGAGGGAATATCTTATTAAAATTAAATAAATTATTCAATTATCCTGATTTGGCGCCTTTTTGGCCCATGCAGGTGTTGACTTCAGTCAGATACAATGATGATATAGTTGTGATGAACATCATGCCTCAGATATCATTTGCAAGTCTCACTACGGCTGTGACAAGGCGGCTTTTTCTTCACCGCTGTCGAACTATGCCCTCCGTGAAACTCACCCAAGGGAAACCTCTCAAAAAACCTTGGGTTATCCAGAAATGCCACCATCATCAATGTAGCTAACTTCAGTAAGGTGAGGTCTGCTGGAGTCGAACTAGCGATCTTCTGTCTCAGGTGGGATAGATGTTCAGGCTATCCAGACCCTACTTAGAAGACCGGCCCGGATGGTATACCGCTACACCATCCGACCCGGAATATCTTATTATGAGGCTCAAAGGAGCTACCACACTAGGATGTCCGGTCTCGTCAATTCCACGGGAATTTACTAGTGTGCCATCTTCTATATACTACATCATCACTTGCACAGTCGCGCGTCATAAATATTTTTCACATTAGTAGCTGCTATAAGTTTTTTTATAAATCTTTCCTCTGTGTATACGTGGCTTGATAGGATATGCACATCCTCTTCCCGCAGGCCAAGGAAATACTTACGAGAAGTAAATCACTATCCCCGCCTTTATATCTTCCATTCAACGGCAAATCTTCTCACCAGACTATGTTAGATAAAAAATTAGAGCTAATTTTTGACCTTAACTGTCTTCCTTCTCTATTCAACGCAATGAAGGCTACAGGTGCATGTGTGGCGGCCAAAAACTTCGAAAAACTACTGAGCTCGGGAAGCCACTTGAACAGAAATTAGGATTCAATTCGAAGGTACATCTATCCTTCTGAAATATTCGGAAGGTTAGCCAATCTAACGCTGCAGAAGATTACGTATCCAAATGAGCCCCTCTGTCTCCTTAGATATCCTTTAAATAGTATCCATAGTTCGCACCTCAACATAAATCGAAGATTGTAATGAGGTGGTAGTGGCAGAGCCCAAGTTTCTTCCCCGTCCTGAGTGAAGATAAATGCCGCAAAATCATCGCTGATTGAAGTCCTCCAAACTAAAATTGAATTCGATATCTTTTAAAAAATCTATAGTGAGGTCAAGGGGCTCGTTGGGGACACTAGTGATAGGCACTGAGCAACTAAAGTACCTTTTTAATCACTTTATGTAAATTTGGCTATCTAGTAACAGCACATGGTCTTTTTTTTAAATCATTTAATGTGTATTCAGCTATTTAGCTATGACACATGACCGGTGCTATGTATACATATTGGAAGACTTTTTTGACGTTAGAGACACTCATACTCTGGATTTCATTTGCGAAGACCACTACGAGGTATGTTCGCTTACACAAACAGTCGACCATTCTCCGCAAGTACCCACCAAAGGGAAATTTAAAACCTTTGATTATCCAAGCATACTAGCGCCGCGTGAAATGTAGTTTAGTTTTGCCGGATTCTAACCAGGTGTCTCCTATCTCGGGTGGGATATGTGTCCTATCTATCCAGACCTTACTTGAATAACCGGTCAATTTGATGTATCACTGCACCATCCAACCACGACGGTATTAGTAATGTTGCCTGCACTTTACAAATATCTTCTTTTTTTTTTTTTTTTTTTTAAATCATTTAATGTGTTTTCAGCTATCTAGCTATGACACATGACCGGTACTATGTATACATATAGGATGACTCTTTTGACGTTAGAGACACTCATACTCTGGATTTCATTCGCAAATACCACTATGAGGTATGTTTGCTTACACAAACAGTCAACCCTCCTCCGTAAGTACCCACCAAAGGGAATTTAAAACCTTTGATTATCCAAGCATGCCTTCATCATCCATGCATACCAGCGCCGCGAGAAATGTAGTTAGGTTTTGCCGGATTCGAACCAGCGGTCTCCTGTCTCGGGTGGGATATGTGTCCTTGCTATCCAGACCTTACTTGAGAAACCGGCCAAGATGATGTACCACCGCACCATCCAACCTACATATATCTTCATTTGTATGCAAAAGTGAAGTTCTACGTTAATCGTCATGTTACAGATTGGGGGAGCCTCGTCCCTTATTCCATAGCTTGTTCGCTTGTAGACCAATCACGTAACCAGTATGCAGCGCGCCATGGTGAGCTCCCAGCTTAGCTGCTTTGCTGTTTGTCCCAAACCAAAACCTTCTCTCAAACTGCACACAGTACTACATATAATGCCGTTATGTAGAGACTCGATCTCATTCATGCGCCATAATGCCATACTACAATAATAACTACATAGCTAAGCATAACAGTGACTGGCTCCACTAGACTCGGCTTCCTCACGCCCCACCCGGAGAGGTTCAAGTATTTTGGATCCCAAGCCACTCCGAAATCCACGGAAACATCATAGCTGATATCGCCTCACGTGAGGGGCTTTTCAGTCCCCCACCAAGGCTCCGTGCTCATCTGTCCTATATAGCTGCGATAATCCTGCTCAAAGAGGCCATAACTACCGTAATGAAGAGCTGGTGGACCAACAATGCCCCGGAGTCGTATAAACGACTCGGAATTGCTTCCGACACACGAAACCATAAGGATTTGACACTTAAAAGGCCGCTACTATCGAGACTAAACGCGGCTCACTCTGGAAATGGCGACTTCGCAGCTAATCACCATCGGTTCAACCACAGAGATTCCGTGGAAAAGGTGGCTGAATTCCACTGGTAAACACTGAGCTTAATGGCTATTCATCACGGGCAATATATCAATGGTCTTATAAGTAAAAAAAGAGGCACAGAGCACTGTACAAGGTGTGGCATGAGCCAGAAAGGAGCCTAATGTGCTAGATAGTCGAAGACTCAAGTAGAACAATAAACATACCTCTCTCTCTCTCTTTCCCTTCAACCACAGAGAAGCTCAAATACATTGCAGCTGCGGCGAGCCTAAGCCTCTCATACACTTCCTAGAATGTACCATTCCCCCTCAAAAACCCCCTCAAGCTCCGCTACCCAGCAGCGACCTGGAGAAGCACCTAATAGGTACCTGGGAGGGGGCCCTCAGTTTCGTGAAATGGCTCGGTCTATCAGAGTTCTACACTAGGATTTGCCATTAAAATACCATCACAGAAATTCAAATATTACCACCTGGTACATTCAGGTGCTCTTGTTAATCACTCATTTGTACTAGATTTTAGTTGAGACTGAGTATCCGGCTCATGAAGGGAACATTAAATTATAGCCAACCTGTGACATGGATCGTCGGGGTTAAGTCACGTGGCGCGCGGAGTTTCATAAGGCTCTGTACCCCAAAGCAGGTGGGTACAGGTGCGAAGTCGCCGCACGATCAGGGTATGGAGACTACGCCCCTTACCATGTACGGTTTTTTCAAACCAATGCAAATATTCAGATATGCACTGCAGCAGCGGCGATCTCAAGTCCACACAACACTCCTTAGAATGTAGTCTGCCAACTCATAGGTTCTCAAAGTCACCCATCACCTACCCAAGCACATTCAAATTCCTTATCGGAACCCACCCAGGCGTCATAAAGCTTGTCAACTCGCTTGAAGAGAAAGAACTTTTCCTGGCTATTTGCTCCAGGTTCCCCCCTAAGGACTCGATAGTAACCATCTAATTTTAGCGTCCTTGTGTGCTCTAACATCAAATCATTTGTTTTTACAAGAATGCCCAGTTGGCGTTCCTGGGATGTACTATTCAGCACGGCATTGACAAATTTTACCACTTTGTACTTAGTCTTATTGTATTCTCACACGTAGTTTGGTGTTGGGCTTTGCCCTCACAGACACGCAGATTTGATTGAGAGGTCCCAGTTCTTGTATTTGTGAATTTAGCGCCTCAGGCAACCAGAGTAGTAAGATCTGGTGTGCTTCACCCGGTTGGGTGTGTAGAGCAAAGATTCAAGGCTTACTCTAGTTGGACAATAAATTAGCAAACAACCAAATTGCACAATTCGAGAAATTCGAGAAATCAAAAATTTCCTTTTTCAGCCCCTCTCGAACTCGTCGCATCCGTCTCTGAATTATGATCGAGCTTCTGGCATTTTCACCATGTCCCATGTTCGTAAAAAGCGTCCAAACGTCTTGTTGGACAACACGAGAGTCCGCCCCTGGGCCCTCGCACAAACGCCGGGCCTTGCTCAGTCTTCAAAATGCGTGGAGATGAGCAAGGCCTCGACCAAATGGAAGGAAAAAGCCCTCCCAGCCGTCACTGAGCCCGATACTGACATGATCGGGTCTATTGAAATTGTTGAGGAAATTCCTCAACCAGCCTCCATCCCCCACAGGATTGGAGCATCACCTAAACATCCTCCGACCGCGTCAAAACCGTCGGAGAACGCTGCACCCAAAGCAGCGTCAACATCAACGTTGCAGCCAAAAGCTGCCGCCCAAGCAGAATGCCCCTCTGCGCTTCGACCAATTGTCGAAGCCGAACAACGACGCGCCGCCAAAACAGCGGCAAACCTAGCACTCTGTTCCGCCGCTATCTCTAGCGTCGAGGCAAACTTCCTCACTTTGACCAACGGTTCAAACAGACGTTTCGTAGACTCTATGAGAGTCTATCTACGCGCCGCCATTGCGCAATACACGGCCACGGGCCTGGCCTCCACGCCACCCGTCCTCCATCCTCGCCCGGCGAACCCAATCCCAAACGCTCCCGATGCCAGGAGCCAAATCGTACCCGACGTCCCAATTCTACCAGCAAAAAGTACCTGGGCCATGGTAGCCACAGATAGACTGCGACAAGCAGCAGTCCCTATGGTAAAGGCTATGCCGCAAGCTGCGGCCCCCAGCCTCGAAAAAAGAAGCTCCCAAGGTGAAAGTCGACAAACAACTGTTCTTTCGCCCTGGATGCAACCATCCGTGGCGGAAACTAGCTCCCATAGGTGTCAAAGCTGCTGCCGAGGGACTCATCCGCGATGGCACTCAAATTGACTCAGTAAATCGAGTCAAGTCATGATTTGCCTTTCTACCAAAGTCCGAAGAAAATAGACAGGTTCTTCTAAATATCTCGTCGAAATCGACGAAACACAATGCCAAACTCGAAACAGCTTTGGAACTTGTCGCCTTGTGGATCTCCAACGTGCCCGTGAAGGCTAAAATAGAGTGGAGGTATGAGCAGCTCGACGAAATATAGGCCGAGAGCAAAACCAAACGAGTGACTGGCAAGAAACCAGTCCAAGTGCGGCCCCATGGAACATGCCGACCTGGAGCCCTACACCGCAACTGGCATGCCATCTTCCACCGGTACTCTGCTCCCCGTGCGGGCTTCCGCCTTTTCGATGAGTCTAATATTGCTACCATCCACAAGCCTCATCGACCAATCGAACAGTGCAAACGCTGTTTGGGCTTATACGCCACTCGTGGCTGCTCCCGCGCCCCAGCCTGCCGGAATTGTGGATTAAAATTTCACTCGGAAGCCGAGTGCACGGCCCCCCACGAAGTGTCGCAACTGTGGGGGACTTTAGCGATCGGAACCCTGGGACTGCCAAGCCAGAACCAGAAAATCTGGACTTGTGAAAAAAGAGTAGCTCGCGTGGATTTATCACATCGAGCAAGGGAGGTTCGTGGAGGTGGCACGAGATCGGGCTGCAGCCAAAAGGGCTGAAGAGGCCATCATCGACTCAGCAAAGAATGTCCCGATGGCCGAAGGACCAGGTTTCGGAGCGCTGGGATCTGAAGAAGAAGCCTGAGGGTACATCGACCTCAACGATGACTCTTACAGGCATCTGTTAACCAATAGCAGGATACCGGCTGGATCAAATGTGTATGCCAACCCATCTCTTTCTCTCAGTGGAGATTACGAAAATCTGTCATTTGGAAGGTATGTCGGACCATGGAATTTGTGAGGAACGCATTGCTTGGGTCCAACATTGAGGAATCTTCTGTCTTTCAGAGTTGTCTCAATTTTTGTTTCTATTTAACTAGCTGCACTTTTGGCTGCGATTCACGAGGTTGGAACAAGTTTAGGATGTAGGAAAAATTATAGGGAACTTTGCTCGCTCCACCGGTCCTTCACCCATTGTGGACATAGAGCTTTAGCTTAGGACCTATTGTGATAAAGAAAACAACTAAACGCGTAATTCGATAAAATGATGAAAGTTTGTGCTACTAGCCCATTACACCCTCTAAAATCACATATCACATATCGAATATCTGAACATCAATCTCTCGAGGTACGGATACCCATGTATTGAAGATAATGCAATGGGCCAAACCCAAGCTATATCGAGGACATTCTCCCTGGAAGGTTTCGGAGGATAAATGAATATCGGATCCACTCGAGTGGGCGGAAACTCTGCGAGATATCCTGATGACTAGATTTAATGGAGGGCATGATCTCTTCATATGGGAGACGGAACAATTCGAGTTTATTCCATGGAACACAACATTGTCGACAGAGGATGTAAAATTGAGCACTATCAGGACACGCAATAAGTCTCCAGGGATGGACAAAACCACGGTCAGGCTACTTTCGGCGTGCTGGGAGCAGATTGGAGATCATGTGAAGAACCTCCTCCAAGCCTACTTATAGCTCGGACATTTCCCCACCTTGTTTTGAGTTGCAGAGGTTATCCTTCTCCCTAAGCCTGGACGGGACCTGGCAACAGCTTAGGGGTGGCGACCAATCTCTGTTCTGCCTTGATTCGGCAAAGATTTGGAACGAATTGTGGCCAAGAGAATGGCCTGGCTAGCAATAGAGTACCGAGTCGTTTCTCAACAACCGTTTGGCGCACTTCCTAGACGCTCAGCAGTCGACCTAGTCTCCTGTATGATACATAATGCAGAGGCTGCAATGCGAAACAACAAGGTAACGGTAATGGTTACTCTTGAAGCATAAGGCGCGTTTGATGCGGCTCTACACAAACTGCTGCTTCATCGGATGCGGAATCAGGGATGGCCAAAGATACTATGCCTGTGGGTAGAGTCATTTCTAACCCAAAGAAGAATAAGGGTACGATACCGTGATGGAACCACGCGGGATAAAGTCGCCGAGTGTGGAGTCCCACAAGGGTCGCTGCTATCACCTCTACTGTTCTTATTATACATCGCATTCTTACTACAAAACGAAAATAAGAATACAAAGTTTGGGTACGCTGAAAATATCGCAATACTTAACATGGGAAGAACCGCGTCCGAAGCAGTGGCCAAAGACCAGAAAGAAGTCGACAGTCTAGTTCAGTTAGCGAGTTAAAATAGGATAGAAATCGACCCGACAAAGTCCGAACTACTGGTAATTGGGGGAGGGCCAAAGAAAAAGCTAGATACCTCAGGCCAATCTGCCCAGATCCAAGTCTACAGCGTAACTACATCCCTGTACGAGAGATGACTGAGAGTATAGCTAGACTCTAAGCTCAACTTCAAGCAACACGTCCAGGAATGGTGCGGGAAAGCACAACGTATAACATAGTTTATACATCGAACAAATTCTGTACAGCGCGGCGCAGCCCCGGGACCTATGATCAAAGCAGTGCAGGCTTTTGTCCATAGTACAGCACTATATGGAGCAGGAGCATGGTCGCCAGGTCTCACCCGAATTACAACTCAGCGAGACAAAATGTTTGGTTTAGGAGTAGGCTGGCACACCGATCTCCTTGACAGCATAATCTTAAAGGCAGTTAGAGCGGCGCTACCAGTGTGGTGAGCTACACCAAATATGGCGCTACACAGAGAGTCGGGCATCCCCCCGTCTGCTGTTATCTTACATCAGAGAAAATTGCTAGCGGCCACACGGATTCAAAGGTTGGAAGCATAGCATGCGTTAGTATTTAGGCCTAGAGAGGGGCCAAAGGATGCAATAAGCCGCCTTGATCTCCGCATAGGCCAGAAGAACTGATGATTCAAGGTCCTAGAACGATACCTCACACGACTTCAGACCAGCGCCAAAAATGTGCTGATGGCCAAAGGACCCGGCAAATTAAACTTCCCAAAAGCTGAGTCCATCAGAAAAATTACTGGCAGTGACTTTCGGGACGAAGCAGATTATGCTAAGCAATGGATAGCAAGCCTGTCGGCCGAGACAGTTTGCGCTTATTCAGACGGCTCGTCATGTGGAACAGCTAGGTCTGCATGGGGGTATACCTCATACAAATGAGGCCAGTGGATTGGGAGTAACTCTGGTCCATTGCTAAGAGCGGAGGATTACGATGCCGAGATCTTTGGGGCCCAAAAAGCCCTGGAAGGAGCCATGAGAAAAGCAGGCGACTGTCCGATAAAGGTGCTGCTCGACAATTCCACGGCTGTGAGAGCTCTAAGAACCGGCCGAACCAAATCTTCCCAGGCTGCAGTGAAAATATTCACAAGACTGGCACGACAAGCCAGATCACTTGAAATCTGATGGATACCAGCCCACTATGGAATCATTTGGAATGAGGATGCAGATAGACTGGCTAAAGAAGCCCTCAGGAACCTATCGGATGAAACGGACATACCCCCCTCAAAATTGAGGGACAGACCTAAATACACTATCGCAGCCCTCACTCGGTTTGTCAGGCAAAGATGTGATAAACCAGTGGAATCCTAGTGGCGAGATCACAGAGCGAGCCGCTAGGAAGAATTGGATCTCTAGATGAAACGAAAACGTCCACCAGAGCAAGCACTTCCAAGGTGGGCACATCACCGCCTTATCGCAGCGAGGACGGGATATGGCGATTTCAGAAAATACCATGAAAGATTTGGCCGCGAATTTGAAAACTGCAAATGCATGTGTGGAAGAGAGAAACTTCCTCGGCATTTTGCCGAATGCCGGATTGCTCTACAGCAATGGAGAAACTAGAAGCATGAACTACCAATGAGAGGACGGGAGATGTTGGTAGAAAAGGGTTGGGAAAGATTTCTCCAGTTTTTAACAGTAACTAAGTGTTACGAGAGGCAGATACCATACCGGGAAGATGAAGTCCTGCCCAAATAGATTTTTTTCTGGACAAAGGGCTATGAAGAAAGAGGAAGGGCGCAGGGCGCTTAATTTTCTTGAAATTAATTCATTATTGTGAGCAGGTGCATATCTGAGCATAGTCAAATCCAGTCATACAATCATGTGACATTTGAGGATTACGGAGTCAGGGGTTTGGGTCTGGAAATTATGCCGGTATTGCAGATGATCCAAGCACGTATGAACATAGGGATGGCGCTCTTCCTGTTTGGAACAAAGTAGAGAACCTCAGTGATCTTGTTACCATACGAGACTGAGCCAATAACGTTTACACGTACAATATTTCTGGCACGCTTCCCACTCAGAACTACAGTATGTTTTTCTTACAGGGTCACTTCGAAAGATTTACAGTTGGCCTACTAATCATAAGTTGTCTCTCTGATTCCAGTACTATGACGTAACGAGAGTATATATACCAGGATTTCTTCGTCAGCATTTGGACTATCAAAGGCTGACCACGAAGTTATAGCTCAGGCCGGAGGTGCTGAGCAGTCTGGAAACGTTGAAAGCCTATTTGGCCCAACAAAGGAAAATGCTGACCTTGCAAATGCAAGAGGACGCAGTGAAAGTATGAGAGCAGCGCCGAAGCGGAATACGAAAACGATGCCATATTACCACCCCCAAAATTTGAATTCAAGGGCAAGGGTAAAATGAAGTCCAACGAGAGGACTGATGTTGAAAATATTGAATCAATCAACATGCCACCCGCACGAAGAAGTAGCGACTGGCTTGGCGCGAGATACGCACCAACTTGCAGTTTCTGATTCTCGAGGATTTGGGATAAAAACCACAATTGACTGGAAGTCACCTGAGTGGGACCCCCATCACTCTGTTCCTAAAAGGCATATCTAACTGGGGATCCTATAATTCCGCCATAACATTACAACTGGAAAGTAAAGATTATGAAGTAGGGACTGAATTGACAACGCTGGACGAATTGAAAATTGCAGCATTAATCTAGCGAACTTCAGAAGCAGAAGTTTCAGCAATCATTGATGGCATGAAAGTCGGAATAGCTATTTTTGACTTTTATGATTCTATTTACTGCCAATCAGGCGAGATTCAAGAAGATGCTTTGTACAGTGATCTGTCAGATTTACGGTATGAAGGTGGTT
This sequence comes from Blumeria hordei DH14, assembly GCA_900239735.1. NCBI lineage: Eukaryota > Fungi > Ascomycota > Leotiomycetes > Helotiales > Erysiphaceae > Blumeria > Blumeria hordei. The sequence goes on from OENG01000023.1 coordinate 4,595,515, forward strand.
GTCCCATCTTGTTCGCGTCAAAGTTCAAGTCATTGGTCAGAGATTATCAGTCTACCGGTGGAAATTTTGGACCAAGACAGCTTACATCTATATTCAAGAACGCAGTTAAAACCAAAGCTAGAAGGTGGCACGAATTAACGTCGACCGTGACTCGGTTCCAATCTTGGACCGCAGAAAAATTGATACAGGACTTCATATCGCATCACCATAATCTTGTTGGCCAGATTCATGGTCCGAATATTTCCAATAGTATTAACGTATAACTTGGCACCACCAATAACGCGCAAGATCATAGATATAAGCCCCGTCGACAAACAGCTAAGAAGTTTAGAGGAATTGGTCTTGATGGGAAATTTCGATGCTGGAACTGCAATGAGGAAGTTCAAACTTCAAGAGAATGTCCCAAAAAAGACGAAGAATCTAATTCAAAAAAAGGGTTTTCGAAAAGAATACCAAAAGGTCTAGGGCTACCACCCGTGCTTGCGGCAGAGTATTGTAAAGTCTCAAGAAGAAATTGACTTTAATTCATGTAGGAATACTATCGCATACAGTACCCCAATCATGATTGGAGTAGACTTAACCCTGAAACTAATCAGAAAGGAGCTTTGGGTCAGTCATGCAATAGTCACAGAAGGAAGGTGGCCAGAGCTGACGTGGAAAACTTTTCCAGAGCAGAGTTCCTTTAGAGCGAGTACTGGGATAGAGGTATTCGGCATAAATAAACTTAATATAATTTATTTGTTAACTCGTCCCAAATAAAACTTACAGTAGCTATCGCTCTAAGGTTGAGAAAAAATGATTCACATGCCACCCAAGTTAATCAATGGGCATTCGATGACTTGGTGGAATTTTATGATACAGAAATGGCACGACATCTGGGTCAAAACGTTAAAGATATTGAAGAGATTTGCGCTGAAAAAACTGTTTGTGAGATTCAACTTTCACAATAGATTCTCAGTGTAAGTAGTAACAACGAGACAAAGAATAGGTGGCTGTTTGATACGGAGGCTGACATAGATGCCACAAACAATCGACGCAACTTCAAACCTGGTACGATTGTTGAATTAGGAGCCACTCAGTTTCCAATACAGACGGGAAATGGAGTAGTATATGCTGAATGTGTGGGTGAGGCTTGGCTCTCGTTGAAAGGACCGAGATCTACGAAAACATCAATGAGTCTAAAGTATGTTGTTTGCCTCAAAGTAGTCCCACTAAATATCATTAGTGAAGAACGGCTATATCGAAGTGGTGGCCAACTTCAAGGTAACAAAATGATTGATCTCAACGGAAACACACTCACATATATCAATCCGGAACGGCGTGGATTTCTCCTCTGGCTTCATGATGAACGTGAGCCCCTAAAAATTATAGTGCCCAAGAAAGTTGTTAGCTACACATCAAAGCCCCTAGAAAAATCACAGCCATATTGAAAGAGTCCTGAACCTGCCGAAATCTGTCACCTGAAAACCTCTTTGAATTCCTGCTGGAGCAATGGTGTTTTTAAAATGTCTGATGACGTTATGAGACGGTTAATACTATGGCATAAGAGGCTTTGCTACCCTAGCGCAGAAAGAATGCGATGGACAATAAAGAATAGCGTAGGTATGGAATTACACATCTCTGACATCGAATCGCTCCCCTACGAAGCACGTGGCATGGGAAATTTCCTCAAGTACACTACAAACTGTTGTAAATGGAGACACAGAGTGTTGTGGACGTACGGGCCCTCCATCTCGTCTAGGTTCCCGACATGGTCTTGTGTGTATTTAAGAGGTTGGAATGTGTAATATAGTAGCGCTTTAGGCTACCTATTGGATATATGAGCGGCTGTATGGCGTGGCCCACTCGATCTCCTTTCCGTCGTGCATCCGTCTTATTCTATTAATCTTTAAGCCTGGATTTCGTACTACTGTAGACGACTCTATCTCCCGAATCAATGTTGTGTTGTTGGCATGTTTGCCCCCTTCAATTTCTCTCCTCAACGCGACTCCGTAAACCTCCACTGGAAAATCTTGCCTTGGGACCTGAAAGTCCTCTTATTCTGCCATAATGAGAGCCACGTCTCTCTGGGTCGCCGACTGAACAAACACCTCGGTGTCATTGCCCGCATCTATCGCACTGCCTATACCCCTGGAATATGTTTTTGTGCCCTTGTAAGTAGCTGTGCTGGCTACATGTCTTTAGCACCCTCGACGCGTATGTTCTTGACTGCTTCTTCAAGAGCCAAAATCCTTTCTTCGATGGGAAATTTCATTGTCTGCATCTCGTTCCAAGCCTTGTTGTGTGCGTTGAAGGCCCTGACGGCCTCCGCGATGTCTCCCGTTGTGATGGTGATTCCATCGTCGTCTTCATCTGACTAAAGATTCCTGAGCTTTTTTGGTGATAGCTGTAGGATATTAATATTCTTATCTAGTGGAGCTGTGGACGCTGCGCTGCCTTCGAATTGTTTGGCCATTGTCGCATTTTGCCACGCGTCGAGACCGCTGGATCCCATCGAACCGGCACCAGCACCCACCATATTGTGGCACGGTAGATATGGGGACGTAAAGGGGGTAAGATTGATGGAAAATACGATTAATAAAGTCAATTTGATGAAAGAGGCAGCGTGGAGTGCTGGGCAACTTTTCGTGAAAAATAATGTTATTATCACACATAATTCTTATTAATCTGCCTAACTATGACACATGATCAGTGCTATTTGTACATATTAAATGATTCCTTTGACGCTGGAAACACTCATACTCTGGATTTTATTCGCAAATCCAACTATGAGGTAACTTTGCTTGCGCAGAACCATCGACCCTCCGTAAGTACTCACTAAAGGGAATCTCAAAGCCTCTTAATTATCCAAGTATCCCATCTTCTTCCACGAACACGAGCACCGCGTGAAATGTGGTCGACCATAGCTAGATTCACACAAACAATCTCCCTACTCAAATAGAATGGGTATGCAAGCTGTTTGAAGTCTGATTAGGAGATCTGCACATATGACATGCCATAAAACCACCCAGCCATGCCGGTGTTTACAGTGTTGCCTTCATTCTGCAAAGGATAAACATCGTGTCTCACAGGTCTGGGAGGTAGTTCATTAGGATGGTCGTGAAAGAAATTAGGACAAATTTACAAGATTTAATTTTAATTTTATTTAATCCATTTATGTCCTATTTGAGTTTCTAACTATGTGGGACAGACTATTTAAATAAAACCATTCTTTTTCATTAGTTTACAAGATGACACGGAGGATGGATACAATCTCGACGGGCGTGTCATTTTAAGTTTTGCCCGGGAGTTTTTCAAATTAAAGGCGATTGTGCACCTTGCACCATGAAAACATTTCAACCACAAAAAGCGCTGCGGCCCGTCTTCTGATGGTGATTTCCGGCATCGTTTGACTTGACCGCTCACTTATCCCACATGAGGCGGGTTTGTACTGGTGATAGCCAAGATAACGATGCACAAGGACAATAATCACAGTGAGTGAAGGATTAACTCTTCAGGTGATTTTAGGATGAGGAGACAAATAAAGAGGACCGCATGCAAAGTAGTTCTAGATTTTACAACTAGCTAGACAGTAAAAGAATATTCCACCATCTGTCTTGGGAAAACAAGGCGAGAGTCTGGCTACCTCATACGTGTATATAACAAGACTATTCTACCTTTTAAATCAAAGTTCTGGGCATAAAGATACTGGCAGTTTGCATTGATCGATATATAACCATCTCTAAATCTTCAGGCAATATCTCATCCGTAAGCTCTTGCCTCCACAGAAACAGGAGACGGCTGGTTTGAATGCAGCAGTAATCGACCAAATTTACAATAGTGCTAGTGTATATTGATAAGGGCGTGCTTGAACAATCAAAGGGTTTTCAACTTTTCCATGGTAGGTGATCAAGGAGAAAGTTTGACCGTTCAGAGTTAATAAACGTACCTCAAAGTGGTATTTACGAATGGAATCCAGAATGTTGAAGTCTCTGAAGCCAGTAGGGTCATGGAACATGTACGCACAGCACTGATTACGTGTCATATCAAGGCACCTAATTACACATCAAACACTTCAAAAAATACTTTCCTCCTTTGCCGCCAGCTTGGGTCTACCCTCAACAGTGAGATTGATTTCCGCGCGACTATCGCACGGAGCAGTAAGCGACTTGGAATGCCCGTAACTCCATGAGCTGAAGTGGCCAGTTAACCTGCAATTGATACCACGGTCACAGACATCCTATTAGCTTTCAAGCCGCAGCATCATACGCTTGATTCCTGTCGGCCCGTGACGTGGTGAGTTTTCCCTGCCAGTTATCATAAGGGAGTGGGCGTGGAAGATACTGTTTGCAAGGCCTTGAATACTGGACAAACAAACTGTCGGAATACTCGGGTGGTGTTTATATCACAAGATTTCTATAGCAGTAATAACAATTGGTGTTTAACATATATCTTCTAATTCCTTCTTCTAACTAAAGGAAACACGTATGTACAGCAGTTGTCCCTCTATCCTGACGCCATTCCTAAACAGGTAATTCATTACTCATCAACATGATTAGTCATCATTTCTAAGATAATACATGAAAGGTCATTAGGTCATTCGACACAAACTGCATGCTATTTCCAAACAGTATTCTCCAAGTCTAAGCGGCAGAGTACTAGTGCTGTTCGTTCGTAAGCGCAAGGGATGGGCGGAACCTGAGCACATGATGGATCTGATAGCAAACACGAGTCATCCACAAGATTTACGGACTTCCCAGGAGATAGGCTGATGCCCGCAAAACAATCAACCAAACCAATCCCAGAAAATAGGGCACACTCGACTAGCATGCGGTCCCACCGACATCCTAGCTTTGAAGGAGAGCGGCAGTGCTCAAGTCAGGGCCCAGAAAATCTAGCTGCCCGTTTCCATGGCCCTTACTACTCGTTACACCCTGTGACAGTGGCGTTACATCCTGCGAGTATTCCTAGGCATGTTGACGGCCAAAATCAACTTCCTGCATAAAGAGGTTGTGAATCCAAAGTATCACTTCTCGGAGGCACACAGGATATGATGAGCGGAGTTAAGGGCCAGAGTCAGAGTTAACATAGAGCTTTGGGCGCCGTACTGATCAAGAATCTCGAACTAGTAGGAAGAGAATAGCATGTTAGTCTGAATACTCGGGCTAATAGATTAAAAATTAGCGGGGCAAGACTGAACACTTGTGCGCGGTGCTTTCTACGAATCTGGGAGTGAAATATTCTCCCAGACCCAAGTTCAAGCAAATTTCGCAATACCAAAGATCCTGGCACACGAGGTAATGATTCAAAAATCTCCGCCATGTCAAATTTTCTCTCCCAACAAGCTCGACGCCTACCCGAACCTCATCAAGTTTACAAGTACGACTTAGTACATCCTGGTTTCAACGACCACACCTCTCATCAATTATTCTCTGGCCTCAGCTAGCCGCCAAATACACGCCCACGCCAATATTTTTAACCGATGGAGGAGACAAAGCGTGGCGCACAAATCTGGGAGGCAGTTCTTTGGGATGGACGTGAGAGGGATTAGGAAAAATTTACCAGATAATACAGAGAATGGAAACAAACTCGACGGGCGTAAAATTCTGAATCTTGGTAAGGAGTTTTACGAATTGTGCATTGTGCGCGCCAAGACTTCGCTCGCGAGAGTGCAACCGGCACTATAAACACAGATCAACGATGGAAGGTGCCGTAGTCCGCCTCCTGGTGGTATTCTCTGGTACAGTTTGAGTAGCCTGGGCACCTACTCCACTTGGGAAGGAGACATCGAAGACTACATTTCGCGCGGAGGAAATTCAGTGGATTACGAAGGCAAGTCTGGATAACTCAGGGCTCTTGAAACGTTCCCCTGAGTGGGTATTCACGGACGGGGGCTGACTTGGGGTGAAGAAATAGCGGCCATAACTTCGCAGTGGTACTTGCAAATGAAATCCGAGGCACGAGTACTCTACTTTTAGACTGAGTCATCTGTCCTGTACCTTTTCTCTAATATCGTGTCATTGCTAGATAGCTGCACACGCAATTAAAATCTGATGCAAAAAAAAGAGGATGAAAAACCAAAACGACCATCAAAGCTCCATATTAATAGTAGTAAAGTAGGAGATGCCGAGAGGGTTACGATAAACCCAGTCTCATAATGTAAATGGCGTGACATATGTCTATCATTGTATCTATCGACAATAATGATTGTGCAGGGAGAGACCGACTTCAAAAGTAGGAATAGTATGATTCTTCCAATTTCACCCTGGTATTTTTCTACTCCTCAGGTTTCCACATAAAAACACAATGCACCAAATCATTCCCAGATTTGCCCCGACTCGATGTCAATCACAGCGAGCTTGAATCCTCCACGCCTTCATCCATCTCCGACAATTTATAATGAAGTTGCTCGAGATACCGATTTATTTGAGGCTTACTTGTTCTATTTTGAAGGCGGCCTAGCCTTGAGCCTCTCTAACTATGTGGAAACTTAATCTCGAGGCTGCAGATAATTTAAATAATAGTAATCTAGGGATAGCGCCATGGCTGCCCTTCAAAAAGAACTCTGGATAAACGAGGCCAATTGATGATGATGTTGAAGACGTTGCCATTGTAGATGATCAACAACTTACTTCATGTAATTCTTTCTCGCTATCATCTCTGTAATCCGAAGGGGTTAGCTTGAGCTTACTAACACCATATTACTCAAGTGTGATATTTAGATCGTCGGTATCCTGCACCACTTTTGCGGCCGCTACTTCGTGCGTTGATTATCGATAGGTGGACCACACTAGATACTCTAGGCCCCACTATGACTTAGCTTCTACCCACTAATTATGCAGAAAGGTTTGGTCTTTTTATGAATGAAGCGGTTCGAGCAGATCTACATGAGTATTATGATCTTTATGAGGAGTCTCTAATTTTATTTGATATTTTCCAAATGATGGTTCTTTCAGATAGCTACCCGCATTCTACTGTTGCCAATAAACCCTAAAGGCCTTCCAGCATTTGTGCCTGTAATCATGTTGGCAATAAATAATGGCCAGTAAAATTTGGGCCTGAGCCTGTGGTAATCGTACTCCAAGGCCTCTATTTCATGACATTTAGTATGTCTATGCACCAACGGCCCAGTTTATCGATTATCATTCTATTCTAATACCACACAAGCTTGCTTTGACTCTTACTATTAGTTCGTTGCATGTGCTATAGGCCAAAGTGCAGATAATATGTTTTAAGAAAATGATTCTTGCTTAACTTATATCTCTATTCTGCGTTGTCGGTGAAGGAGTTTAGCCTTTTACTACAGCTTCTTTTCCTGAATACTTAGCATTTATTACTGTATCTTATAAATCAGAAATATCATAATTAATATAGTCTCGTATGTGGATGGCTCAACAAACCTTCAACGTTGAATCTGCCCACGAGGGAACTGTCTAATATATGTGTAGGGAAAATGGAGCATATCGAGAGAGCCCCACCACGCAACATAGACGGTTCGCTAAATTTTGACTGGGTTGATGAAAATGATACTCGAAATCCATTTAATTGGTCGCGTGCGCGCAAATGGAGAATAACTGTAGCTGTTCTTTTAGTGTAAGTTTATCTCTAATGTCAAAATGGCGCAATATTTTCTAAATTCCTCATGATTACAGTTCCGTCTTGTTTGGTCTTCCAGCTGGGGCATATGGTGCCGGAAACTATGAAATGTCTAGAGTGTTTGGCATACCAAATGAAAAATTTCCGTACCTATACCTGGCCACTACATCATGGAATGTAGGAGCTGCACTTGTACCACTTGTTTTCGTACCTCTTACAGAATCCTCTGGCCGACGACCAGGATACTTTGGAGCGTATATTGTCTTCCTGTTATTCTTAATTCCATGTGCTCTGGCACAAAACTTTGGAACAATGATACTCTGTCGTTTCTTTGGGGGTGGTGCTTCTTCGGTCGCCATTAATATTGTAGGTGGTACAATTTCTGATATCTGGAAGGGTGCAGAACAAAGAAGTTTCCCGCTTTCTTTGTTCGGTACTACCTCTGTGGTTGGAATAGCTCTAGGTCCGTTCTTCGGAGGTTTAGTCACGGAACACCTTTCATTTCGCTGGATATACTGGATACTTCTTTTAATAAATGGAGCGTATCTGCCAATATGTTGGTTCGTACTTGTCGAAACAAGGGGCGATATCATCTTAGCCCAAAAAGCAAAGGAATGGAGGCGGGCTAATCCGCATGAGGACCCAAAGTACGCGAGCACAGAGATTGGAATATCTTCTCTTCAAAGCCGATTACGAATATCTTGTGAGCGGCCTATAAAGATGTTATGCACAGAATGGGTCGTATTTTCACAGACAGTCTGGGTATCCTTTGCCTGGGGACTCTTATTCCTTTTTCAATCTTCAATACCACAAACTTTTGGTAAAAATTATGGCATGGGACAGTTCGAAACATCTTTGATACAACTGGCTATTTCGGTTGGAGCTATTGTGGCTACTATAATTAACCCTATACAGGATCGCTCTTACTTGCGGTCAGCGGCACGTTCTAGAGATGGCCAGCCCATACCCGAATCGAGGCTATATTCAAGCGTTCCCGGCAGCTTACTCTTTACTGCTGGAATAATCTGCTATGGATGGGCGAGTTATCCAAACATATTCTGGTTTGCGCCTCTGTTTGGCGTCGGGTTAGTTGGTTTGGGCATATACAGTATTTATCTCGCAGTGGTAAATTACTTATCCGACTCGTATGAAAAATATGCCGCGTCGGCTCTATCCGCGGCTTCCCTTGGCCGTAACGCCTTTGGAGCTTTCTTGCCACTAGCTTCGCCAGCTATTTACGCTAGACTAGGTACTCAATGGGGAAGCAGCATGCTAGGGTTTATTGCACTAATACTAACACTTGCGCCTGTTATAATGATTCTCTTCGGCGAAAATATCAGAAAACATAGCCCTTTTATGAAAGAAGCTACATTTGGTGCGGAGGATGATAAAGCTGGAGAAAATGGTAGTGCTAGATTGGAATAAATAAAAATTGAGACGACTACTCTTAAATCTGGGTTCTGACATGACTCTCGTAGCCATCCTCTGCGTGAAGGAGTAATAGGCCCAAGCATTGGCAGGGGAGATTGACTGCCGCAGCTAGATAGTTGCTTAAAAACAAAGGCTATTTCCATAGCTGAACGAGTGCTGTAACGGTTTGTACAAATTTAATTATTTTAAAAGAAGCGTTGGGACGGCATTTTAAACCTTGTTAGTGATAGTTGCTCACGCCCTCGAAAGTCGCAAAAATGTGTTAGATAGCAGTATCTGTTTGTCAATCATCATAATTACCATCTTGCCTCTGATAAGTGCTACTATTTATTTAATCTGAGAGTAAATATGTGACTGGAACCGAGTTGGCGGTATATGAGTTGATTTTCTTGCATCATATCTTGATTGCATATGCAGTTATCTAGCAATGACATGATATCAGAGATATAATACAGAATGAATGCGCTGATTTAAAAATAGCGCTCATGCCTCTGATCTCATTTGAAAGTATCACTGGAAAGTTATGGCGGCTTTTTCTTCATCTCAAGTCAGCTCTCATCCGTGGATACCCACCCATGGGAACGTCTCAAAACCGCTGAGTTATCCAGACATTCCTCTATCATCAATTCACTTTTCTCCGCGCGAAATGTAGTCTAAGGCATCTCCATCCCAAGTGGAGTAGGTGCCCAGGCTACATAAACTCTACCGTAGACAACTACTAGGAAATGAACCACAGCGCCTTCCATCGTTGAGTTGATTTTATATTGTCAGCTGCACTGTCGCAACCCGAATCTCGGCGCGCAAAAAACTCTCCAATTTGTAAATCTCATTGCCGGAATTCCAAGTCTCACCCCCATCGAGATTCTATTCTTTGTTTGCATCATGTTGTAAACTTGTCCTTTTGCCTCTCAAATTCATCCCACAGAACTGCCTTCTAGTTTTGTGCGCAACGATTTGTTTCCTCCGTCGGGTATAGATATTGGCGTGGGCGTGTATTGGTGGTCAGCTGAGGCCAGAGAAGGTCGATGAGGGGTGTGGTCATTAGAATGAGGATGTACTTAGTCGTACTTGTAGACTTGAATAGGAATTAATCTTGTTGCAAGGGAGAGATTGGTCTGGTGAAAGATCTTGAAAATTGTCTCGTAGGCCAACTTCTTTGTTATTGCGAAATATGACCGAACTTTTCAGATTATTTATGATGGTCTTAATAGTATTCATAATCAGTGGAAAGAATCGCTTGATTGATTCAATGTCCTCATTATTTCCATATACGCATGAACATGCCAAGCCACTTACACCATTCTATCCTTTGCTTAGGTCCCAATGGCCATTACCCAGTGGTACTTTCAAATGAAATCTGAGGCATTGGTGCTCTATTTTTAAGTTGAGTAATCTGTTCTGTCCTCTTCCTCTGATGTTATGTGATTGCTAACTAGCTGCATACGCAACTCAAATCTGGCTCAAAAAAAATGCCATTACCCACAAGTAAACAGCTCCAGCCCCATATCCAGATATAGTGTTATAGCTAGATAGCTGCATACGCAATTAAAATCTGATGCAAAAAAAAAAATCCAGATATAAAAATTGTAACAGATAAGACACTGAGAGAATATTACACTCCAAGGTTCGTAGAGGACATCGTGGACAGATGTTCAGCCTTCGTCCTCCGTTTGCTTCTTTGGATGGAGCTTTGAGAAAATGACCTCAGTCAGGGAGGCAACAATTGGCGCAAGCTAAGTCTTTAACGTAGAAATTGATTTCTTGGTGGACAGCATTGAGTGGAAGAGGCGAGGAGCAGGGCGCCTGACCTAGAAAATTTGTTTTATCTTGTGTTTTTTTATAGTTATCTTGGATTGCTCGTCTTAGTAATTTTGAGTCTTTCGGAATAAAATATCTGTGTCATGTTATGTTACGTGGAGGGCTAGTGATTAGCACTGTGAAATAAAGATCAATCCCATTAGTTGCCGATTAGGCTGGCGCACCACTAGACTATCTACCCACAACTACTAAATCAGACAGGTGCCCCGCAATTGCTAGTCTAATATGTAGAGCTGTGTTTACCGTTGCTGTGTCAACTTGTGTCTTCGAGAGGAAGGATCATGCCACACATTGATGTACCTGATCAGTATTTGGATGCAGATGTCTGCCCAACATTGCATCAATCTTATTAGAACCTGTCATCATGATAGCGCCGAAATTAGTAACTAATTCCTCTCAACACAGGCGTACTAAATCTTCAGTACTATCAAACTTATCGTTTATTCACAAGCGCATACCTTCGGCTGGAGATGTCCTATCTGGGAACTTGAATGACTGTTTCGTTGCAACTTCGAGTCCAGAATCTTCACGATCTCCTCAATCCCACAATCAAACCTACAAGGCCCTTGAAGAGCGAAATCAGAATGAACAGTGTCAGCAGCCTGGACGCTCCGAAAATTCCGACACGGGAATAAAAACACTTAAGAAAACTATAAGTTCGCTTTCCCTGAAATCAACTCCCAAAAAAGATACCGTAAAAGGGATAAAAGCCCTCGAATCCAAGTCAAAAAAGACTACTAAGATTAGATCATCCAATAACCTCACTAGCTTACTATCGCGACCTAAGTCTCACGCAAATTTAAGGAAGGAAGCTACTCTGGATCAGATACCGATTGATAAAAATAAGGAGAACAAACCACCTATCTATAATTCTGAGAAGAAGAAGCCGGCTTCGGTGCGAGAACCAACTCATCAATACTTAACATTCGAAGAATCGATAAGTCAGGTGGAGAGTGATAAATTTTTAGAAGATGAGATTCATCTATATACACCGCGAGTTTATAGCCCTGGAAAGCAGAGGAACTTTTATCAAACGGGAAAGCAGCCAACTCTTGGAAAACGTGACGATACGTCACTCAGACCGCGATCGACATACCTTGCTGGCCCTTTAAGTATACAAGATATTAGTAGACGGGTTAGTGGAGGCTCGAGGAATAGTGCAGAATTGATAAGAAGAGGGTCTGAGAAATTACAAATACATGAGAGAAAGTCATCTCTCACAGTACCGAAGCTAGAAAAACCCGAGAAAATAAATCAAAATAGAGGTCAACGTGTTTTAGCGGCTGTATCATCGTCATTCGGCGCTAAGGTATTCAAAACTTCGGAAGACCGATCCCACAAAATAATTGATGATAATGATATAAGTATGGAATTTGAAGCAATGCTGGATAGACGGAACATACCTGAACATCAGCGTGACAAAATGCGGAGCCTCGCAATGACACTAAAAAAGGATTTTATCAAGCAAGATCGAGCTGAAATAGCTGCCTCAAAGAAGATCAAGAATGAAAAAAGTAATACAGACACAGCCGCTGATTTAACATTCAGTATAAATGAATTGCCAGAAGCTACACCAAGAAGACCCAGAAGCCGAACCTTTACCATGTCCAGAACTTCAAGCAAAGATTATGGTATATCATTCAAAAAGACTAAAGCAGATTCTACACACAGTAAAAATTCTCATCGAAAGCCTAGTGAGAGCCTCAAGAGTAGGGGAAAGTTATTTGCAGGTGTAGGTACTAGTGCAGCACAAAGTATAATTGCCAAGACAAAAGGTAAAACACCGGATGATTTTGTATCGTACATGAAAAAGACCACAAAGCCTGAGTCGGTTGAAGTTGGTCGATTACATAAACTGCGACTTTTACTGCGCAACGAAACTGTATCATGGACGGATGAGTTTATCAAGCAGGGAGGAATGGGAGAAATAGTTGAACTCTTACACCGCATTATGGCGATTGAATGGAGGTCTGTCTAAAATTTCTTGATCAAGAGGTTGCTAACAAACCAGCAGAGAAGAACACGAAGACGCTCTATTACATGAGGCCCTATTATGCTTGAAAGCTCTTTCAACTACCGCTCTTGCCCTCAAGTACCTCGATGATATGCAAGTAACTCTTTTTCCAGCCTTGCTTCATATGGTATTTGATGTAGAGAAAAAGGGCCCTAGCGAATTCACTACCCGTAATATAATAACGTCCCTTCTTTTCACCTACCTGAAGTCGGCACCAGTCATAAATCGCCAGGAAAGAGCTAGAACTGTTCTCTCCTACCTTCAAGACCCAGAGCCGAGCGAGTCACAAAAACCTGTCGGTTTCATATTTCAGATGAGACGACCGCGTCCATATCGGACATGGTGCAAAGAAGTTGTCAACGTATCGAAGGAAGTTTTTTGGATTTTCCTTCATAATCTCAACGTAATTCCAAATTCCGAGTCTCAACACAGCGTAGATAACGTAACTTGTGAAGGCAAGATCCAGTCTGATTCACCAGTAATATCACAAAGCTGCGATAGCCCAAATTATATATACTCGTACATGTCAAAGCACTTTCCACAAGAGCGACCACCCATTCCGGCGGCTCCATACGTAGGGGGTGTAGAATGGGATGCAACCAATTATTTAGCATCGCACTTAGACCTCCTAAATGGTATTATAGCCTGTCTCCCTGATAGAGAGCAGCGCAATACACTTCGTGAACAGATGCTTGTCTCGGGCTGGGAGAAGTGCATGGGCGGTACTCTTCGTCTTTGTAACAAGAAGTTTTACTTGAGCATTCACGCTGGATTGTGCTGCTGGGTCACAGCCGCGGAAGAAGATGGATGGGAAACCAAGGATGTGAGATGCGGTCCTTACACGGAGAGCAAAGAGCCTATTTGCAAACACCCTCCAAAAAAAGCTGATCTTAGTGTGCCAAAAATCGCCCTTAACTTTCTCGGGAATTCTGGAGTTGAGAAGGAGGTTGATTCCGAGAGCGCGTGGTTGTGAACGAAATATTAGTCCGAGATTAACAAGGTAATGAAAACAAATAAGGGCCTGTCACTAAGGAGAAATTGTTGAAGTAGATATTCCCTTTGCACCTTTATTATTTTGACCGTTCTGATAATAATGACGAAATGGATTATGAAAGAAGTCTAGCAAATAGACAGGACATGAGATTTACATGATTGAACATGACGTAGGTAGAAGAATTTAACACCAAAATAAGTACATCAGACATTGGTCGCCCAGATCCCTCCTGATGCTAAAGTCAAGAAAATTCAAGTTTTGTTCTAGCTATTTGCCTCATCAGACGCACGGGCATGATAGATTAATGATTTTCCTATCTATAAACTTGTGAATATCTAGACACTTTACCTAATGGTCAACACCAAAATGATTTGGTATACTCGTGAGAGGTGGTCTATCAGAAGACTTAGCTAAAGCGGTTCCAGTATCATCTAGCTGTTTATGATATCTTTTATTATTACAGTATATCTAATAAATAAGTATTCGTGCACTATAAATACAGTTATTCGGCAAGAAATCATTAGGCTTGCTCCAAAAAAAGTCAATTTTGACATGAAACTGCGCAGCGGTCCACGTTGCACTTATCATCAACTAGACATTTTGAATATTATTCAAAAAGTTTCATTCTCTCCATCCCATCTTTTCGCTTTCCGTGGTACAACATGGCGGGTGTGGGTAAATCCAGTAGTTTCGACGCGTCGCAAAGAGCGACAACGACAAACAAATCCGAAGATAGTGGAATGCAGCTAGCACCACAGAATCATGTTTTAGAAATTACGGTTTAACGACCGAAAAAAGTCAAACCTAGAGTAATGGGAGAGATGAGCGAGGAGGACCTTCCAACAATGGAGGTAGTTATGAAGCTGTCAGGGATTCAATTATCACAAGAAGGCTTAGACAAGGATGTCCTAGATCACTTCTCCAATCGTGGAGAGGATGATAGCGCCAGAGGAAATCATCAAGAAGAGCCTCGCGGACTCCGCACGACAAGCTGCTCCTGTTCCGATGTCGGGGAAGTCGCCACCAAGGACCTGCGCATGGGTCGTAGCTATACAACTAGCGAAAACGACAGTCAGAATTAGAATGTTCCCAAAACCTATAGCCACAAAGGCTGCTCTCGAAGGCACAACATTATATCCAAGGCGCGTACGTGATTCGCTAGATGCGAAGTAATGGCTTCGAGGTGTTTGTCCAATCGGCGTTCCGGAGAAACACTGCGCTCGACATGCGACAAATTCACCAATTAAAGATTTTGCGGCAAGACTTTCCCATCGAGGTTTCTGGTGTCTCTTTGCGGACTCGAATTGAAGGTGGCAGAGATGCTAAAAATCACGCTATCATAAGGAAGGTTTAGATAGCGACTAAGGCTCGAATTCCAGGCCCTGCGATAAATCGAATAAGGTGGTTATATGACCAAAAGAAATATCAGCGGTCGAAAAAAATGTTCACAATCGAGGGTCATTCTTGGTTAGCCTCAGGTCAGAGACCCTACAAACGGAAGTAGCTCGCTATGGCCCCGTTATCAATGCCATGCTATTCACCGCGCAAGTGTGGTCAATACGGGCTCAGCCAAAGCAGTTTTCAACTGTAGTCAGTGGGGACGCACACAGGCGTCATGTGGAAAATATCCAGGTGTATCAAATGCGCTGGCCCTCACCAAACTCGGGACTATCCGAGGAAAAGAGTTTCTTGCGCGAACTGCGGCAAAGAACATCGTTCGTAGCAGAAAGCAGCGTTCCAGACTTATCAAGTCTACAAGGGAAGTATGGAGAAGGCTCAGATGGAGCTGTTATCTCGAACGGCGGAAATATGGAACGATAAAACTTCAATGACGCCAATGCGAACAGTCGGAACGACTGATAATCAGGGATTCACTATGTTCACCAGTTAGAAAACTAAAGGACTCAAAATAGACCTGAGACGACCTAATAAGGTAGTCGAAGCCCCAGCGGCACTTACCATCATTGGGGCCAACTCTTTGGACACTTCGACGACCAATGCCGACTGAGGAGGTGCCTTCTCTTTTCAATTCCTATTAGCAATACTCTGATCGAAGAGGAAGTTATTGAAATCTGGGAAATTTTATAAGGTGATGGTTGAAAGCAACGTCTTCAGTATAAAGCCGGGTCGGTTCAGAGTGGCAAGACATCGGGTTTTGTTCGTTGAAAACTTTTTCCCTTACCAAAGCGGCTTACCGTCTTCATGGTTCTTTATATAGATACCGCATAAGACGTTAAACTAGAGAAATAAATGAAAGAAATGAATGCGTTTTCTTTAAACGGATAATTTAGCACAGCCTGAAAGCTGATAAAGATTTTTATTGCCTGCCTATGCTTAAATATCACGAAGATTTGACTGTTAGGGTAATATTCACTTATTTCATAGTGAATTATTACTGGTGGAATAAGTTATCTTGCTGCAGTTATTTGGAGTCGGTGGTTCTTGCATTGCAATTAGTTATTCTTTTGATCTGTGGATTGTCACATTTGGGCAATGCTTTATCCGACTGTAATAAAGATAACAATTCTACAGCATCAATACAAAATATATAAAAAAATGAACACCTATTTATTCTAAACGAAAGTTAGAATTACGTATGGTAGTACACTCATCGCTTTTAGTTAACGCATTGACTTCAAGTATATGACCTTTGTAATACCAACAATTGCTTTAAATAAAGCATCGAGCACACAAGCCTAGGATTATTAACTTCAATATATACATCTTTATTTGGTAAAACAAGCTGAATAAATTCCCTTTTATATCATTTCATTTAACTCGATTCGGCGCTACATCTGCCCAGGCAGGCGGCTATCAACCAATCTATAAATTTACATGAGAGTGAAGCCTTGCGATAAAACCCCTATCTAATCAGGATCTGTAAGCCTTCGTCTACCTACAGGACGTACAATTGGCCATTAGTCCGAGACAGTATTAGCTAAAGTACACCTCGCTATCTTTTCCCTGCCCTCGTGTGTTAAAAATGGATGCCTGTGGCCTTGAACTCGACCCCGATGGTGGTAGTAGATTAGATTTTATTATAGTCCTATCTGAGTCAATGACTAAGGAGTACTTCTGGAATCTATATGAGAAACTAACTATAAATTTGATTTATTCCACTATAATAACTTTGAACTATTTTCTCGTAGACAGTGAGGGAAAATGGTGGTGGTACTATTAGTGGGACTAGGCCTAGGAGCTGTTTGCGCGGGCGTTCTGGCCCTCTCTTAACTCCCTCAGCCTTCAGGTGGGACACTAGTTCGAACCCTTGGCCGTCAGTTATTCTCACCGTTGATGATGATGATTTTGATGCTGCGTTGTAATTCTCATCCCTTCTGAATTGTGCCGTAAACTCCATCAGTCCATACCGTGCCCTCTAGACACTGACTTTGCATGACGTGAAATTTGAACACGCCCCCTTTTGCCATGATAAATGGGCCTTGCCATAGCTCTAACAAAGCACCGACTTTTTCGGGCAATCTCTGGTCTGGTTAGTGCCCGCGTACCCTTTACATCTCCTAGCCTTATTTCAATAGGCTTAGATATGCCCCCATTAGCTGCAGTTGAAGCACTGCCTGACCAGTCCCTGGAGTTACCAGAGCTGAGCCTTGTACGGCATTGAGTTGAGGACGATGCCGTTCCTTACCACCTCGCATTGAAGAGCCTCGGTCGGGAGGCTCATGAATACTGACACTGGGGTATGGCAATTTTTCTCCACCCATTGGTGATCTTTACCATCGTTATGACATCTTATCCTATCAATTTGGATTCCAAAAATCGGAACTTCTGTCTCTTCAGTTATTTGGTACATCATTGTGCCATTATTGGCATAATTTCCTCTTTA
Organism: Blumeria hordei DH14; assembly: GCA_900239735.1. Classification (NCBI taxonomy): domain Eukaryota; kingdom Fungi; phylum Ascomycota; class Leotiomycetes; order Helotiales; family Erysiphaceae; genus Blumeria; species Blumeria hordei. The sequence goes on from OENG01000023.1 coordinate 4,613,191, forward strand.
TATATTGGTCCCGAATGGGACTCCTAAAATCACAATAGGGTGATCCTGCTTTAGGACATAGAACTCCTTTGGCTGCGCCATCTTCAAGGCAGCGTCTGCCTGAGAGACTGACTGCACAAACACTTCAATGTCATCGCTTTTCGGCTGCCTTACGGTGTATGCTACTTGTATATGTTGTTTTGCCTTATACAGTAGATATTCCGGCTGCATGTTTTCTGCTCTTTGTACTCATATCCGTACTGCCGCTTTGGTCGCTGGCGGTGCAACAATTGAGGCGTAAGTGAGTCGTTCTCCCTTTGCCTGTACCGACTGTAGAGCTGTCTTGCGGACCGGTTCCTCTAGACTCTCCTTTACTACCTTCTTCAAGGCCAGCATTCTTTCCTCCATTGGCGTGGCCGTTAACTTCGACCGAGACATCGTCGCACGAGCCGTGAGGGCTTCAAGGGCATCATTCACCTTCACCATCGGCCTCTCAGTTGCGTTAGTTCCCGCAATCACCAATCTGTCTCTTACCTTATCTAAAAAATACCATTATGATTTAAGGTTATCTATGTTAAAATCTGAAGAGTTCAAGAGAGACTCTACAACTGTAATTGCGGCTGTTTCGCTGTCCGTTGGTGGTTTTGTTAACACCGAGAAGATTTTAACTGCCGTGAAATGCACCTTTCCAAGCCCCGAAGCCACTATGCCGAAGCACAGCGTGAAAAAGTCAGGAAACGAGATAAGAAGAATCTATTAATATGGTGACAATAACAAAACTATGAAATGACGTTCGTGGGACGTGGTGCTGCTTTCAATCAAGCGATGATGTTTTTCAAGTTACTTTTATGTTAATTTTCCTATGAACATCAAATATTAATGCTATGAGAAAAATACCGAATTGAGGAAGATGGTATAGCAATACACTACCATGTATACGGGTTACTTGACTAGTCACTCTTGAAGATTTGTATTTGATGATTATTTCCACAGATACTTCAAAAGTAAGTGCATGTCTTCTTCCAATTTTTTCATATACTTATGTTGTCATACTTGCCCTGGAGGACCCAGTTTCAAAGAGCACACATTGAACTTAGGGTTTGAGTAAATGTGTCAGCATCGGATTGGTGAATAGAGGTTCTGTATATCCCATAAGTGAGGTTAAAATTCCGGAATTATGAAATTATAAGACAACAAGATTGTAACAGGCACTAACATCACATCACTACGACCGGCAAAGACGGACCCTTCACCTTCCGTGTTGCCGGTGTTCTTATTATTAATTTGTTTTATTGTCCTGTGTGAGTCTATGACTATGTAGGACATGCAGGTCCTCTCTGTCTACAGGCCAAGGATACCTATGCCAGTAGTTTATCCCCTCCTCTGCCTCCCATACAGCTCCCCTCAAGCAGTACCACTCCTCACAAGTCCTCATTCGATCATACACTTAGAAGAGTCCTATATCCTTCATAATCTCCCCTCTCCGGTTAACGAGACGATGGCCATTAGCGGGTGTATGGCAGCCGGGAAAAATCGCAAAAACCACTGGGTGCGGAGCTCTCCTAATATTGAAATTAGGACTAAATCCGAAGATAGAGTGCCCCTTCTGAAGCGTTCGAAGAGGCCGGCCAGCTGGGCGCTGCAGACTTGTGTGTACCTCGGGAAATTCGCACTCTGCCTTTCTAGCCTCCTTCCAACTCCTTCCCGAAGGTCGTGCTGAAATGTCAGAAAAGTCTTGACATAGCGTGATTACTGTATGGTAGCTTAGCCCAACTTCTTTTGTGCCGTCCATGGCTATGGAGAGTGTCGTTGACTCATCGAAAAAAGAAGTCCTCCTAGCTAATTAGTCGAAATCTCGGTCTTGGCGCCCACAAACGTTCCAAAGTTAAAAACCCCTCGAAAATGTCAGTCCCAGCATGGTCCTCAGAGAGCTCTTCTTCTCATCGCTCCACATCTCAGCTGCCTCCTCTTCCTGAAGATGTATAGCCCCATTAGAGCTTCAGTCCCCCATAATCCATGACCCGAGCTTTGTATATTATGAATTTATTTCCTCCTCTCGGGTATACATAGCGTCGTGAATATGTGGTGAGAGATGGCTGGAAATTAATGGGGCAAGCTCCTGTTTGCAATTAGAGCAACTTCTTTGTTTGTCGTTGAAGCGAGATGATGCTTAGTTGGAGAGGGGTTGAGGATTCGGATGAGAATGAGAATGGTAATAGAGGCATTGTCGAGAGGATGTCAAAGAGAGATGTGCTTAAGGTTGCTTTCGACTTCATTTCGGATACGATTCTTCTTTGCTATCCCAGATGTGCAGAGCAAACTGAGCGATTACACCGGCAAGATGGAAGGTGAAGGATTCGTATTTGCCGGCGTCGGCTTTTAATTGGATTATGAGCAAAAATAATTTTATTAATTTTCTTTTAACTTGTGTCCTTAGTGCGCCCCGAGCAAGGAGGTGGGTTAATTCTCATGAGATAGAATCCAATAGTTCCATTGTTGCAATCCTCTGACTGAATCACAATTTGCTACGGCAAACTTAGTAGCACGTAACACGTAAAATAAAACTCAAGAAGTTGACTTTCCTTATCAAAACTGGCAGATTACATTAACCAGTCATACAGCAAAATTGTTTGATAGCCCAGGAATTGGTTACGCTTTAAAGTGTACTGAAAGTAATCTTGTCAATTTGAAAATTTATCAGTGTCCTGGTCGAACGTTGATGTCATGCGACGAACATGTCGGTTCCTTAGATATTTGGATATTGAAAATGACTGTGTAATAAATGATGCCCAAGGCCGTGTTTCATATTACTCTTACCAAGTAAAATATTTAGCCAAGAAACTGCGACCATCATACCTGAAGCGAAATACATACTCGGACCCTCTCGCCCATCTCACGTAAATCACACACTACATTCTCAACGATTATTTATCAGATGATTCCCCATATGCATTGTGAGGGATCGAACCTAACTGACAAGAGATATCAGTGATACCGCTCAAAATAATTTCATGTCGCTTAGTCTCATGTTATGAAAGTGTCACCGATGCTGCATTTGCCCTACTGAGCTTGATTTTTTATGCAACAATATAATCAGAGATTTACATGCTCCTCATTTCAATATGACGGCTACAGAAGCCTTTCCTCCACTCTTCAACCACCCAGAGAGCTCCGTATCATACGGAATTCGGAGTCATTCTGGTAAACCACGTTATAAACGAAGATCTAGTGGACTTGGTGAATTTAGAGCAGGGGATACAAGTGCGCCAGCTCTGGCGACTCTAGACGTCAGACTTCCTTCACCGGGCGCAATCAAGGTTCGCAGCGCCTAATTCTAACTGCATCCTATTTGATAAGTATAATAACCTGGAACAGGCGCAACATGAAATCGATCTAAAAAAACCGTTTTCCAAGCGACGAAAAGCTAAATCTTTATTCCAACTATGGAGAAGATACGCACTTAAACACACTTGGGTCACTCCCCTGATCATTGTTGGAATTTTTCTATCCCTCTACGCCATTAATCCAACTGAATCTAATCCAATTTCTCGCTTTCTATTTCTATCGTACAAGCTGCCAGCCAACCCAGGTGAATCACCTCAGTATGGCAAGGGATGTAGAGATTACGCATTCGTTTCATTCTATGTTATAGTTTTGTCCTTTACACGGGAGTTCATCATGCAAAACTTCCTACGACCTCTGGCCAGGCGATGTGGGTTGAAGAGCAGAGCTAAGCAATCTAGATTCATGGAACAAATGTATACAGCCATATACTTTGGGATTGTTGGCCCTTGGGGACTTTATGTCATGAGTGGAACGCCAGTATGGTACTTTAACACTCGAGGAATGTATGAAGGATTCCCACATAAGACCCACGAAGCCAATTTCAAATTTTACTACCTCTTTCAGGCAGCTTACTGGGCCCAGCAAGCTATAGTGCTTGTCCTTGGGATGGAGAAGCCGAGGAAAGATTTCAAAGAATTAGTTGGACACCATATTGTGTCTCTAGCCTTGATTGGACTCAGCTATCGCTTCCACTTTGCGTACATGGGACTTGGTGTTTTTATCACGCATGACATAAGCGACTTTTTCCTTGCAGTAGGTATTACAAATTATCAAACTCAGGACCCTCAGACTGATTGAAGTGCCTGTAGACATCAAAGACTCTCAACTACCTCGACCACCCACTTGTGGGTCCATACTTCGGCCTATTTATTCTGACCTGGATATATTTACGCCATTACCTCAACCTACGTATCTTGTGGTCAGAGTTCAACGAATTCAAGACAGTAGGGCCCTATGTTATAAACTGGGAAAATGAGCAGTTTAAGGGCCCCCTTTCTCATTATATCTCTACTGCACTATTAACCAGTCTTCAAAGTCTAAATCTCTTCTGGCTTTATTATATTTTCCGCATTGCCTATCGATTTGTTTTTGAAAATGTAGCTGAAGATGATCGGAGCGACAACGAGGAAAAAGAAATAGAGGATGACCAAGTACCAGATCTACTGACTGCTAGGGATGAATCAAAAGGCCTAAACCACCAAGTTACCACCAATGGCTTAACCCCTATTCGAGTTGGGTTATCGTCCGGCGTCGAAAGGCCGACGAATAGCTTGCTGAACCGGAAAGAAGCGAAAGAAGCGATGCGAACCACAATACATTAAATGGTAATTATTCTTCTCAAATGACTGAGTACTAGGTTGGATTTGGGTATTACAAAACTATAATTAATGCCAGTACGAAAATTAACAGGGCCAAGAAAACTTGCAGCGCATATTTTTTTCGCACTGTTATATTTTTATCAGATATGCGCCTGGGCAGGTGTGCGATATTGTTTTACAGGTGGCAGTCAGTCCTTGGCTTAATTTCTTAGAGCTCCTCTATTAATATTTATAATATAACTCTTTCACTTCGCTTATCTCTCAACCTTCGCCGGCCCAATTTAAATACTAATAGAAGATGCATTCCTTGATTTAATTTCATGAGTTCTAGGCATGCTTGGCAACTATTGCTTGCACTCTATTTCCATTCATACCTTCTCACTCCAACTTTTCTTAATTGTCCTGTAATACTCGCTAAGTTAGATTATCCAATTTGAACTGCTTACTCTCAATTAATGCTGTCTTTCTGCAAAGGAATTACCTTGAGTATCAGCATGTGCACAGTAAATTTATTTTCACTGAAAGAAACAAGGGGGCCTATTCCGGAAGGGTTGTCCCGTCGCTATGGGCATCTCTCTCGCTTCGTTTTGATCAATTGCCTGGGGTCGATAAAGAATTAAGTGATGTTAGTACAAGGTCTTTCGAGCCAGGTGAGGGAGAGGGGAAGAGCAAATCAATTTGAGAAAGTCGGGGCCGTCGAAACTTACCGACAGCTGACCCGGCCCCTCTGACAGAGCCTAGCGGTAAATGATTGTCGGGCCCTGGACGTGCGCATGATGGCAAACCTTTCAGATACTGACTGGTCTATCTACGGTTCCCTGAAACATAAAGCAGATGTCATTACTGTTGTGAAAGGTTTAGGGCTACGGCGCTTGTCTTCAAAATTTGTAAATGATTGTATGGAGACCATAAGCAAATTAAATTTCTTTGATAACCAATAAACAGACTTGCGAGAGTGCCATTTTATAGTTCAAGAACATATGGTTGGCCAAATATTGATATGAATATTTTTGGTAGCACGTGGTCAGGATTTTATGGTTTATCTAATCTTGTTTTCGGTAGGCAGAATTTCATCGATCATCCAAGCTTGTCGTAATCATGGCAAGCAGGAATTTCATAGAATGCGTAGATTCGATGCGTTCCAGTCTGCACGGATTATGTAGATTAAGCCCCAATTACCTTCCCAGTAAAATGTGTATCATTTTTTTGATTCGGTACATGGTATGGAGGCTAGTGGGTGAGGTTGATAGGGCCTTGCTGAAGCTAAGTCTATATTTGCTTCCGTCGAGACATTTAGAATGGTAACCAACCCATGGGAAAGGCAGCCGGTATCATCTGGTTTATTCCCCTGACAATTCGTTGGAAATGAGATGAGGCTGATGGTCAATTACATTACAAATAACGATCGTCTTATCAGCATGAAAGGACTTTGAATCGAAACACAGTTGAACCCAATTTTACCAGTCTTCAACAAAGACGACTGCGGCGTTGGAAGATATCAAGGCTTCGAAGTGCTCGAAGGGCGGCTGTTCTAGCCCATATAGGCAAGTTTACCTGCTGGCCAATGTAGTCCATTCTTAGCCAACGGCCAAGATTATTGAAGATAGGAAAAGATCGTCAAAAGAAGATCATAACTGTTGGTTTTCTCTAATAGCATGAGCCTCATTTAACCTGCTATGTTGGCTTCAATAAAAACAAAGGGACCGTCACACGATCATTTAATCCGAGCTAGTAACCTAGCAAACCGGTCTCCTTGCTACTCGTTTGTGGATGGGCCTAAGATAAGCCTTGATATTCATTGTATGTCTGATTCGATTACTCTATTCATGGCGTTTGGAACCCTGTTTGATGCCGACATATTAGAAGTAAAAGGTAGGAATAATGCACTCAACTTTAACATACACAGGTCTTTAATGGCGACCTGATAAAATTTCCAAAAACCAAATGTTCTGAGCCTACTTGAAAGCCTAGAGGGCATATCTGGCTCATAATATTGTTTCGACCAAAAGAACGCCAGTTAACAAGCCTAGTAAAGTATGCAAGCATTGCTGCAAGCGGATCATCCCGTTGGACCCTTCATTGGTAACAAGCTGGCGGTTATCCATCTTACCTTCGTTGTTTGCAAATGGGAAATAGCTTTGTTGAGTTGTTTGCTGGGAAATTTCGCACAGATTATCACTGGCCCGTAACAGTGGTTCGCTTAATAAAGGACAATGTATAATTATTCTGGCACGAATAAGATGTAATTGCTTGAACAAAAGTAAATCGGAAATAGAGCTTGCTAACCCTGCAGCCGCAGACAGCTGCTGTATACCGGTAGTACGGAGGATGATCCGGAAGGGCTACCCGCAGAGGCACCCGACGCTTACAAAAAAGCGGGCTGCAGCTGACTATTTTCAGTACCCCCGCCTATGTGGCTGTTGTGGCTCCCGCCCGTTGTTCATTCGGAGAAGCCATGCATGATTGCAGCCACGCAAAATTTAGCAGCATGCATAGCTCGGGCATGAGTGAAGCCGTCTGACGGACTAGGACATATTCGGTCATGCCAGCTCGACATGTTGTACCTGCCGATACAGCATCGGAGAGAGATACCCAGCTTGAAAGACTCGAAGCGCCGAAATGTAGATTGTTTGCGGCTAGATTCATTTAGACTGTAAGATCTAATCTGTTCTTACTAGGGTAGCATCAGTCGTGTAAGGTTGGTAGCTCGGTGGCGATGGAAGTGGCACGGCGGCCCGCTAGGGGCGTGAGACTCCTGGTCAACCCCCCACAAAGCTTTGGGATAGTTGCCCATCGCTCTGTGATTGACTCCAGGCATGTCTGCGGCCTGATGATGATGATATCTGCAGCAGCTTGCCAGGATAGCCGCATCAACGAGGGGTCGTGCACATTTTCCTCCAGTCGTGAATTTGCAATAATCAGTAGTGTTTGGACAGGGTAGCGAGCACTTCAATCATAGGAACGACGCAGCCTAGTCGAGACGATTATCTGAAACACAATCGGGAGGTGAAGAGGCTAGGCAGCATAGAAATAACCTCTCTCTGTTCGTCTTTGTGATCAGATGGTGATCGAAATCTTGAGCTACCTGGTCCATGACCGCATCTGCCCTGGCAAGGCGGTGAAGTAAAGGGCGGCCAAAACCAACCACCCATATTAATCCCATAATTTCGAGTCTTCACGAGAAAAATCTCCTAGGGTCCCTCAGTATAATCTTATCTAAGGCCTGAGGGTTGATGCATTATCTGAATGTACTGAAAAGGCTGATATCTCGTAAACAATAATATTCTACAAAACACTTTGCAGTCTATCATGGGAATAGTAGCGTTTTCGTTGACCGAACCACGTACCTCTGCCCTTGACTTTCAACAATTCACGCTTCTCTGCTCTCGCAAAGCACCACTTAATTTCGAACCAAGCCTTTAGTTGAACCGCCAATTCCTTTCCGTAAATAATCCACCATTGATCCGTGAGTTCTGATTCCTTCCAAAGCGAATAATCTTGACACATTCTTCTAATGTGCCGACTCATATACCAAGAAAGACAAGAGTCTAACCCCAGTCTATCGCCTGCCAGTTCGTCTTAAATCCAGGCCTCACGGCTCCAGGACCTGAGTCCTACACTAACGCCAGCCTCGACCCATATCCAATGTGCTATGAACTGTCTACTTAATTTATAGCCAAAGATATTCTAACTAGGAAAGGGGATTCTAGGCACAATGGCTGGCAGTGCTGTCGAACCAGAGCATACCTTCAATTCCACAGACTCAATTGATCTTATGACCGCTGTAAAAAACGCCTTGCACTTTCACTCGGCCTGGATTCTATTTGTAATATTTCTCACAGCTTTCATCTCAAATGGTATTCTATCAGCCGAACCAGCATTCGATTCCAATGGACCTGTTCAGCTAGGGCCTGGTGGAAAACCCTTGCCCCCCTCGGCGAAGAGGACAAAAGAAGAACGTGATAAGAGACAGAAGCTCTTAGATTTTTCACCCACAAGGAAAGCCATATTTCGTTATTTATCGATCGGACTCATTGCTACTTTTCTTGCCAACGGCATCAACATTGTCTCGCACGCACTCTCTGAACAAGACGGCTGGTGGTGTGGAGAGGCTACTGGCGTAAGTGAAAGCATTCTAATTTGAAAATTTGATGACTCACTACATCAATTGTAGTTATATGTCTGTGCCTCAGCATTTTTCTACTGTATAGTACTCATTTCTCTTCTTGATACATCCCCGTCTCCGAATATTGCCCACCAGATTACTTGGATCGCAGCAACAATAGTAGAGGTGACGCTTCTCGCCATAACGTTTGCTCTATATATTCCCCAACATAAAGGCACCAACTCCCTCGAAAACGGTATCAAGGAAAATTACGGTGGTCTTAACGAGTGGGAGATTGTTGAGTTAGTTTGCGATGGGACTCGGGTCATATTATTAATATTTCTGGTCATATTCTACACCTTTTTCTCGCTAGAAAGGATCGCAAAATTTAAGCTTTTGGCTGGAAGTGAGTCAGATGAGGCTGTTCCATTACTCGTCAACGGATGTGCCAATGGAAATATATCCTCCATAGGTGGTCTCACTGACAACGGAAGTGATTACGCCTCTCAGGTTGGAAATAATGATGGCGGCATTGCTAGCAACCGTGATCAGGATCCACCTGCATTTTACAAACCAACAAAAGTTCCTGATCGTACCTGGTGGGAATATCTACGGGGATATTCTGTTTTTTTTCCATACCTTTGGCCAAGCAAGTCTTTACGTTTAAAGTTGATTGTAGTGGTATGCTTCTTTCTAATTATCTGCCAAAGGGCAGTAAATATTGCAGTACCCTTGCAGATTGGAAAGGTGACCGATCAACTCGCAAATAAAGACCCGGAACATCCAACTAGCGGTATGCCTTGGCTATCAATCAGTCTTCTTATTATCTACAAGCTCCTTCAAGGGTCATCCGGTATACTTGGTTCAGCTAGATCCGTACTATGGATACCTATATCTCAATACTCTTATCAGGCACTGACAACTGCTTCTTTTGAACATGTACACGGCCTGAGTCTAGATTTCCACCTATCCAAGCGCACTGGAGAAGTTCTATCTGCACTCAGCAAGGGAAATGCCATCAACAACTTTCTCGAGCAGGTCACATTTCAGGTCGCACCAATGATCTTCGATTTGGGCGTTGCAATTGTCTACTTTGGAATCGCATTTGACGCGTATTATGCCCTGATTGTTGCAATAATCACCTTCTCATACTTGTACCTCACCGTGCGGATGGCCCGCTGGCGCTCTGACCAGCGTCGACAAATGACCAATCTGAGTAGGGAAGAAGACGCTGTAAAAAATGATTCTCTTATTTCTTATGAAACTGTAAAGTATTTCAATGCCGAAAAGTACGAATTTAAACGCTACCGCAATGCTGTACGAGCCTTCCAAGGGATGGAGTACAAAGTTAATCTATCCCTTAACGTGCTCAACATATCGCAAAACATGGTATTTATGACTGGTCTACTCATGACATCATTTATATCCGCTTACCAGGTTACCACGCATGCACGAAAGGTAGGTGATTTTGTTACATTACTAACCTACATGGCTCAACTCCAGCAACCACTTAACTTCTTCGGATCTTTTTATCGAAGCGTTCAAAGCGCAATGATCAGTGGTGAACGCCTACTTGAACTTTTCAAAGAGCTTCCAACGGTAATTGATGAGCCCGGAGCCATCGAAGCACCTGTTTGCGATGGCGAGATTCGATTTGATAACGTAAAATTTTCATACGATGAGCGTAAACCGGCCTTAGAAGGCCTCTCCTTCACCTGTCGTCCAGGTACCACAACAGCCCTTGTCGGAGAGTCCGGAGGAGGTAAATCCACCGTCTTTAGGCTTTTATTTCGCTTCTACAACTCTCAGGTCGGCAGTATCCAGGTAGATGGACATGATGTCAGAGATATAACCATTGACTCGCTACGCAGACATATCGCAGTAGTTCCGCAGGATACCATTCTTTTCAACGAAACTCTAATGTATAATCTCAAATATGCCAATCCAGATGCCACTGATGCGGATGTATTTGCCGCTTGTCGAGCTGCCTCAATACACGACAAGATACTAGCTTTTCCAGATGGATATGACACGAAAGTCGGTGAGAGAGGTTTACGCCTCAGTGGTGGTGAAAAACAGCGTGTTGCAATTGCACGTGCTATAATCAAGAACCCAAGAATTATTCTGTTGGATGAGGCAACTGCTGCACTCGACTCTGAAACTGAACAGAATATACAAAATTCGCTGACTAAATTATCAGAAGGTCGAACAGTTCTTGTCATAGCGTGAGTATAATCTACATTCTACAGTTTCTGTTAATGACAAGCTGTATAGTCATCGGCTTTCTACAATTACAGCAGCTGATCAAATATTGGTACTCCATGCCGGTAAGGTTGTTGAAGCTGGAAACCACAATGATCTACTACAAAGTAAAGGTCGATACTACAATATGTGGAAGAAGCAGATTCGTGCCGAGCGCGCAATGGAACAAGCATCTGCCGCTATCGCAAAGGCTCAGGCTCTCAAGGAAGCTGTTGTACAGCGTCCTGACAGCTCTGGTAATGAGGCTAGTCCAAGTGAGGACGCTTCTGATATGGAGATCGGCGCATACTCCTATGAGACTTGTATACCTGGTGATGAAGATAAGCTTGCGGCAAGCACAAAAAAAGTATGTTACAATGCCTCTTGGAGTTCATAATCTAACAAAACAAGTCAATCTTATAAAATCTACGATACTACAATGTCAGCGCAGCAAAAGCCCAGCAAGCGAGATTTCCGTTACAAATTCGGCTATCTAGTACCCTTTGGACCGGATGAGTCATGAATTTTTTGATCTAGACTTACACATCACAGTCTCATTCCGGTTCGGATTCAGCATCGGTAAAAAACTATATTAATTCTTACAATTATTTTTTGTTCAGCACTATTGGTCTCACGAGGAAGGCGTAAAATTTAAAAAGCTTGTATCCGTAGTCAGCAGAAGTTTATTTATTAGTAGTTAATAATTAGTTGTTGAGCCTGGAATAGAATATAGGACAACTTTTGAATATCAAATACCACACTAATTTTTACATAGCTTCTAAGACCTCTCCGGGTTAAAACCTGACGAGAAATAATTTTCGTAAATTTCCCAAATCTGAAACATATCAAATACAACAAAGTATTTTAATTTTTGCATCAGCTATCTTATATAGCTCGATCCTATATCAGTGATCTACCGATATCGGTACTCTGGATGAATAAAATCTGCAAACGTCTTTGGTTCTTCGTACGAATGGTGGTCATGGTGTGAATCGTGAGAGTCGTCTTCTTGGGGTCCGATATATTCCATCTTCAAGACATTACCACACTCGGGACACCTCTCTATCGGACGACTACGAGATACCTATTTTAAAGTTAGTAGCGTCCTCTAGATAACTTAACATAATTTCGGACTAGAACGTACTGTAAGCCAAATGACATTGTGCGAATCGGCTGGAAATCCGGTGCATCCAGCATAATTTTCCTCTCCAGCAGACTTGACCATTATAGGGTTTTCGAGCGTGCCTAAGATTTTTAGAATTAACATAGTGATCCTGCGATAAGTAAACTATAGCTAGGTCTTTAATTACCAAGACGTGATGAATCTAGAGGTTTCATGTCAAATATATCAATGCCTTGCATCTTTCCCAATATTTCTAGACGTTCTAGACCAACAGCGTGTTCGAGATCTGTGGGAATGGTTCCAGGCGCTGCTCCTGGAGCTAGAAGATCATCGGGGCTGCTTATCTCTATCTCCACGTCAGTTTGCTGGCTTTATGCAGTTTGGCTATGAGGAGTAAAATCGGTTAGAAAGCGTACCGTGGAATTTTTTCATAGTTTGGCTATTTGAGTTAGCCTTGCCATCGTTAAACGGAGTAGGTGCTTCTCCTGTAACTATGTTAATAATGATAATACTCAGATAATCGACTTACTGCGAGCGAGGGAGGTTGAAAGACCCCGTGTAATTGGGCGAGTGACGGCTATGCGGCGAGCAGCCAGGAGAGCTGATCGTTGTAGATACATGGAGGGGAGTTTTAGGTGAAACCAGTCTTAGTGGACATCAGTAACGTCAGAATGTCGAATAGGATTTGTACATTGTGATTCGCCCAAGTCACGTGAGCGCCGGAATTAGAGACTCTATGGCTAACGTGATCAGAGCCACGTTGTAAGGTCGCGTACTGTGAAACTTGAATAGAACTTACTGATCTGAAATTGTACAGAATACAAGCGGAACCTTCGAGTCTTAACGAAGTAACCACAATCTCAACTAAGGATAATACAATTCATTTGTGCATGTTATAACTGATGCATACCATTTACAGATGATTATACATGGAGGCAAAACACCTATCAGTTGAATCTTCTCCTGACTTTGGGAGTGAAATTTTACTTGAGAGTCTAAATCCAAACATGGTCAAAGATTAGCCTGAGAACTTTCGACGAAATGGCGGCCATGGGGAGCTACGCCGATCCGTACTGGTCGAATCACTGATCTACAAAGGTTCTAAAACTGCACAACATGATGAGTTTAATAGTTATACTCCAAACCGGCTGGGTACCATATCACACCATACGATAGCCTCTACCGTCCATTTTCATGGAAAAAAATACCCAGCTATACAAGTGTTACGACTTACCTGAGAAGTACAACAAATTAAATAAACTTGATTTCAATTGAAGCTTTAAGGTGAAGTTTAATCTTCCGCAATTTTTGTGCGCTGTGCATGTACAGTCAAAGCACCGCACTCCAATGAATTTCAATCTGGAAATAGATATAAAAAATTTTCGGAAAATCAACCAGAGGGTTTGATAAAGTTCAGGACAGTGTTGTCTCTATCTACAGCTCCTACTAGCACATTCGGTCTCCGCATTTAAGCGTACAGTAGTAACGGGACAAGACCAATTGAAGAGCTCTCAAAGTCTATAAAATAGAGGGATGGAAGCAGTATGAAAGTGACGCTGAATTAAGGAAGAAAAGACGTATAAAATCAAGGAGAAAATTACGGGTAAAATGAGGCAATGCTGGGTCTAAAAAGAAGGGAAAATTTTAAGTAAAGGTGTCAAGGGCTCAGCCGTCTGGCGGTAGTGGCTAAAGACAGTTGTGCTTCAGCGGATCAGTATTGAGCTCTCTCCACGGTCAGAAATTGCGTGATCCACCAACTATGTGAAGTCTAAGATGGTCCGGTAATTTAGGTGGGAAGAAATTCGTGTACTTAACGGTAGCTAACCCGAACCAGCCCTGTTACAATTTTATTCAACCTCTCAAAGAAGTGTACAAGTAGTCAATTACCCACCACGTCAATATTTAAATGAGTCACTAGCCAAACCAATAATTGTAATTTTAATGAGTTGATTTAAGGGATTTGTTGTATAGTACTAAGATAGGCTAATAAGTTGCAAATAATGTTAAAAGTTATAATAATTGAAGCTTTCAACAAGGCCACGTTGTTGGTAAAAACGTGACTACAAAACCTGTATAGTACGGACTCATAACGATATTCGATACAAAGATATTCGCGTTATAACATTGTATTCTTCGCGCACGCATTAAGTTCTCATAGTAAACAACTACAAATTTACTATTAACCTTAAAGCTATCTAGATAGTTTTAGCTGTCCTTCATAGTCATAGACTCAGTAGGGACATTAATAAAATTCTATTCTATTCTATTCATAGTAAACAACATATTGACGATATTCGATATACCGATGTCACCGTCGCCTTGTTATCGTTATATCGAATAGCTGTCACATGGTGTAACCATTGTCATTGGCGGAAGCCTGATTATATTTAATCCTGTGCTTAATACACAAGGCAGAAATCACTGTTTACTAGTTTAAATCTAAATATGTCTTGCACTTCCCCACACGACTCATTATGCCTAGAAAAAGCCAGGATCCACCTCATGCAAATTTATTCTTAAATGGCGACTAAGATTACAGACTTGACGACGCGATAATTGAGGTGGAGGAGGAGGAGGTAACGCTTCTGGATATCATTGTTGCACATACTTTGTCACAGCAGGAGGAGGACGAGGAAGAGGAGGACGAGGAAGAGGAGGCAGCTGAGTCTCCTGCTGCCATTAGTTAAGCACTAAATGACCCCAAGCGCCTGCTCAGCTTCAAGGAGCATGACCCACATGCCTACTCCATGGAGCTCACGACACTCATGCGCATGTGAAGAAGCCTCCAACAGCAGGCTGAGTTTAATAAAAAGTGTGAGTAATTCGATAACTAGTTTAAATAATATATGAGATAGAATGATTTCACGTTTGTTTTGCGAATGAACGTGAAGGTTTCATTGAGTGAGTTAGGTAATTAAATGTGTCAGGAAATGCTGCTTAGTCATCTAGTTGGTCAAGTGCAAGGTGTCCACATCCTTGGTACATAACACATCTTGATCACTCCATACCTATAGTACTCACGATATACATTCCTCTGCATATCCCATATTACCGTCTATATTATCTTACTCTCGTGATAATCCCTTCTTAATATCCCAACAAAATGTGTTTGTACACATTGTCATATGATAGAGGTCTCCGCAAAAACGGTATTGCGCTATACAAGAGCGGCTCGGAATCGTCTCGCTATAACGATTCCGCACTGTATTTAGTTTTACTTCGGTGGTTACTTGAATCAATGCGCCTTACAAATTCAACGACTGAGGGTCATTAATTTCTAAATACAAATCATCATTTACGTTTTTAAGTGCGATATATTCTCTAAAAGATGTAGTCTAGTCTTCTACATTAACTATTGAATTTAAATCAAAGACAATGCAAGAAAAATGAACATGAAGTGTTTCTGTTACTATCACCTTGTTATGTATATATAGTTCAGCTGTATCATATTGTAGAGTTCATGATTGGTATGCCCTAGGCAATTATTTACCTGTAATCTAGTCTACCAACAACAACCCAATCATGAGGGATTGGCTTAGGTAATAATCAACCATCGTTTTTCACCTAGTCCACCTATTCAAATCTGAATAATTAACCAAACAGAATCTTTTGTAAATCCTAGCCACATTGAATCTACTGGCATGACCTATGTTACCCGCTGATTTTTCCTGAGTGCCATCGATTAAATTGTCGGCATTCAGTGATCAAATAAGTGCGCAGTCGAGACAGGGCAAGTTAACTTGAGGGCTCAAGTAATGGCGCAAAGATTTGTTAGCGAAATTCAAAGCCTACTTTGGGAGGGAAAGTTTTGCCTGCGTGGGATGGGGTGGTGTTGTGTTGCTAGCACATGCCCTTGACGTGGGATCCGGAGTTTATCCGGCTCCTATGAGCTGATTACATCAGCGATAAGCGAGACAACATCTTTCCGGTGACGCCACAATCACGTGGATGTTCCTGTCTAGACACCATATAACCCCATTTTGGATACACTCGTGCAGGCAGCTATTCATTCTGGTGTCATCCTTTCACACGTTGCCTGTCACTGATGGTGGTTTGAAATGTGAAATAAAGCATTAGCTTCGGTAAGATGCGTATGCTCCAAAATCGAGGACTCTAATGTGCAGGTGCCACAACACAATTAGTCAAAACCAAACTACTTATCAGCTTCCTCAAGATATTTAGCTAGATAATCTTGAAGTGGTGCTATGATCAGCAATGTAGTATGGTTGATCAAGTAGCTGGTATGTGGGTATCAATTGTGGCAGTACGGCATTATGGCGCATAAAGCAGACCCAGTCTCTACATATCGGAACAACAAGTAGTACTGTGTTCAGTGTGAGAGATGGGTTGTTGATATGGGATAAATGGTATGGCTGCTCAGTTGGGAGCACACTTAGGTGCACTGCATACTGGTTACGTGGTCGGTCTGTCAGCGAAGTAGCTAGAGGATAAGGAACGAGCTTCCCCGAACCTGTAACATAACAATCATCACAGTAACCTCATTTCTGCATAACAATGAATTTATCTCTCTATAAACTATCTTTACTGTTCCAGAGCAAGTGCATATTCCCAAATCATATACCAGGTAAAACAAGTGACCCATGAACCTACTTCGTCCAATTTAGGAGGTCAGAGGGATTATGATAGCCCAAGAAAACGCAGGGATGACAAATCCATTCTCTCGGATGCCCAGGCTTGAAGGATGGCTAAGCTATTGACAGCTAGACCATTAGTGGCTAATCTAGCCATATATTGAATCCCTTTGATAAAAAAATGCCATCTATTCCTGCATGTATCAATTTAAATAGAATGTGCTATTTGTGTTTTAATCTTCACCATACTCCGTAATGCTAATCAAGGAGCAGAATTGCAATTCCGGAGCGAGCTAGGCTGAGGCGTAAAATCCCAGCCATTGGTACTCCACTGGCTGGGCTCAATCTCTTAGCTTTTCCTTGGCATATGTAAAAGGACTGATCACGATAGCTGTTCGCATATGTGAATCCAAAAATAAAGGTTTATATTCTGTAAAACGAAAGAACTACACGAGCTACACAATTGAGTATCTACTACGTCTTACGTAAGTCACTTCAAGCCTGACTATCCAATGAGGTCACGTGATCAATTGTCACAAGTGGAATCGGATAAGTCCGATTCTAATCCTACAAGGCCCTTAGCCTGTAACAGCATATTCAATCCATTAGTACTTGCATAACATTTTATTAACCTAATTTGAGGCCCTTTGTGCAGGGTATGTATATTTACAATCTCTAATTAGACTAGCCTAGATTTATGTTATAGTCCTATCTGAGTCTAGGGTTATGGAAGATTTCTAGAAGCTACTTGAAAGAAACCAGTTACATTTAGAATAGTTTGTTCAAAGCATTAGAGATTTTATCTCATGGAGAGTTAGGAATAAGATCTCTAATGTTTAGATGATAGGATATTATCATGGTGGAAACACTCTGACGCTCACAATTGAAGCCTAGTTTGGAGGAAGGTTATATTCAGCAAGTTCAATATCATCCATGTACCCCATCAGAATCCAGAATGTCCCTCCCTGACCATAATTCTGATTTGATATTCTAACGTCCAAGGCACGAGCCCTGCATCTAAGTTTACGTGACTCGAGTTTTTGATCTGGAAAGACCAAGTAATACCGGCTTAAACCAATAATTTACTGAATAGCAGACAAAAATATGAATAAAAATACACTTTCTAGGTAAGGCACCCTGCGCCTCGCCTGAATCCCTCAATGATGCTCAACAAGGGATCAATTTTTATTAGACTATTTGACTTGTGCCAACCGCAGCACTTACGAAAAAAATTAATTTCTTGTGCCTCTATTTATTGAAGCAGACATAGCGTTCCATATTTTGAAGTGTCTATGGCGCCCCCTGAAACCTTAGTCTTGGTGTCCACAAGCACCCTAATGTCGAAAGCGTTCGGAAGGATACAGCACTGGCAGGCTCATCGACAAATCCTTTGCTCTTCTTTCAACCTCCAGCAAACCTATCCTCGCTTAATTTCTAGAGCCCCATCATAGCAACGGTTCCCCATAGGCCATGGACCGAATTTTACACATTATGATCTACTTTCCTCATTTAAATTATATCTAAGAACATAATTTTGAAGTGGATGAAGGCCGGTGAAGCATAAAATAAGCTCCAGCTTGCGATTGAAAAACTGCTTGGTTGGTTATTGAGGCAAGGTGGTTTGTGGTAAAATTGAGTGCGAGGAATCATGAGGGAATAGTAGGATTGACATTATTGAGAAGTCGTTGTATATAGACATGCTTATGATTGCTTTCGACTATGATTCGGATGCGATTATTCTTGGATATCCTAGATATACAGAGCATATCAAGAGATCACACCGGTACAACTCGATAGCAAACTAGTAGTTTTAGACGGCCATTGTTATTCTTCAATCACTTTTTGTTTCAGTTCTAAATTGCCTCGAACTCTTCATTAAATCGGGATTACTCAGGTCATTTTTGGTTGTGTATCCGCTGAATGGAACAAGCCACATCCATTTAGATGTTGACTGTATCCTCAAATGACCTGTTGACGAGTAGCATAATCATCATGCCAATCTCTAAGTTTGTTTTTCAGGCCTAGGTTCACAAATAGGTTTTACGCGTAGCTATCTCAAAGTCCCGAAATTCTACATGATGAGCCAGTGCCTAGACGTTTCCCCGGGTAGGTATTCAGGGATGAAGGTTGACTGGATGAAGAAAAAGCCACTATACCTTCGTAGTGGTACTTGCAAATGAGATCCGAGGCATGAGTGCTCTTCTTGTATAATGAGCCATATTTTCTGTGATTTTTCTCGAATTTTATCGTAGCTAGATAGCGGCACACGCAAATGTAATCTGATGCAAAATAAAGGGAGCTTATCAAAAGCATACGATATGTACAGTCGTGTTTTCACCAAACCTGGATCCACATTCATCCACTTGAAACCTTGTACCGCTGTTTTCATTACGACGGCGCTAACCCACATTGTGGCTGCGGACAGCTCAAAGCCCCATTGCACTTCCTATAGTGCCACCTAACCACCCATAGACCCACTCGAGCTCCAGCATCTTCAAGGGACCGAAAGAAATTTTTGCTAGGAACCTGGGAAGGGGTCTTACGTGTAGCAAAGTGCGTTTCCCTTTCTGAGCTTAACACAAGGATCTGCCCTAGAAATACCAGAGAAAGTATAAATAGGTCGTAAATTCTGCCTCAACTTTGAGCTTTGCGTTGTGGATGGATGATTTGGTATTCCTAAATGGGTATACCAATAGTATCCCGAGAGTGGGTGTAATACATCAAAGGAGTGAAGAGCCTCGGCGGCTAGTTGTAGAGGTATTGGTGCTACGATATACGTTATCATGTAATTAGAGAATTGCCTTACACACCTTGTTGAGAAGTAGCAAAGGCAAAGCTACCAGGGCAGTAAGCACTGGCGTCCATGACTCTAGTTAGTCTTTTTTTGGAATAAGATTTTAACTGTGTATGCAGCTATCTAGCTTTGACACAATATCAGAGAAAATGTACCGAAAAGATGACTCAATATACAAGAAGAGCACTCATCTCTCGGATTTCATTTGAAAATACCTCTGCGAAGGTATAGTGGCTTTTTCTTCATCCAGTCAACCTTCATCCCTGAATACCTACCCGGGGAAACGTCTCAAAAACCCTGGGTTATCCAGACATGCCTTCATCTTCCATTTACTTTCCTCCGCGCAAGATGTGGTCTGAGGCATCTTCCCAGGTGGAGTAAATGCCCAGGCTGCTCAAACTATAAGAGAGAACATCACCAGGAGGTGGACCATGGCACCTTTCATCGTTGACTTGTTTTTAAAGTGTGAGTCTTCCTTACTATCTACAAGAAAATATTGGGAATTAAAATGGTTGAATTTATAAAAATTTGTTAGTCTCTTTCATGTAGAAACTAGAAGTCCTCTATAGTCATAGACTCAGATAGGACTATAATAAAATCTAATCTAATCTAATAGTGTGAGTTGCACTCTCGTAGGCGAAGTCTTGGCGCGTATAAAGCTCAGTTCGTTAAACTCCTTGCCAAAAATTCAAAAATTACACGCCCGTCGAGACTGTATCCATCCTCCGTGTCATCTTGTAAACTTGTCCTAATCCCTCTCACGCCCGTCCCAAAGAACTGTGTCCCAGATTTGTACGCCACGCTTTGCTTCCTTCGTTGGGTGTGAATATCGGCGTGGGTGGGTATTTTGAGGTAAAATGAGGCCAGAGAATGGTCGATGAGAGGTGTGATCATTGGAATGAAGATTTACTTGGTCGTATTTGCAGACTTGATGAAACTAAGGTAGGAGACGAACTCGTTGGGAGCGAAAATATGACATGATGGAGTATTTTGAATCATTGCTTCGTGGGCCAACTTCTTCGGTATTGCGAAATTTAACTTAATTTGGCTCTGTTTGTTTGTTTATTATTTAACGTCTACCTAATGATTATAATACACTAGTCCTGGACTAATTTGGCTCTGTGAGAATATTTCACTCCCAGGTTCGTAGAGGACACCACGTGCAGGTATTCTGTCTTGCCCTCCACTAAAATAAATTATTCAATTGTCCTGATTTGGCGCCTTTTTGGCCCATGCAGGTGTTGACTTCAGTCAGATACAATGACGATATAGTTATGATGAACATCATGCCTCAGATATCATTTGCAAGTCTCACTACGGCTGTGACAAGGCGGCTTTTTCTTCCCCGCTGTCGAACTATGCCCTCCGTGAAACTCACCCAAGGGAAACCTCTCAAAAAACCTTGGGTTATCCAGACATGCCACCATCATCTATGTAGCTCACTTCAGCGAGGTGAGGTCTGCTGGAGTCGAACCAGCGATCTTCTGTCTCAGGTGGGATAGATGTTCAGGCTATCCAGACCCTACTTGGAAGACCGGCCCGGATGGTGTACCACTACACCATCCGACCCCTTGCCCTCCACTAGTTAATTTAGTGGATGGTAGAGACCTAAGCCAAGGCTTGGCACTCCGACGGTCGAAAATAGAAAACTAACAAACTTGATGTCTTGTCAGAAAACTCTCCACAAACCACAACTCATCGTCCGATATTCTCATTATTTGATTGAAGCGTAAAGACTCTTTCGGGGGACTATTCTCAACACCTGTCAGTGGTGTCCCCTACGAACCTCTATCTCTCACTGTAGAGTCTGCAGAGCCGAGATTGAGTAGCAAAGTCCTCACATCGATGAGGTCCCAATCGCTTCGGAGATCTGTATCGTCTTCACCCCTAAGCACATCTTCCTATCATCATTATCATGAAGTTAACCACGATCAGATCAGGTGGTAGGGTAGAAGCCCTACTCATCACCAATCCTTGATCATGAAGGAAAAGCAATCCGATGAGTTTCCGGAGTGTACCCAGCACCCGATACGCAGATGGTGGATTGAATCAAGTCGGCCTCGACTGTTACAAAGAAGGGATATATAGATGAATATGCGCACCTCGTGTGGTCCCGGTGTCTAGCCTCGCCTGGCTGGGGCTGCAGGTTTTCTGAGACTTTTTCCCGCGCACGCAGTTTCCATTGCTATCATTTTTATTTTTTTGGGTAGAAGGTTCCGTGGAAAAGGTGGCTGAACTCCCTGGGTAAACACTGAGCTGAATGTCTATTCATCACGGGCAATACATTAATGATCTTACAAGTAACAAAAGAGTATCGGAGCACTGTACAAGTTGTGGCCTGAGCCAGAACGGGGCACAATGTGCTACATAGTCTATGACTCAAGTAGTACAATAAACACAAACACATATATTCTTCCGCTCTGACTCCGATCAAAAATAACCACAAAATGTCAAACCTACTCCCTTCTACAATCCAGCTCTTAGCGATTAGGACACACCCGGGAGCAGCCAGCAGCATGACATGGAAATTGATCCGATTAATTACGACGATCAAATCGAATACGATGACCCATATTTACAGCCAGCCCCCATTGGCTTGATACAAGACACTCTGACTAAGAGCCTAAATTGTATGGCAGCCCGAGCAAAAGAAGCAGACACCTTTTTTGGAAGTGTTTGGGCACTAATTGACAAGCATAGCAGCGCACCCAACTACGCTGCACTACTCGCCAAGCAAGCTGAAGCATTCAAATGCCTCTGTAATGACCTAGCTAAAGTCGCAGCACGGCATTTAGATGCCTACCTCTATGATAAGCCTGTGACCGTTACTGTTGACGCCTCCCCGCCCAGCCGTAATGCCCAAAAAACTGCGCAGACCTACGCAAATGCTGTTTCACGGGCATCTAATAGGCAATTCGCCAGTCGCCACACTCCAACCCTCTCAACACCCGCCAAAGCGTGGTTTCAGCCCAAGCCCACCCGTACCGATGACCGGTTATTCGTTCGTATCCCGGAAGGTAACACACTCCGGGATCACTCAGCATACGCAATACAATCCCACCTGAGGGCTAAATTTGGTTATGAGGGTTAGATTTTAACAAATGTGCAGTCAACGAAGACTGAGTTTGCTTTCTGCCCCAAAGACAGAGACTCAGAAAATCTCATGGAAAAAAAAGTCTGTTAGTTTCTTCGGGATGCACCAGTAGAGAAAGTAACACCACGGACTTTCTACCGCATAAAAAATGTTCCCCGGCTATATGAAGCCCCGGAAAATATTAACAAAGAATAGAAGTACTTTCTTAAGTCCATAACTGCTGAGGCGTTGAAGGATGCTCTAGCCACCGTAGCTATGGCGGCCCCTGTAGTCATTACAGCTTCACGCGACAATGATCTCAATCCGACGTTCATGTTGACGAAATGGATTGTGTGATTCTAGGAATAATATCAGCGCCTACTACACACAGTGACGAAAAGGTCGCATTAAATATCCTGTATATGTAGTAAGATAGCTATTAGATCAGCAGATCTAATAATGTGCCTTTTAGGCTAGTTGGCGCAACGGTAAAGCTTTCTCGATATTTGCAGTTGCGCATAGTTATTACTATATGATTATCCGCCGTCACACGCACCATCTTCCTTTTTAGCCGCTGCACATAGAAAAAATTTCTACTCAAGCGTTAGATGGCTGTTCAGTGTACTTGGTGCTGGCTCTGGCACAATACAGGCACATGTGCCTCCGACCTCAGATGCCATCTTTGCAGATCCTCCAGACACTCCGAAAAAAGTAATGCCAATCAATGCGGCGCCATGGGCCAACACACATGGCCTAACAGATGCATCCACTATCATGGCCATAATTCCTTGGATCATGACAGCTATAACCTCCGTCCTAAGCCCTCCGGCCAATCGAAGACCAAGTATCAAGTAAGCGCTATCTGTCACGGTATTCGGATGTTAGTTGGCGTGGTTTGAGGTTAAGCAATAACTGAGCCTCTCAAGACCTCCGTGTAGCTAGATAGTCTTTTCCTTTTTCACTGCATAACTCATATGAAAAGTGCACCTCATACTTGGTACCCTCGCCCTGTGACATTTTGTTCGATCTCTTTTTACACTCAGTCGCATATTATAGCCTGAAGATTTTCACTTTCAACATAATAGGGTTTTCGTACCCAGAACCGCTCGGTTTGCGACCTGGTGAATATATTTGTTAATAGTATCTAAATCTGTAAAAATCTGCAAAATTTACTGAATATCCAGCTTCCGATCAGAAAATCTTTAAGTTTATTTTTCACTTTCTGCTTCCTGCTTTATAAAAAAAAAAAATAGAAATTATGTTCTCTACTGCAGACTTGCAAAATGACTTCTACAAATACTGAATTGAGACAGAGAATCAGCGAATCCTTACCTCTTATTTCCCTAACCTTTCTGGAGTTCTCTCTGAGTTCAATTTTACTCGCACGCTTGCAAATAGGCATTTTTTCCCCTCAAAGCTTGCAGAAATAATCAATGGCTCCCAAACCCGAACATGGATGATAATGTAAAAGCCATTTTTGCTATGCTCCTTGCCTTCGAAGACGGATTTGAAAAATTTTGCTTGAAAGCAATTGAAAATGAATTGGTATACAACGAAGAACGCTCTAGGAATGCGAGGGCGCGTAATGCTCGTACAGCTACCGAAAACGAGAAGGACATCCTTCGAGCACAACTTGAAGCAAATAGAGCCACACTCACAAGAACTTGTGTTGAACTTGCAGCCAAAACTCAGCCCCAAAATACAATTGTTCAAAATACCCAAAGCCACGCCTCAGGCGAGAGTAAAGCTGCCAAAGCCCAAACTGCCCGTCGAGCCCAAAGTATCCAAATAAGTTTATGGCATTAATAAATGAATAGAACCCCGTTCACCGCCAGGAGAAGTACGACACTTTTAAGACACAAGCATAATGGGTAATATCAGTTGACTCTGGATGGTTTCCAACTGATACATCTAATGTATTTGTTGGAAATGGAGACACGGAGTGTTGTGGACGTATGGGCCCTCCATTTCGTCTAGGTTCCCGACACGATCTTGTGTGTGTTTAAGAGGTTGGAATGGGTAATATGGTAGCGCTTCAGGCTGCCTATTACATATACGAGCGGCTGTATGGCGTGAGCACAAGGAGGTTATTGGGGGTTTTCTATGCCTAGATGGCGCCACACTCGTTTATGGTGTGGCTTAGGCTACGTGTCGCTTACACTTGTACTTGTAGCGCATACTTTCCACACTTTTAGCTGTAATCCGAACATGACACTCTTTTAGTCAACTTCTACTTTCGTTCCATGAATATTGCGCCCATTTCATTGCGCGATATTTCCAACAGTATTGTATATATGTGGCTTAATAGATAGCCACGCTAGGAATGCAGTTTGTGACGGTCATAAGTCTATTACTGCTAATTTGAATGATTCCTCACAATGGCAGTTGCAGAATAAGAATGCGCTCTAGACCGATCTTGATAGCCGATATATCCCATTTAATTCTGCAAAGTTGCAAGAAATACGCTGGATAATTATTCCAAAGACAGCACGAGAAACGGCACTCGACCATACAGTGAATGGAAAGCTGGATTTATCAGGCTTTCTAACCGCACCATGTTATGTTCGCACGAAAAAGTTAACAAATGGCGTAGATATATTGGGGTTGATAACAAAAGGATACTTCGATCATAGGTAGATAACCCTAGTGATGAAGATTTTGCAGGATGGGTGACTAGATGTGACAACATCGCTCGCAATCAGCTTCAGGAGGCTCACTATGATCTGATCAATCATTCTAGCAGTTTGAGTAATAATGCGAAATTCAAGGATCAAGCCAAATACAAATCACATATACTAATTGCTGCTTCTGGACCCAATCTTCTAGACGACCCCATGAATATTAGCCAGCTTCAAATTTTTGATAGTAAAAGGCAGCACCAGCGTAGTCAAGGTCTTTTTCTAGCCTGTGGTCAGAGCGACCATATTTCCCGAGACCATCATCGGAAATTTAACCCGATCCCAATGCCGAAGCATGCCAATATCACGTCAGCCTACAGTAGACAAAATCGCCAAGATATGGAAAATCGCTCGAGCTTTGGACCTCATAGCACTGATTCACAGCGCCTTTATGTATATCCTCAGTTTTTCCCCAGCCCCCTCAAATGCCCGTGTCATACTATCCCCTCATGCGCCCACAAATAGTGCCGCAGCAATGCTTTCAGCATCTAGCACAGCCTCGTTTGCGTGCCATAGGTGAAAATCCTGGATATGTGTCTGATACTAGTTCTGATAATAAAAATCCCAATGGAGGCCGAAATGAATCTGAAAAACTGGATCAGCTAAAAAGCAAATCTCTGATCTAAGTCGCAATCAGAGGTGTGATTGGTATGATGAAGAGGAATAATCAATCTGAGCAATATTGTTAGATAACTCGCCTTTAGAGCTACGTTCTACTGGCTCTAGAAACTCTATGTTGCTTCAAACTCAACTTTCAGATCCACGCATACTTGACACTTTGATATTTCACACATCCAATTTACTTGGCAGCGGCTGTCTGGCCTTCGCACTCGCAGACTCGGACTCAGCTGTAAAGCGCTTCAATATCTCAACCAAGAAACTTATCAACCCCCACAATGTTTGCCTATCTGATGAAAGAACCCAAGCCACTGTTACCGACTATTTCACCATTCGCATGCACTTGGGCCAGCACCCAGAGATAAATGTGGTCTATGTAACAAATCTGAGTGAGTGCAACCCAATAATCCTGCGTATACCATGGCTTCAGCTCCATAATTCCCTTTATGATTGGAATGATATGGCAGTTGATTTTGGCTCCCAACTCTGTCAAAGTCATTGTCTTCCACGGAGGATTTCACAACCTGATTAGTGCTCGCACCAAAATATCCCTGGAAAACATGAAACCCCGCTTAAGATCTAGATCAGACCCCCTCCAACTACACCAAAGTTATACCAAGCTACTGTGGAAGATTGACCCGATCATTATATTAAACCTATATCAGATGATAACATGGAAATATCTATGGATCTCTTACGAAGAAAAGCAGTTCAAGTTGATGTTGACAGATATCTTCAAGACAAGCAGGAACCTTTGATAACTGATATCATAGATCGCCTCCATGTTACGGGATTAGTCTTTTGGGTTTGTGCTGTCTGCGCCAGTACGGCAGGGATAGAATACAGGACCTAGCTAGCTACGGGGGCTACCAATGTTGCGGTCTGTATGTGGTTGCTTAGCAACATAGATTTTTATGATTGGCGCTGATAATTACAATTCCCTATATATACAGCGAGGAGTAGGACATATTCTTTCCCTAGATCTCATTCTGGACTTTCTCTGCTGTATACCAACACCAATTGATCCGGCGACACTACACTCAGAATTACACCAATATATGGAAAATTTTATCAAACACATGAAGATACGTGCTCCGTCTGATTCAGAATCATCTCCAACTCTCTCC
This sequence comes from Blumeria hordei DH14, assembly GCA_900239735.1. Taxonomy (NCBI): domain Eukaryota; kingdom Fungi; phylum Ascomycota; class Leotiomycetes; order Helotiales; family Erysiphaceae; genus Blumeria; species Blumeria hordei. Next base: position 4,640,185 of record OENG01000023.1, read on the forward strand.
AGCAAATCCTCTGAAGACGAATTTTATAACACCGTGGACATTCTTGATAGCTTGTCACCAAACAACCTTGCCAACAGCTTATTCAACGACTTATCTCAGTTCTGTTTTACCCAAGAAGTCTCAAGTAACCAAATGATGAGGGATATCAATTTTTGTCAAGTGGAATAGAGCGGCTCTTACGTGGCCTACTCATTATCAGCTTCTTCAGGTCCAATGCTAGGTATATGCACCCTATCTAGTCACAGAGATCGCAATTTTTATGAAGATTTACGAAAGTATTCCGGAACCACAGCGTCAGCGAATTCGGAGTCACTGGATGAAGTATGGAACTTACACAGTGAGTTACAACTGGAGGGGATTCTTAGGAAAGTGTAACGAGGCATACTTTGAAAAGGTTGGTGCTGAAAAGGTCGAACCTAAGCTACACTCGATGAAACAAGGTGAAGCCCAAATTTTCAGACAGTTTCTACAAGAGTGTGAGCTTCCATTCGAATATGCTGGAGGCCACGAATGGTCAGAAGGACTTTAAGTAAACCAGCTTCGCCGATCTATCAGTGAGAAATTTCTTGACAAGATCGACGCCTCAAAGATGCCCAAGGATTACTACCATGCCTGGGTGGAGGACGTGGCCAAAGTAGCCTCAAATATCGAAATGCGGGATAATTTCGTTCGGAAGGGCGAATCCCAAATCACTCAATACACTACCCGCAACAAGATTGCTCAGAGCGAGGCTGCTCAATAACAGCCAAACTTCATAGATAAAGCGCTGCCTTTCACGCCAGCATCCAGGATGTACCATGAAGAGGATATAGTAATGGGTAGCATGAAGGTCGATTTGAATGAGCTAGCCGTCTTAATCACATCTTTGAATACAAAACCCAATGGCAAGCGGAATGGGACTAAAACCCTGGAGCCAAAACCACCTGTACCTTGGCGATGTGAAATAGAGTTCAATACCATTCGTGAAAGAAATGTGTGTTTAAGATGTGAAAAATTATGACACAATTCGCGATTCTGCTGGAAGTTTGGACCCCCTAAATAGCCAACAAAAATTAATAACATGCAGGAGCTGAGTCATTACTTGGAGCAGGATATTTCGGGAAAAGATTAACCTCCAGTCACAGTCGCGACTGGAGAGAAAGGAGTGTTAGGAAGGATTGTCAAATGAATAAACATAAAATACACGATATAATTGGCAAATTACACGGCAAACCAGTTTTAATTGATTCAATAATAAATTCTACTTGTATTCCTGCGTTAGTGGATTTAGTTTGCACAATTTATTCAGTTCTAAGTGATTCTATTGCAGCACGTCTCAACCTCCTGCGCCAAAAAGTTCACCCTAGAGAGCTAAAACTAGCAAAAGATCTGATAAAGATGCGAAATTTATAGTAGACGAGATTTGCTGGGCAGATGTTGACTTAGATGGGAATTGCAGTACCATTTGTGGGTATGTTATTCCTGGACTAGCGCATGGTATTATTCTCGGAAAGCCATGGATGAGGTATTACAATGTCTACAGAGCTCGAGATAGAGTGTTATCCCTAGATAGAGAAAAGCACATCATTCGCACCCATAGTTCGGCCTCTCTTATAATTCAGGTTGAAATTATTCGGCATACAGCTATGTCAGCTTTCTTATGGAGAGCAGAGAAACAGCAAGGAATCGAAGAAGATAAGAAAACTATATCGGTGTATGCAGCATCAGTCAATGACATTAAAAAAATGCTGGCACCTAAAAGACAATTTTCTCGACAAGAAATAAAAGCTAAACTTCCGGTTCAAATACTCCATCATTTTCTAGCATTTGAAGCTGATAAAAATGACCACAGTGATCTACCGCCCCATTGTGAAGGCGTAGACCTGGCTATTGAAATCGGAAAGGATTAACAGGGGCGAACTAAGGATCTTCCGCAAGGTCCCTTATTTGATATGTCACGAGACTAGCTGTTATGTTTCAGAAAAGAAACCATTCAGCTTCTCGATCGTAACTGAATCAGAGCTAGCAGCTCGCCAGGAGGAGCTTCAGTCATGTTTGTGAAAAGACCCGGCGGAGGACTACGATTCTGTTTTGACTATCGGTCTCTGAACGCAATTACCAAAAAAGACAGGTACTCCCTTCCATAGTAATAGAAACTTTTGAATCTACCTCCACGGCACGCTGGTTCTCAAAAGTAGATGTCAGCGCAGTCTTCCATCAACTCATAATTAAAGAGGGAGATGAATGGGAAACAGCATTTCAAACTAGGCCGGGTAAGTTCGAACGGTTAGTAATGCCTTTTGGCCTAATAGGTGCCCCTGCAGCTCGGCAAAGATGGATAAATAGCCTGTTGCACGGGTATTAAGATGAATTCTGCACCGCCCATCTTGATAGTATGCTTATCTGGAGCGATGGATCAGAAAAAGAACATCCCGAAAAAGTTAACAAAATCCATTAGCGCCTTGCAAGCGTGGGATTAAAATTAGATTTAAAAAAATGTGACTTTGCTGTTAAAGAGGTAAAGTATCTCGGATTCATTGTTACCGCAGGAAAAGGTATTTCAGTCGATCCAGAAAGAATCGAGGCCATCAAGAGGTGGGATCTACCTCGAACCCAAACTGGAGTGCATAGCTTCCCAGGCTTTGCAAATTTTCACCGAGATTTTATAGATGAATTCGCAAGCATTAGTGCTCCCCTCCAGCGTTACACCAAAAAGGAGTTCTCTGGGAAAGGAAATATCCAATTAGATCATCAAGCTCGCCAATATTTCGAGAAACTAAAGAATTACTTCATATCCGCACCAATACTTGCGCTATTTGACCCAGAAAGCAAAACAGTACTCAAGACTGACTGTTCAGGATGGGCGATGGGTACTTGCCTGTCTCAATGGGATTAATCTGGAAAATTACGGCCCATTGGATACTTTTCAAAAAAATTGTCGCCCTGTGAATACAACTATGATATCCACAAAAAGGAATTATTGGCTATTGTTTGGGCAGTAGAGTTTTGGAGATCGGAGTTAATGTCGCTAAAATACGATATTGAAATACTGACTGATCATAAAAACTTGCAGTACTTCATGAATAAAAGAACCCTTTCAGAGAGACAAATTAGATGGAAATCATTGCTTGATGATCTGCCAGGGATTAAGCTGAAATATAGACCAGGTAAAGATGCTGTCAGGCCGGACGCTCTATCGAGACTTGAACAAGATATCTCAAAAGATGCCAATGACTCGCGACTCCTTCACCGCCAGATGCAGCTAATTTCAAATAATTAGATAGAACCTAAAATTCAGGTACCAATTAATAATATTCGTTCTTCAATTGTGAATTATGATGCGCCGTTCGAAAATGTGGAGCTGTTCGTCTTTGGGAAATAAGTGTCCAATGTGACGTGATCGATGTTTGAAAGTACTTCAATTAATCCTTAGAATATTAAGCTAAAGAGAGAAGAAAGAGACTATGAAAGGCGGGGTATCTACCCCAAACTTTATACAAAGAACGTGGGTGACATTATAAAATTGGCGAGGAACAGAGCCTTTATGACTCAGGCCGCCCTCATCATCAACATCGTGACTAATCGTCACATCCAAGTGGATAGTCAATTTAGAGATATTACAAAAGACCTGAATGAAGACAAGAGGTGCTTCCCCCCTTCGGTAAGATCTAAAATCTCCATTACAGAATACTTGATAGACCAAAATGACCACATCAGATGGAGAAATCGACTCATAATTCCCAAATATGAGCCTCTACAGACAGCGTTAATAAATAAAGCACATAACTTACCAATAACAGGACATCCTGGACATGAAGTAACGTTGAGTATTCTGAACAGAGATTTCTACTGGCCTCATATAAGAAGTATGGTGCTACAATTTGTACTAAACTGCGATACATGTGGTCGAACCCACGTATGGAGGGATAAAAAACGCGGATTTCTCAAATCATTGTCCATTCCGGAGCGTTTCCATCAAGAATTGTCTATTGATTTTATGACAGATTTACCTGCTAATAATAACCAACCACGCTACTTAATGGTGATAACAGATGGATTGAGTAAAGAGATAATCTTCGAGGCTATGGATACAATAGCTGCCGAATCCTGTGCGAATAGATTCTTAAATTGCTTTTAACGATTTCATGGTTTCCCCAAAGCCATAACCTCGGATCGCGGAAGCAGCTGGGTTGGAGACTTTTGAAGCGACTTTGTGAGCGGACTGGCATACAACAGCGACTCTCCACAGCCTTCCGTCTGCAAACCGATGGAGTACTGAGAGGGCTAACCATAAATTACAAGCTTACCTCCGTGCATTTATCACTTATCCGCAGACTGACAGTTCAGAATTACTTCCCGCAGCTCAGCTGGCGCTACACAACAGAGATTCTTCTCTTGGATATAGCCCATTTTACTTAAGCCACGGATATCATGTTCCAGCTCTTTTCCAAAATAGCGACATAAATTCTTCTTAGTGCACCTCTTCAAAAGCTCGCAAAGTAGATAGCCTAGTCAAAAAACTTGAGGAAGGGCAAGCAATAGCTCAAGCTTCAATGGTGCGGCATCAGCAGATAATGAAAGATATTGCAAATAGAGGTCGACAACAGGTAGAAGTTTTTAGAGAAGGCGACTGCGTATGGTTTAATTTAAAAAATATCTCAACGCCAAGACCTTCGAGGAAACTCGCTTGATTACACGCAAAATATAGAGTCCTGAAAGTAATCTCTCCCCATGTGATTGAGTTAGATGTTCCATTAGGTATTCATCCTCGCTTCCATGTCGATTGCTAAAGGAGGTTGCCAATGATCCATTACCTCCGTAACAACAAGACGTCAATCAAGTAGCACCGACTGATGCTTCAGTAACACGGAATGAACAGGAATTCGAAATTGAGAGGATCCTCGAGGCCGAAAATGTACGTCGTGGAAGTGGAAAGTGACGCGTAGTACTTGTAAAGTGAAAAGGACAGTTGAAGCCAACCTAGGAACCACGTTCAGAAGTTAAGAATACCGTTGCCCTCGAAATTTTTGAGCAAAGATATGGAGCCACCGATAACGTTGGATAAACGAATATTGGTGTGTCTACTTGAGTGCGGAAACATTCTAAATAGGGGAGGTAATATTACTGGATTAATCCCTTGTGTTTGTACTGTCTGCTACAGTACGGCAGGGATAGAATATAGGGACTAGCTAGCTACGGGGGCTACCAATGTTGCGGTCTGGATGTGGTTGCTTAGCAACATAGATTGTTTTGATCGGCGCTAATAATTACAATTCCCTATATATGCAGCGAGAAGTTCTTCTTCCCCTAGATTGTGTTCTGGACTTTCTCTGCTGTATACCAACACCAGTTAATCCGGCAACACTCTACTCAGAATTACACCAATATATTGATCATTTTTTACAAAATAATGCAAAATTTCTGCCGCCACATCATCCTTGGGACCATTAAATTGAGCTTTTACCAGGAAATCAACCACCATTCCATTAAAATAGGCTATTCTCACACAGCAAACTCCAGTGCATAATAGAATGGATTGAAAATGTTGTAAAAATCTGAGTTCATAACTGCACACACCATCAGGGGATAACCGTGCACCAATTAAGTTAACCCCTTAGAATCTGATCACTATTGCCTCCTGATTGCTACACACTAACACCAACGTGTTCACTATAATAAGGACACCACTGTAGTTACTCTAGCTATCATAGACATTAACATATGGAGGAACAAGGGTTGGAACTCTTGTATATAGATAGGACCTTTTTTACTCTTAGTATCCACATCCACATCTACAATTCACTACCATTCAATCATCTTACTCTGTACAAGTGATCTATTGAATTCTCCCATACCTATCAGTATTCTACTCAAAAGGTGACGTCTCCCTATCCATCGCCCTCAGCCTTTCAATAGAAACAACGTTAGAGAAGGGACTTATACGCGAATTATCCTCACCTGCTGCCGCTCCCCCTCTTCTTGTACCCAAATCTAGCGGTGGAGTGTGAATATACCAAGATTATTGGGGACTCAATTTAGTCACTGCGAAAACGCTGTACCCACTTCCTTTGATTTGTGAGACATCAGATTCAATATCCACTGCTCAATTATTTACCAAGTTGGATGTAATTGTCGCTTTCAATCGCGTTCGTATTGTAGAGGACCATGACTGTGTTTACTTATTGTTTTGGACTTTACGAAATGCTTGTAACGCCATTTGGATTGTAAAATGCACCCGCCACATTTCAGAATTGTATCGGTCATGTCCTTCATCATGCTCTTAATGATTACTGCACTGCGCACCTTGATGGTGTCCTAATATACTCAAGGACCCGAGAATAACATAATAAACATGTTTGTGAAATAATTCATCGGCTTGGCGGAGCTGGTCTATAAGTCGACATTGACAAATCAGTTTTACATAAAAAAGACCAAGTACGTGGGCCTAGTGATTTTCACTGAGGCGCTTAGTATGGATCCTAAAAAAACTAAAGTGATAGTCACCTGGAATGCACCCATTACAGTCAAGGAGTTACAGCAATTTTTAGGGTTTGCAAACTTCTACAGACGTTTTATCAGGAATTATTCAGGGAAAGTTGAACTCTTGACCCGTCTACTGCGAAAAAATGTGATATGAGTCTGGAAGAGTGATCAAACAGATGCTTTCAAAAATCTGCCGAATTTGTTTACTCAGGCGCCAACAATGGCTCATTTTGATCACCAAAAACGCACTATATAAGAGACCGACGCTTATAACTGGAAAATGGTCCTGGCATTATCCAGGTAGGAAACGATAATATATCTCATCCTTTAACATTCTTTTTCTCAAAACATAATCCTGCCGAGTCGAATTAAAATATCTATGATATAGTACTATTCGCTATTGTCAAAGCCCTTAATGAATGGCGCCCTGAGTTGTCAAGTACACATGAATCATTCGATATTTTAACTGATCACAAAAACCTTCAGACTTTTCATACTGCCAAATAACTAAACCAACGTCAAATTCGGTGGTCAGGATTTCTGCCGCATTTTAACTTTAAGATTTCATAGTGCCCAGGATCGAAAGCACTGCACCCTGATACATGAAGCCGCCTACCAAGTCTCAAGCCAAAGGATGCCTCGGATGAAAGACTTTAGAACTGTTTTCGCTCTAAAATACTATTAAGTGAACATAAAGCCAGTCTAGCAAATAATCTAGCCTTGCAAGATAAAAATATTGATCATCATGATGTTAATTTAATCAAGGTATTGACACCTGAATTGAGTCTATCTGATTTAATAAATCGAGCTTATAAGGCTAACCGGACAGCTCCATCTATGGTGGAATCCCTAAAACCCCTGTATAATAGGTCCTGGCCGGTTTCCATTTCTCGCATGCTTTAGAAGGATAGAATCGAGTTTGAATCAATTGATGGACTGATCTACTTCCAAAATTGACTCTCTATCCCCGGTCTGGAAGATTTACGCCTTGAAGTTATTTATTGCACCAATTTATCTGGTCCTGTAGGTCATCCCGGCCGTGTAAAAACTCTAGATCTAGTCCAGCGCACATACTGGTGGCCCCGTGTCACGGTTCGAGTATCGATGCTGGAGCGATCAGATATATAAAGATAGTTTATTAGTTTCTCCGTAGCTAGCTATGGACGTCCTACTCCAACTATTTATACACTTACTATTCTATCTAGAATATTCTTCTTGTCTGTAACCAGTTTCTAGTATTTTATCCTGAGGCTGGTTTGTAGTCTTACTACTAGTTTCTAGAAATTTCTAGTGACGTTCTGATTGATCTACGAAAGAATATTGAGTTTTATTAAGGAAATAATAACCCCTCTGTCATTGAGGTTTTTTTTTTTACATCAGATTTTAATTGCGTATGCAGCCATCTAGCTATGACACAATATCGGAAAAAATGTACAGAAAAGATGATTCAATACAAAAGAAGAGCACTCATGCCTCGGATTTCATTTGCAAGTACCACTGCGAAGTTATGGCGGCTTTTTCTTCACCCCAAGTCAACCCTCATCCGTGAATACCCACCCAGGGGAACATCTCAAAAACCCTGAGTTATCCAGACATGCCTTCATCATCCACTGAACTTTCTCCGCGCGAATTGTAGTCTTCGGTGTCTCCTTCCCAAGTGGAGTAGGTGCCCAGGCTACTCAAACCATACTAGAGAAAACCACCAGGAGGCGGACCACGGCACTTTTCATCGTTGACTTGTTTTTATAGTGTCAGCTGCACTCTCGCAAGCAAAGTCTTGGCGCACGCACAAAGCCCAGTTCCTGAAACTCCTTGCCAAAATTCGGAATTTCACACGGGTAGAGGTTGCATCCATCCTCTATCTCATCTTGTGAACTTGTCCTAATCCCTCTCATGCCCATCCCAAAGAATTGTCTCCCAGGTTTGTGCGCCACGCTTTGCTTCCTCCGTCGGGTGTAAATATCGGCGTGGGCGTGTACGTGGTGGTCAATTGAGTCCAGAGAAAGTCGACGAGAGGTGTGATCATTGAAATAAGGATGTACTAAGTCGTACCTGTAAACTTGATGAGGTTTTGGTGGTGATTGATCTCGTCAGGTGTGAAAATTTGATTAGGTGGAGAGTCTTGAATCTTTGCCTCATGGGCCCATTCAGCTCAGTGTTTACCTGTGGAATTTAGCCTCCTTTTATTCCTTTTCGATAGGATATCTGCATCAATCGTTGAAAGATAGATCGGAAAAGCCAGCTGAGAAAATCTATGTTGAGAAATAGATAGTGATTACATGTATTACCGGGGGACAAAGCTCAACACCGGTCAGTGGTGTCCCTTACGATCCTCCAGCTCTCCATGTAGGGTATGCAAAGCCAATATTGAGAAACACCTTTTCAACTCTGAGCTGATATATCTCACCCTTCCTTAAAGATACGCCCCCGAAAACATACCGGACGGCCAAGTCGACGCGAGTGATGCTGCGAATGAGGAAAGATATTGCCACACCAAACGCTACAACGGTAGTCAGAGAGGCTCTCGTCCTATCACAATATGCTCTACACACTAGCGGGCGAAAAAAGCCAACGAAAGCAAACTAAATGACCCTCCCGCTTCAAAAAAGTCGATTTCGACGCTTCAACAGCATTACTCATTCGATTCAAAAATTCCGAATCAATTAGTTTGGAGGGCATCTCAAATACAGGAGTTATTCGACAACTCCACGTTCGTAACGACTATTGGATGTCACGCTAGCCTCTTTCTCGGCAGTAACTCTCGAACAAGTCTTCTCCGACAAACTTTCGCGACCTTTGATTAGTCCTGCGGCATGAATCATGGCAGGAGGGAATAGGTGGCTAGGAAGGTTGAGATACGCTCGTAGGTATACACAGGTCTGCTGCGCCCGGTTGACCGATACCTTCGTATTAGAAGAGCCCCAAGTACAGTGATTTTTGAGACTTTTCCCTGCAACTACACACCCACAAATGGCCATCGTTTCTTTGGCTGGAGAGGGGGGATAATTACGGGATAAAGACTCCTCTTATTGTGTACTAGAATGAAGATATATAGTGGTATTACTTCTGGAAAGAAGTCGTGAAGGAGATATAAGAGGGAGTACACTACCCGAGGCATAGATACTTCCAGCCTGTAGGTAGAAATGTGTTGGAAATATCGCGCAATGAAATGGGCGCAGTATTTATGGAACGAAAGTAGAAGTTGACTAAAAAAGTGTCAAGTTCGGATTACAGCTAAAAGTGTGGAAAGTGTGCGCTACAAGTACAAGTGTAAATCCAGAGTATGAGTGTCTCTAACGTCAAAAGAGTCATCCTATATGTATGCATAGTACCGGTCATGTGTCATAGCTAGATAGCTGAAAACACATCAAATGATTTAAAAAAAAAAAAAAAAAAAGAAACTAAGCCACAGCATACACGAGTGTGGCGCCATCTAGGCATAGAAAACCCCCCAATAACCTCCTTGTGCCCACGCCATACAGCCGCTCATATATCCAATAGATAGCCTAAAGCGCTACCATATTACCCATTCCAACCTCTCAAATACACACAAGACCGTGTCGGGAACCTAGACGAAATGGAGGGCCCATACGTCCACAACACTCCGTGTCTCCATTTCCAACAAAATGACCTACATGCCTTTGCATAGCTATAGACTCAATAGGGCAATAAACATAAACACATGTAGTTCCAATAATCTATGTGTTACAAAGCACTTTTCAAATAAACGCGATCGTGGATTGTGATGCATGAGCGTACCAAGAGACCATAGCCCAAAGCAACTTGAATATTTTTGGAGATCAATGTGTTTTAATAGTAGTAGCAATAGTTGGATTTTTGAGATCAGAAATTATGCATTTTTATCTATTTCTTGTTGGGAGACACTAAGTTCATTACCACCTTTGAGATAGGACTCACTCTCCCCATAGTTTTTTCCTGCTTCGACCCAGCGTTTCCATCGAAAATCCCTTTTCTCCGCGCAGAGCTTGAGAAGTGCAGGCCAGTAGATTTTATGGTCATACTCGAATTCAAGAGCTCCCTGAAAATCCTTACAAAGTTGCTCAACTGGTACTATTTCTTTTGCATCACCATTAAACACTAATTTTTCGCGGGTCTGGGGATCAATGAATGGTGTGAGAAGCCTGAAGAAGCCATCTACTATCCATGAAGCTAAAAATGTTAGACATGAGGTGGAATAATAGGTCAGAAAACGCACAGCTTAAAAATGCCTTTCCCAAACGCTCAGGATAATGGGTTTGGATAATATCCAAGATCTCCTTGGCTTGGCCAAGGCTCGGAATTGCAGTTGCTTTTATTCTCAGGTTTATGATTAGAGTCAAAGTTTCTTGACCTGCCTCAGTAAAATCAATCATCCTTTCCAGCATAAACACAACGAATTGGACCTGTCGTGGACCAGCTTCCGAATTCTGACGACCTGCATACATGTAGCCACAAGGTCTAGTGAATAGATCGTATCCGAGTAAGATTAGCTTTCCAGTTTCATTTTCGGACGAGATACCATCGCCAGTAATTTCCTCAACCCCAAAATCACGTCGCCATGTTAAAGTTCCTTGGATACGCTTAGCAGATTTGGCAGTATCCCACTTTGATGCTCTCAAGTATCGGAGAAGACACTCCTTTGTTAACCAGAAAATTTCGCTCTCAGTAATTGGGCCGTTTTTACCTGACCGACTCGGGATTTCTTTCCATGATTTTACTATCTTTAGTAGATCCTCATATTTAACCTTTTGAGAAGTGTTAAGTTCTACGGCAGGCGGTATTTGTGCGGTATCAGAGGGCTTCTCAATTGGTGTCTGTAATGGCTTGGCAGATGATGTTACATCGACGGCCATACCTCTGCGCTGTATGTGAAGATTGTGTGATGAGCTGTAAGGATCTTGTGGATAATTGCGACGAGAAATTTCGTTGTTCCAAGACTATGTATTTAAAAATTATCCCTAAAGGCATTAGCTTCTATGAAAAAGCTGAGCAAAAGATGAAAATTACCGTGCAGGTGGTTTGATTATTTTTGGACTCTTTACGCCCTTCGGCTGTTTTCATGAAGCTTTCTCTTGCTAATATTAGGTTACGCAGATGCATGTCTGAATCATGTCGCCTTTGACAGTTGTGACAACATGCCCATTGGCTGTGCATTTGGGTCAGCCCTTAGCTAACTCTAAATGAACATTTCTCCATCGCGATTGCCAGGGTGCTTTAATCTAGCAAAAGTATGTGGACTTACAACTACCGAAAACTAACCATCCACCTTAACTATTGTGCAGATTTAGATCGCCTGTATTACCAATGCTGATGGTTATTGGTATGCGGTGTTGTCATAGTAGGGAGAAAAAGTTACTTCAGTTTCACAGAAACCATAAAAATTGTCAGCAGAAACGTGATATGCGCCCCAAAGACAACAACAATTTCAAAATGAGATAGGAGTAAATCCTACGACTCAAGATCCATTTTTGTACAAGTAAAATTTGTATGGACCTCAAGTTGGCAATATCTCCCGCCAACCGTCCACCAAATGGATATAAAAGGGGGTGAAAACTTTGCATTTGTCAGTGGAGTCCCCGACAAACCTTCAGCTCTCATTGTAAAGTCTGCAGGGCCGAGATTGAGTAACGCTTCCGTTATCGCTTCGATGAAGATACCCAATCGTTTTCGTGATTCGTTTCATCATCACTCAGCAAGTTCCTATAGCACCATCATCATGAACCTAATCATTATCAAATCAGTTGATTGGGTCGAAAATACACTCATCACCCAATCATTTTCCTGGACACGGAGGAAAGGCTGTCCGACGAGTTTCTGTGGCGCACTCAGCACTCTGTACGGCGATGGTGAATTGGATCAAATTGACCTCTATTGTTTCAATGAAGATACAGATGGTTATGCGCACCTCATATGATCCTGGTGTCTAGGAGCTGCCTGGCTGGGGCTGCAAGTTTTTTTAGAACATTTTATGAGAGTAAGGTTTCGTGATAAAGGCGGTTGAAATCTACTGGTAAATACTGAGCCAAGTAGCTATGCATCATGGACATGTTATCAAAGATCCTTTCTCGTAATAAAAGAGGACAGTACCATTGTGCAATGTGTGGCCTGGGTCAGAGAGGAGCCCAATGTGCTGGATAGTCTCAGACTCAAGTATCACAACAAACACACTGTAGATTCAATCGAAAACACAAAAACTCCTCAGACGTGACCTTCGCCTCGTACAAATTTCTCGAAAACATCGCACCCTGGGTTGAAAAACACTCTGCGTCATTACTTCTCAGCCTGTTCATCTTTGGGTCAACTAAAATATTTGCTTGTAGTCAAAAATCAAAGAAACTATTACTATCAATTCTCTCTAAAGATATCCTTAGCTCTATGCGGGGCTGGTCACATTTTCTCAGATATACAGAGGGACCAAACTCAACACCTGTCAGTGCTATCCCCTGCGAACCTCCAGCTCTTAATGTAGAGTCTGCAGAGCCGAGATTAAGTAGCAAAGTCCTCACTTCGATGAGGATTCACAATCGCTTTTGCGGTCTGTATCATCTTCATCCATAAGCACATCCCCCTATCACCATCATCATGAAGTTAACCACGATCAGATCAGGTGGTAGGGTCGGAGCCCTACTCATCACCAACCCTTGACCAAGGAGGAGAAACCATCCGATGAGTTTTCGGAGCGTACCAAGCACCCGATACGGAGATGGTGGATTGGATCAAGTCGGACTTGACTGTTACAAAGAAGGAAGATGTGGATGAATATGCGCACCTCGTGTGGTCCCGGTGTCTAGCCTCGCCTGGCTGGGGCTGCAGGGTTTCTGAGACTTTTTCCCGCGCACGCAGTTTCCATTGCTATCATTTTTATTTTTATTATTTATTATTAAATCATTTTATTGTCCTGTCTGAGTCTAAGACTATGTAGGACATGCAGGTCCTCTCTGCCTATAGGCCAAGGATACCTATGCCAGTAGTATATCCCCTCCTATGCCTCCCATACAGCTCCCCTCAAACAGTACCACCCCTCACAAGCCCTCATTCGATCATACACTTAGAGGAGCCCTTTGCCCTTCATTATCTCCCCTCTCCAGCCAACGAAGCGATGGCCATTTGCGGGTGTATGGCAGCCGGGAAAAATCAAAAACCACTGGGTGCGGAGCTCTCCTAGCACCGAAATTAGGTCTAAATCTGAAGACATAGTGCCCCTTCTGAAGCGTTCGAAGAGGCCGGCCAGCTGGGCGCTGCAGACTTGTGTGTACCTCGGGAAATTCGCACTCTGCCTTTCTAGCCTCCTTCCAACTCCTTCCCTAAGGTCGTGCTGGAATGTCAGAAAAGTCTTGACAGGGCGTGATTGCTGTATAGTAGCTTAGCCTAACTTCTTTTGTGCCGTCCAGGGCGTTGGGGAGTGCCGTTGACTCATCGACAAAAGAAGCCCTCCTGGCTAATTGGCCGAAATCTCGGTCTTGGCGCCCACAAACGTTCCAAAGTTGAAAACCCCTCGAAAATGTCAGTCCCAGCATCGTCTTCAGAGACCTGTTCCCCCTCTCGCACCACATCTCAGCCACCTATCCTTCCTCAAGATGTAGAACTCCATTAGAGCATCAGTCCCCCATAAACCATGACCCGAGCTTTGTATATTATGACTTAATTTCCTCCTTGCGGGTATACGTAGCGTCGTAAATTTGTAGTCGGTGATGGCCGGTAATTAATGGGGCAAGCTCCTGTTTGCAATTGGAGTAACTTCTTTATTGGTTGTTGAGGCGAGATGAGGCGTGGTTGGAAAGAGGTTGAGGACTCAGATGAGATTGATAAGAAAGGAATTGTCGAGAGGTCATCAAATGGAGATATGCTTGAGGTTGCTTTCGACTTCGATTCGGATGCGATTCTTCTTGGCTATCCCAGATATGCAGAGCATACTGAGCGATTACACCGGCACCACTGGAAGGTGAAGAATTCGTCTTTGCCGGCTATCATTTTTATTTTTTTGGGTAGAAGGTTCCGTGGAAAAGGTGTTTGAGTTCCACGGGTAAATACTGATTTGAATGGCTATTCATCACGGGCAATATATCAACGATCTTTCAAGGAACATAAGAGGCAAGGAGCACTGTACAAGGTGTGGCCTGGGCTAGAGAGGAGCCCAATGTGCTAGATAGGCTAAGACTCCAGTAGAACAATTAACACAGTTCTCTCTCTCTCTCTTTGTTCCCTTGTAAATTGTAGAGTTCGTAGACATCTGTAGGGGTCTATAGGGCGCCAAATCGGGCTAAATGAAATCAAATTCAAATTAGATGTAGATGTAGACAAACACTTCAAACTTAAATCGAACAAATTCATTAAACCTAAACTCTCACTGATCCCAATCTTTTATGTCTGATCCCAAAATCTCCAAAATCTCCGATATCTTACTATACTTATGGTATGGAAGCACTTGCTCCCGTAGGCCTGAGGTTGTGGTAATGCCTCGGGCACACAATTGTATATAGATAGGACTGACGCTTCGGTGACGTCCGCCAACACGCACTTCTACACATCTCAGCCAGCCATGACTTCTGCAGTAGCAAACCCATTCTCACTACCTGTGATATCACTGATAATGACCCAGTCTCACTAACATAAAGTATTGACTTGATGGTCATGGCTCACTTCTCTTTTTCCAAATACCTCCGGAACTTTTTAAAAATACATTGCTAGGGTAAGCAGGTTATTTGAGTTGAACTATGAGTTATACTTAATATTCCGAGAGTAGCCTATCAATGCTACATGAAAATGTTGCTTAGTGCGGAAATATTTGATTAAATATTTTTCTGGGCCCACCACAATTTGGGTTCAATTTTGGGAAGACGAATGCCCAGACATATACAGCCTACGACGGTCACACCACGATGGAGAGTTCAGCCGATTTAATTTTCTATCTAAAAGTAGGACTGATATTGATGAGAAGCCGTCGATATTAAATATGTGTCAGGCGTAAGACTCGGGGGGGAAAGAGTTTAGCGCACGAAGTGTTGAGGAGAGGCGGCTCGTAGGAACGCGGAGGGCTTTCTAGATAAAGTGGCCGGAGATGACAAGAGATAACAGTGATTGGTAGAAGACGAGAGTTAGATGCGATGAAGACTACGTTACTATTCTTCAGACGGAGAATAAAACCTAAATATCTCAGTCTCGAAAATGAAAACTTCTTAGTTGCCCATGCTAAATAATAAAGCGGAGGGCAAGACTAGACACCTGTATGTGGTGTCCTCTACGAACCTGGGAGCGAAATATTCTCACAGAGCCAAGTTCAGTCAAATTCGCAATACCAAAGATGTTGGCTCACGAGGCGATGATTCAAAATTCTTCATCATGTCATATTTTCACTCCCATCAGGATCGATTCCTACCGAAGCCTCATCAGGTCTATAAGATCGACCTAGTCCATCCTCGTTTCAATGGCTAGACCTCTCATTGACAATTCTCAGGACTCACTTGGTTACTATATATACGCCTACGACTGGTAGCCTTCGCATTCTTTGATGGTCTAACGGTCATGATTTCCGCTTGTCAGTATCAACTGCGCGGGAGACCGGGGTTCGACTCCCCGTCAGAGAGAAATTAATCTCACTTTGCTTTTTGGTAGTCATAGACTCAAACATGTCGTAAATTAAATTAAATAAAAACGCCAACACCCGACGGAGGAAACAAAGTCTGGCGCATTAATAAAAAAGGCAGTTCTTTGATGTGTATGTGAGAAAAATCAAGACAAGTCTACAAGATGATGCAGGTGAAAGATAAAATCTTGACAGATGTGAGATTTCGAATTTTGGCAGGGAGATGTACACATTGAGGAGTAATGTGCGCGCTAATACTTCGATTGCGAGAGTGCAGCTGACACTTTAAACAAGAGCCAACGATGGAAGTTGCCCTGCTCCGTCTCCTGTTGGAGGTTTCTGGTATGGTTTGAGTAGCCTGGGAACCTACTTCACCTGAGAAGAAGACAGCTAAGGCCATATTTCACGCGGAGAAAAGTAAATGAATAACTCAGGGGTTTTGATACGTTCCCCTGGGTGGGTGTTAACGGATGGGGGCTGACTTGGGGTGAAAAAAAGCCGCCAACGCTTCGCAGTTGCACTTGCAAGTAAAATCCGAGGGATGAGAGTGCTCTTCTTATATATTGAGTCATATTTTCTGTACATTTTCTTTGATATTGTGTCATGGCTAGATAGCTGCGTAGGCAATTAAAATCTAATGCAAAAAAAGGTCTAGCTCTTTTTTTTTTTTTTTTTTTTTTAAATCATTTAATGTGTTTTCAGCTATCTAGCTATGACACATGAGCGGTACTATGTATACATATAGGATGACTCTTTTGACGTTAGAGACACTCATACTCTGGATTTCATTCGCAAATACCACTATGAGGTATGTTCGCTTACACAAACAGTCAACCCTCCTCCGTAAGTACCCACCAAAGGGAATTTAAAACCTTTGATTATCCAAGCATGCCTTCATCATCCATGCATACCAGCGCCGCGAGAAATGTAGTTAGGTTTTGCCGGATTCGAACCAGCGGTCTCCTGTCTCGGGTGGGATATGTGTCCTTGCTATCCAGACCTTACTTGAGAAACCGGCCAAGATGATGTACCACCGCACCATCCAACCACGGCGGTGTTTATAGTGTCGCCCGCACTCTCGCAAGCGAAGACTTGGCGCACGCACAAAGCTCAATTCGAAAACTCGTTGTCAAAATTCTAAAATCCACGCCCGTCGAGATCGTTTCCACCATCTGCAGCACCTTGTGAGCTTGTCCTAATCTCTCTCACGCCCATCCCAAAGAACTGTCTCCCAGGTTTGTGCGCCACGCTTTGCTTCCTCCGTCGGGTATAAATATCGGCGTGGGCGTGTACGTGGTGGTGAATTGAGGCCAGAGAAAGTCGACGAGAGGTGTGATCATTGAAATAAGGATGTACTAAGTCGTACTTGCAAATTTGATGAGGTTTTGGTGGTGATTGATCTCGTCCGGTGTGAAAATTTGATTAGGTGGAGAGTCTTGAATCATTGCCTCATGGGCCAACTTGTTCGGTATTGCGAAATTTGACTGAACTTGGCCCTGGGAGAATATTTCACTCCCAGGTTCGTAGAGGGCACCGCGTACAGGTGTCAGTCTTGCCCTCCAAAAGGTCTACCTCGCTTGGGTAGAAACATTATGTTCTGATTACGTGATTGAATAACATTCCCACCACCGAGATCATTGCCATCCGAGACCGTACCAAAGCTTGTAGCGATCGAAGATGAGTAGTCTTCGTTTACTCCGCATTGTGTGCAGTTCGGACTGGAATGTCTAAATTTCAATATATTTGATCTCTTCAACTATTATAGCGTGCGCTGTTGATACTGAAGATCGCCGTCTGCCGAAGGTACTGTAGTAGTAACTGGTTTCAAATACTAATGAAGGATATTTGGAGATATTCGGACCGACGAGGTGCCAGATGTTTAAAGATAGGAGAGACGAGTCAAAAAGTCGAGTTGCGGGGCAAGCGAAGTAGTCTGATAACTTAAGAACCAATAAAGTACGAAGCATGTAACGAGTAATAAAAGACTGAGAACATGGGAGGATGAGTATGTGTCTAGGGGTAGTATTTCATCTACTCATGAAAACGAAGTTAGTCCAGCCGCATGACCTTCCTAGCAGTATATATATATATATATTTCATTCGTAGCAGTTGGGCTCTTTAGTCAACATTAACAACGTAATAGCGTGTCCCACGTATCTTTCTTAAGAATATATAAGATTGCCAAAAATGCGAGATCAAATATTGAGAAACTGGAGAGCTACTTTGAGATAGCTTCAAATTTCTTAAGTATAGCTAGAAAATGTATCATGATTCGATCAAGGCT
This sequence comes from Blumeria hordei DH14, assembly GCA_900239735.1. NCBI lineage: Eukaryota > Fungi > Ascomycota > Leotiomycetes > Helotiales > Erysiphaceae > Blumeria > Blumeria hordei. Next base: position 4,658,514 of record OENG01000023.1, read on the forward strand.
AGCACAAGATCTAGCCCTGACTTCAATCATGACCTCAACCAGCTTGATCCAAGCTGAAGCCTCAACTTAGATGATAATATAACGGTGACAGTCTAAGACTTGTCGATAAAATTTCCCTTTAAGCTTCTTGAACTTTTCGCTCAAACGCTCATTCAAGAATGTCTCGCCATAACACTATCTGACAGGCTAGCCAACGAGAGTTCGCTGCAGTGGCTTAAGCACAGGCTGCTACCAGGAGAGCTGAGGCAGGAAGTCAAGCTGCTTCGAAAGATGTAATTATGTCTGGGTGAACTGGCTTTGAGGCCTTGAACCATTGGCTGGTAGGCCAATCCATTCGGTATTGCGAAACTTGCTTTAACTCGTCTTGGGAGAATACTTTACTCCGAGAATAGGGAGAGACACCGCCGATGGATATCTGGTCTTAGGCTTTTGTGTTGGAAATTTTCAAGGATTTCTAGGAGGAAATATCTCGAAGAACAAGTGTACAATTTCGGACAAGAATATATTGATAGTTGCATAGGATATTGAATTCTCTTCTCAATATGAATTAATAAAATATAGTGTTCCGTTAACTTAGTTTAACATATACAAATAAGCCAATCCTTAAATACAGATCCCCCAGGTTTTAGTGATCCCGAACTCCCAGTGATCCGGCTTCAACCAGCCACTCAATTACTGCAGGGTAGTATTTCCTAGCCACTGCATTACAAATACTACTGAATCTCGTGTCCCCTAGCTAACCTTAATCATATGCAATAAAATCAAGTAAATTGATCTTGATGATCAAACCAGAAATCTAAACCTTCATACATACGAAATCTAGATTTCCAACATTTTGTTGCAGTATTTTGCTACATTTAGATACCGTCAGATTCACCTCCATTCCCTCTCCTCCTATACATACCAGGCCTTCGGCTATGCCGCCCATGCCAAACTACGCAATCAACATCATGGCGCTCGCCACTCTACAAATCGTAAAATATTGTTAGAATTTGGAACAATTGGGGCTATCAAATAGGCCACAGTTTTGGTACACACGTGACTACAAATTCTGTACTTAGTTTCACTTCGGTACTTACTTGAATCAATGCGCTCTACAACCTCAATGACAGAGGGGTCATTATTTCTTTAATAAATATCAATATTTATCAAATTCAGTTGTCAACGCGGCTCAGGGTGAAAACTAGTCCTGCAAACGAGGAAAAAGATGACTAAATCGTTGAATTTCAAACAAAATCTGGCATAGACTGATCAAGCTCTAGCTCAATACTCATATCCAAGGGGATTGCGGACTCAGCATTTGTCCAGTGATGTCCCCTACGACTCTCTACAAGTTATCCTTGAGCCTCTAGAGATAATTTTGACCCCAATACCAGCCAAGAGGGCTTCTGTTGTCAACGAACATGCGGAATCCCCCATTCGCCAAGACGGTATGAAGAAGTTGGGCCAGGCTACTTCACAGCTCACATTTCTTGTCAAGACTTTTGCAGAAAGTAATGAAAAGCTCTGGGTTGGTACTAGGCGGCACCGATAGTGAGGCTAAAGTGAGCCAAGAAGAGAGAGTCACATTCTTAGGCACACACATGTTACGGTCTGAGCTTGGTTTGGTTTGGGTGCATACCTAGGCGGAGCTTAGGGCGCAGTAGGGAGAGTCTTCCATACCATCTTGCACTGAGCGAATGAGTTCCACTTTTCCACATTACATTGGGGCCAGGAGCGATTGTGAGACAGCAAAGTAGAATTCCCAATTGAGAAAGCCGAGCTAGGCGGTTTAGTAGGATAATGGCGGGCAGTGACGGGGTATTATTTTAAGCTCACCAATAGAGTACGTACTGGATGAGGTAGAGGATGTACAAATAGCTATTACCCATAGTTTTGTTACTTCTCTCTTCATATAGTTTAATCTTTCCAAAAGCACACTAGAGCCAGTTTGGTTTCGTCAGAATACAAGTCTACAGTATCATGATTGGTATATGACGTGGGAATTTACAATTGTTCTGGAATAGCTAAGAAAGCTCATGGAAAGATATCTTCACTAATATGCAGAAGTGTGGTTACTATGATGATTGTTATGTTACAGTTTAGGGGAAGCCCGTCCCTGGTCCCCTAGATAGTTTGCTTGTAGGCTAATCACGTAAACAGTGTGCAGCGCATCACATAGTTCTCCCAACTGAGCAACTTTGCCCTGCAACAACCCATCTCTCATACTGCATACAGTACTAAGTGTAATGTCTTTTTATAGAGACTGGATCTCCTTCATGCGACATTATGCCATAATGCCATCATAACTACCTATGCACCAGCTTCTAGATCTACAATGATACAGAGCTAAGCATAACATGCAACGCCTAGCTGGCAGGCCTCTTTTAGAGCTTCGGAATGGCAGCTATGTCTTTTTACTTGCCCTAATATAGGTACTATGGTAGCATCACGCTCATTGGTTTTCAAGATTTCAAGCAGCCATATACCCGCCAATAGCCCTCGCTTCATTGGCTAGAGATGGAGGAGAGTGATGGGTATAAGGCTCCTCAAAGTGTATGATCGAATGAAGACTTGAAAAGGGTTCTACTTCCTGTGGGTAGCTGCTTGTTTTTTAATTGACGTCGCAACAGCACACAATATAACCAGAAGGTCTCGTGTTAGCCAGATTAGTCTGTATGATGGAGCTGTGAAGGAGGCATTGAAGAGGATAAACTACCCGAGGCACATATTTCCTTAGGCTGTACGCAGAAAGGACTTACATTTCTCATCTAGTAATGGTGAGAAGGATGAAAGATGGCTAACATAGTTGTGCCTCAGAGACTGGTAATCAGGAACAGTTGTTTTAATACCTGGAGCTGTGTAGCCGAGCGCGAACTGGCCACCAACGCCGATCTTTATGGATTGAGTTAACCGCCGACTATCTTTATGCTTTATTAATATGCACTAGAATTGTTACATTAAAATTTCAACCCCCATTTCTAAAGCGCAGGTACAAAATATCCTAATGGAAATATTAATAGTAGAAAAATCATCTTACTCCTTATTTTTTTATACCGTGATACTGACCTTAATATTTCCCCAGTTTCCAGCTCGCTATGCAATCCTGTATCTGTTCCCACTTAAAAGCTTGGCGCGTGGGCCCTTCTTCGTCACACTCTTGCAGGACAACAGTTGGTGCACCGCTACCTATACCAGGGTTATCAACCATTCCGCCAACAACAATCTTGGCGACTCTACGAAGATCATCTACAGTTAATTTTTCAATTTTACTGCACATCTCCCTTACACCAATTTTTTTTCCATGTACTTGGATCTGTCGTCCCAAGTCTTCGAGCTCGACCATTCTACTTTCCAAGTTCATGAGAAGACTTGACCTTAGCTGATTCTTGGCCCTGTTTACTTCGACGGCCTGTAGTGACTGATAACCCGTGTCAAGCGTGAGGGCTTGCAGCTCACGACACATAACATTGAGCATTAGGGCAACGTGAGAAGGTGAACAACTTGCGGCGATTCCAAAGAGACCAGAATCTATGTATGAATGATTGAATGCGGCACATGATTCGACCCAGCCGTGTTGGTTCAAGACATTTGTGTATAATCTAGAGTACATGCCCTTACCGGGGCCACCAGCCGAGAAGGAGCCACCGCCTCCAAGAAGAATCTGAAGAGTAGCAAGAGCGTATATATCGTCTGAGGATATGGATAGTGATTCAAACGCTAGATGGATATGAGTAAGTGATGGACGTGTGGCATTGACTGGTCGCGGTAGGTTTGGCAGAGAGAGGAACCCTCCAGTATAATGAGAAGGCCCAAAACATTCCTCTGGTAATGATGAATCTTTGGGAGCAATATCTTCCGCAGAGGATAAACCGCTAAGAAACGGTAGTCGAGAGAGTAACTTTAGTGATTTCCTTGGGGGAGATGATTCCATTAAATTTGGCGACGTAGTTGTAATTCCAGGTATTGTATCTTGCGAGGCCTCCTCGGTTGTTTCTAACCGTTTATTGGTGAGTGTACTATTTTGGGTTGGCATGTCTGCAAAGTACTGATCAGCAAGCTTTAGGGCCTCTTGATGCGGCACACCAGCAAATGCGAGAACAATCCGCTCTGGACGGATTAAGGCATTTCGGTAGTCGTTGACTGTTTTCTTATCTATTTGTGAAAAGCGCTCTTTGGGGCATAAAAGAGGGTTTCCGAGAGTATTATCCTTGTATGCCGCCATGTGCACTACCTCGGGTAAGATCAATTCTGGTTTTGACCATATTTCTTTTATCTCATATGCAGCCGTTTCAAGTTGCTCTTGAACCTCTTCTTCAGTTATTAATGGATCGCGAATAGTTTCGGCTAGGAGCGCTACGGCGGTAGGGACTGCTGAGTTGAAGGTTGCAGATTGGTACATTAAAGATTCTCTAGACGAAGCACAATTAATATTGCCTCCAAGCGACTCAATTGCTTCCAGCATTTGGTCACTGGTCCGATTTTTCGTAGATTTAAAGGCCATACGATCCATGATATGACTTACGCCCCTCAAGTGCTCATTTTCATACCGAGATCCTGCATCTATGAATACCCCGATACCAGAGAAATGTCCTGGCAGGGCTTCCGTAGCAACACGTATACCATTGGATAAAGTAGATACCTCATCGAGTTCAGCTGGATCCTGTTTGCTGAGTTAGAGGATCGAATGAAATGAAAGAAGTGTGTCCATTGATTACCTTTTGTATTGGGTCATATAAGGTAGTTAGATTCCTGGAGCGTATTATAGGGGATGCGTTGCGGATGGATTTTGCCTGGCTGGAGCCCCTTGGTAATGCTCTCGAGAGCAAAGATTTCCACATAATGTTGACGGGCTTTGACAATAGCGAGTTGGGCCAATCTTCAATCACTGCCCCGGCGACAATTATTTTTCATACCGTAATGAGTCTATGATAATATATGTCACATGATATATGCCAGCCCCAATAATCCTCTGAAGCGGTTAGATCCATGTGTCTCTGCGGAATACCAGATAGAAATTTTATGCATAGCGAATTGTTTGTAATAAGATTTATATAAATACAAATCATTAGTTGTTATAGCTCTAGTTTATATTAAATAACTCGGGACAAGTCAGGACCTGGCCCGTCCAGGTTTCGCATCTTGGTGGATAAAACCCCAATGCCTTTCAGTGGTGTCCCCTACAATCCCCCAGCTCTCATTGTAGAGTCTGTAGAACTGAGATTGAGAAGTAACTTCGTTCTTACTTCGATGAGAATTCCCAATCGCTCTCGCAGTCTGTGCCTTCTTCACCTCTAAGCACATCCTCCTAGCACTATTATCACAAATCTGACCACCATCAGATCAGATGGTGGGGTCGAAGCCTTACTTTTCAGCCAATCACTTTTCTTGGACACGGAGGAAAAGCCGTCTGACGAGTTTCTGTAGCGCACCCTGCACTCGATACGGCAGTGGTTGATTGGAGCAGGTTGACCATCTAATCATACAAAGAAGGGAAATACAGATGGATATGCGCACTTCGTGTGGCCCCGGTGTCTAGGCGCCGCCGGGCTGGGGCTGCAGGGTTTTTAGGACTTTTTCCCACGCACGCAGTTTCCGTTGCTACCATTTTTAAAATTTAAAATTTTTTGTTGGCAGGAGTTTCTGGATAAAAGGTGGTTAGATTACACTGGATTATACTGAGCTGAATGGCTATCCAACATTGATAATAAACTGGAAACCGATTTTTGCAACAAAAGAAGAAAGTGTATATACATGAAGTGTAGCCCTGGTCACAGAGAAGTCCGACGTGCTAGACATCTCTGCCTCAGGTTGAAAAAGCAACCCAGGCACGGTGTATATAGATTGCAATACCCTTGTGGTTATCCACCAGCAGTGATTTATGTAAGTTTAATGCGTCCCAACCACCATTCATATTATACCATACAATACTAGCCTGCATAAGCTCATAGTCTCGGAACAAATTTCTTGCCTCATCTGCATTTGATCTGCGAAAACACTTCAAGCTCTTTGCGAAGCTTGCCTATTGCATGCCTTATGAGACGAATATCAGTCTCGCAAAATTCTAAAGAGGTAGAACGCGATCCGCACGAGAAACTAGCTCGTTATCAAACCAGCGGCAACAGTGCAGCCGCCACAGGAGCTCGGGAGAGAGCCAGAATCGTCTGGATGCCTCAAACTCAACGTTCCCGTTATGTAAGAACTGGGGGAATTCTACTTTTTGTAGTATTCTTGTTCTACTACTTCTTACCTCATCGAACCAGTTTTTATGGAGAAGGTACACGAGATCCGCATTCAAATATCCCCAAGCTGATTGGAAAATTCAGTCACAAAGTTGGAAAATGCACAAATACCTTCTGAATCCTTTAGCGAAACAAAAAAGTGCACAAAGCCATATGAAAAATCGAAGCCACTCATTCAATATGTTCTAATGATAGATGCCGGTAGCACGGGATCAAGGATTCATATCTACAAATTTAATAATTGCGGACCCACTCCAGAACTTGAACATGAAGAATTCAAGATGACAGAAAAGAAATCGGGCGGATCAGGATTAAGCTCCTACAAGACAGACGCCGATGGTGCTGCAAAAAGCTTAGATGTTCTCTTAGATGTGGCGATGAAAAATGTTCCCGATAAATACAAGGCTTGTTCGCCAATTGCCGTCAAAGCAACTGCCGGACTCAGATTGCTCGGCCAGGAAATGAGTCAGAAAATACTGGACGCAGTTCGGACAAGGCTAGAAACTGTCTACCCATTTCCTGTCGTTTCTAGTGCAGAAAATGGGGTAGCTATTATGGATGGAAAAGATGAAGGTGTTTATGCTTGGATCACAACGAATTATCTCCTCGGAAAAATAGGTGGTACAGATCAACGGAAAACTGCTGCAATTCTTGACCTCGGAGGTGGATCGACACAAATCGTCTTTGAGCCTGATTTCCAGAGCTTAATTCCGGACAAGCTCAAAGAAGGCGAACATAAATATAACCTCTCGTTCGGCGGAAGAGTTTATGAGCTCTACCAACACTCGCATCTTGGCTATGGCTTAATGTCGGCTCGTGAGGCAATTCACAAGACCTTGATCGAGGATATACATACTGGGAATCCCGAAGATTCTGCATGGATATTTAGACCAATTATTAATCCGTGTATTGCACCTGGAATGAGTCGTATGGTAGATATAAAACTTGATGACAATCATCAGCTCGGAAAGAAACTATCTGTTAATATGACAGGTCCTTCTTCTCCTGCTCCAGCTCAGTGTCGTAGATTAGCTGAAAAGATCTTACACAAAAACTCGGTATGTGACATAACGCCATGCTCATTTAATGGAGTATACCAACCTCCATTATCGAAAACTTTTTCTCTAGAAGAAATTTATACATTTTCCTATTTTTATGATCGCATAAATGTCCTTGGAATGCCGGATTCATTCACTCTGAACGAACTACATCGACTGACAGAACAAGTCTGTGGAGGAGAGTCCGAGTGGGAATTATTCTCAGCCGTTCCAGGAGCATTGGCAGAGCTTCAAGGCCGGCCAGAGCATTGCCTTGACCTTAACTATATTGTGGCGCTCCTTCATACAGGATATGAAATGCCAATAGAAAGAGAAATTAAGATTGCAAAGAAGATTGACAACAATGAACTCGGTTGGTGTTTAGGTGCAAGGTATGTTTGATGAAATTATTTTGGCGCTCTTACTAATACAATTCAAGTCTCCCTCTTCTCGGTGAGAGATCAGGATGGGAGTGTCGCGTCGTAGAAGTTTCATGAATAGCTCACTGTATATCTCACTGTATAGTATATATAGTTGATTACGACAGTATATAACCATTTCTCGCTTTGATGATATAAAATTCAGGGGTGGGCCATTATTTAAAAAGCTCAAATTTATGATTCAACCAGGACATATATCCTGTGGATAAAAGCATTTATTTTTCTAGCTAACACGTTTCGCAATTTTAGAAATGCGCCATAAGTAGAAAAATTCATTTCTGGATTTGAGCTCAGAGTATCGATGGACGATTAATATGTAATGTTTTCATCAAAATACCAGCAATTATTGAGGAAAGAGATTTGATTAGTTTCCTCGCTTTTTTAGTGTTGGAATTACTACGTGATAGTTTCACGATCTATTGAAATGATTTAGTAAAGGGTTGTATGATTCTGAGTCGGTGTTTAAAATGTTCATAATATACTGTCTTAACACTTCAGAATTCACAGCTTTACTGTGGATCCTGGCTAGTCCATCCATGCTAAGATCATCATGTGGGGATCATATGATGACACATATACTTTTACGCTTTTGATAAACCGACAGGTAGACAGTTGGATATTAACCGTAAGAATCGCGGTAGATGCGAGGATTAATTATAAAGCAACTACATCTTTTAATCTATGCGTACGTTGAACTCTCTCACGAGAACTGACTCGTCAAGGCAAGCGCCCATTTCCCGTTCAGATAAGAATCAAATTTATTTTCCCAAATTCTTGATACGTACACCCTAAATATTTATTTTTGGAAACAAATGGCTCATAACAAGGACTGGTAAGTGTACCATTACGGATCCTCTGTGATTTTAGTTAAGTCAACGGAAGCGTATCTCACTCTATTAGTATGGTCCAACCCTGTAGTGTAGTCTCAAGGAAGTCATATTTTCTGATGGTTCAGGAAATTATTTCCAATATTGGATTAACAACGCTGATATCAATAGAGGCAGCTCTACCTCGAAGAATAAAATACACGATGGTCCCTTTGTTTGCTCCTAAATTCAAACAGAGACGGAGAAAGGAATACATCGCTAATGGCCAATAGTGTGACCACGCGAGGTAAATTTGCTAGCTTACTGGCATGGAAGGTAATTACGCTCTGTTATAGCTAAGCTTGTGGCCGTTGCGAATAAAGATGCATCCATACATTCATCGTAAGTACATTCGCTATCATAGACCTCATAACCAAACTGAGTTTCCGGAGCGTACCCAGCACCCGATACGGCGATGGTGGATTGGATCAAGGTAGCCTGGGCCAGAGCGGGGCCCAATGTGCTAGATAGTCTAAGACCAAAGTAGTACAATTAACACAGCTCTCTCCGTTATATTACAAAAAGTGCTACCCACCGGCGGGCAAACAAAAAGCCCACGAAAGCAAAGTAAAAGACCCTTCCGCCCTCAAGAAAAGCAGATTTCGACTCGTCCATAATATCGTCCATTCTAACCTTTAATTCCGAATCTACTAGCCAGGAGGGCATCTGAAATACATGAGTTACCCGACGACCCCACGTCCGTAACGACTTTTGGATGCTAAGCTAGGCTCCTTCACGACAGGCACTCTCGACCAGGACTTTTCTGAGATCTTTTCACGATCTACGATTTGTCCTGCATCATGAAGCAGGAAAAGAGGAAGGAGGAGGCTAGGAAGGTCGAGAGACGCTCCTAGGTATACACAGGTCTGCTGCGCCCGGCTGGCCGGCCTATTCGTCATAGGAGAGCCCCGAACCCAGTGGTTTTTGAGACTTTTCCCTGCAGCTGCACACCCGCGAATGGCCATCGTTTCGTTGGATGGTGAGGGGAGATAATGACGGCATAACGGCTCCTTTTAGGGTATACTCGAATGAAGACCTGTGGGGGTTTTACTGCTGGAAAGAAGTCGTGAAGGAGGCATAGGAGGGAGTACACTACCAGAGGCATAGATACTCCCGGCCTGTAGGCAGAAACAAACTGCATACTTTTACATTATCCTTGACTGAAGGTGAAGATGAACACAAACATATTTATCCATCTACCTGTCACAGCTAGAGAGTCGAATACCCAATAAACTGAAAAAAGGTCCATGCAGATGCCATCGAACTACATTAGTATACCAGAGGGTCGATTCAATAAATTATTTTCCTACTCATTCTATCACTACATTAGGATGTGTAAGTGCTCATTGTCGAAAACCCAGGAGTATCTCTGCTTCTTCACGGCTTTTGTCTATCTGTAGTGCCCCTACAGGATTTCATTGGAGTCCACAATTAGGGGAGTCGTAAACCCGCGATCATCCCTACCCCCACCGTTGTGTGTTATGATGTGGACACTTTCAGTAAATCAGATAAGCTGTGTTATATGATGTAGAGACCTATACAAGATGCGTTTGGTGTAGTTACATCATAGACAGTTGCATGCGGATGTTATGAGCACGAATTTTGACTAGTCTATAGCATACAATAGAATATTCTACTAGCAAATAGTTAGAAGAGCTATAGGTATAAATAGGAGTATTCTCCTCTATGTAGATAGGGATCATTGGGAAACGAGTCTAATAAAGCAAACACACATCATCGTCCACTCCATGACAATGTTGAGCAAATCAAAGTGATGAAGCTACTGTTTGTATCCAATTCCTCTCCTCATAATCACAATATTATGGGACAGAGTCTTGAGATAAGAATTTGCTGCGCCAGCACCGAGTCAGGTAATATATGCCATACAATACTAGTAGCTACAAAGATGGCTTTGATGAGACTAGTGGCGGCATGGCTTATTAGAAGTTTGATTGTGACAGGCACAAGACCTACATCCAAGAGGTATGACACGGAGAAGGCTAGTCCTTCCTAGACGACTATGTAAGACGATAACTCAGTATGACATTTGGACTGCTCATGCAGTAGGTGCATTCGCTGATACCCCTCGAGACCTTTGTGCTAGGGACTCTCACCCTTCCTTCAACCGTGAATCTCCACCAAAAGGTGAACGGGAAAAACCTCTGGCTACCTTAACATGCCATCGCCATCTTGTATAAAGCCATCGCGCGAGATATGGCCTCACAGTCCTCCCTTTCTCGAATGAGATAAGGAACCAGGTTACCCAGACTTTAATTCGGGTAGGTGACGACCTGGAGGAGGTCCACAACACCTTCCATCGTTGCTTTTTGCCTGTTGTCTGTTGCAAAATTGTCGATAGCACTATCTCAATCGTAGCCTCAGTACTCACAAGTACCCCAAAATCAAAAACACTGGAAGAATATCTGTTCCATCATTCTCATCGATGTCCTCTTCCCTTTCTCAGGTCACGACCCAGCTGCCTGTCCTCTCTCAAGATGTGAAGCTTCATTTGAACAACAGTCCCCCGTAGAACAAGAACCAAGCTTTGTACATTATGAGATTGTTTCCTCGCGAGTATATTTAGCATCGTAACTCTGTAGTTGGAGATGGCCCATTTTTGATAAGGCAGATTTCCGTTTGCAATTGTTGCAATTACTTATTCAGTCGTTGAGACGAGTTGATTTGCGGTATGAATAAGTTGGATGACTCGTGTAAGGATGAAAGGTCTGACACCAATTAGAAGTCGCCGATTTTGGATATTCTTGAGGTTGCTTTCGACCTCGATGCAGATGCGATTCCTCTTCGCTATTTCAGATATATTGAGCATACTGAGTGATTACACCGGCACAACTGGAAGGTGAAGAATTTGTCTTTTACGGCTCTACTGGCAGGAATTAATTTTTGTCTGTTCACTTATCAATGAATGCGCTGGTCAAATGGCACCCTTCGCACTCTTATGGGAGCTTAAGCAGCAATCGGGCCTAACTGGGTCAAGTTAACAACCGTTCAGTATAATAATCTTGTCTCATCTGAATTACCATACTGCTTTGGACTTTTCTCTTGTGTTGAAAATATCAAGCCCGAGTGTCCAAAATACTCGGTTTTGCCGCATCAAGGGGTAAATTCCTCTTCATACTCCGCCACGGTAGGCCAGAGCCCCTGATAAATTCCCAGTCTCTAGTGTTTCCTATCTGTGATGTACCCATCATGCCTCACTGAAATATCGTTTTCTTCATAGGAGTCCTAATCCAGTCGCCCAACGAATCTCCAATAGGCTTTCTTCACTTTTATTATTCTATTACAGCTTCTCTTTTATTTTTCTACCAATCTTTTTATTTCAGAAACTTTAAGATCTTCCCATACCTCCAGCCTTGCACCGTCGCAGCCATACCCCTAACTGCGGAGGCTGGATTTACGCTGAAGGGCTGAGTATCAAGGCGCTCATACTTCGTTGTTTGACGAATGGTGTAATGGATGCGTCGGCGAAGTTTCATACTTCTTTCGTCGGCTGCCTCTCTTCGCAGGTCGACTTGCTGATTCCATTGGTCAAGGTGTAATCGCACATAATGCCGGTACATCGACTGTAAATTAACAACGCGCGGCATTTGCGGAGAGTTAGATGTCTCATCATATCTTAGACTATGATTTTAATTTCTAATTCTGGAATGCTTCGGAGAGTAGTAAACCGAATTTTGAGGACAGCAGGATGAGTTTAGCCGGGAAAGGTCTTCCCTGAAATCCAAGATAGTGACGGGTTTTATATGTTATATACAAAAGTTAGGCAGGTAAGATGCAGTCTGATTCTGTATTTATGTTGTAAATGATTGAGTTTGTTGGGCTCCGCAGTCGTGAAATCTCTGCAGGTCGCGTTTTAGACCAGAAACTTCCCGATCGATATCTCAACAAAACCTCTCAAAAAACACTACTTTTGATGGCTATGTCTCGGCTTGAGGAATATATGTTACCCCAAGATTAGTAGTGTGCGCCGCAGAAAGACATCTGGAATTCGTCGAGAGGGGAGAGTCAGATTCCCGAAATGCCGACACAAACTAAGCCTGGTTTAAAACTATACTTGTCAGCCCCGGTATATTGTTTGCAATTCGACACGCACCTCATCCCTCACCTCTACATAGTGATATTTAGTAGTCGAAATAGACCTCAAATTTTCGTTAAACCGCAACATCATGGTGGGTGTAGAGCTTTACATCTATGATTTGTCGAATGGCCTGGCAAAGCAAGTTTCCCAAGGACTGATCGGAAAACAAATTGAAGCAATTTATCACACCTCTATTGTCATGGATAATGTTGAATACGTTTATGATGGTGGCATAAAAGCAGTTTCCGCTGGCAAAACTCATCTCGGTCCGCCTATGAAGATAGAACTTCTGGGAGATACTGAATTGCCGGAGGACGTAATAACAGAATTTTTGGAGGCACTAAGAGAGACTTACACAAAAGACGTAAGAACGAGTCTTCCAGGGGTTTCACGAGATGCTGATGGGTCACAAGACCTATGATATTTGGACCCACAACTGTAATAACTTCTCCAATGACTTCGCAAAACTCTTGCTGGGTAAAGGTATACCCAGCTACATTTCGAACCTCCCACAAGCCGTTCTTGGCACACCTTTTGGGAAGTTGATGAAACCACATATTGACCAGATGGCAAGGCAGGCACAGGCTGAGAAGGGCGGTCTAGTCGGTATCAATAATTTACCAAAGCAGGTCGACCCAAATGAGGCTATGTCGAACGTTAAAAACGTTGGCTCCTCGATTGAATTTGATAATTATCTTCAGGACGCGGCCAAATCATGTTGCATAGTTTTCTTCACCTCACCGTCTTGCGGTCCTTGCAGGGCACTATATCCAATCTACCACGAACTTGCAGCTAGGTCTGGGGGAAAATCTGCATGTATCCTAGTTGACATTACCAGGAATCGTGAAATCGGAATGAAATATTCCATAACTGCAACCCCCACGTTCATTACATTTTTGAAAGGCGAGCAAGAAAACAGATGGACAGGCTCAGTTCCAGCAACCTTGAGGGGAAACTTTGATTTGCTACTACGAATGGCCTGGCCTTCCCACCCTCACGAGGCTCTGTCTTTACCTATTTTGTCCTCTGCTAATAACCAACCCGTCTCATTTGCAAAATTACCACCATTAGAAAAGCTGAAGGTCAAGTTGGGCTCATTCTCACAGGAAGAGGGCGTACAGCAAATTCTACATTTTATTTCAACCCGATCTGAGAGCTACACCCATAATATTTCACTTCCTGACCTTGATTCCTTCAACAAGTCTGTCGAGAATTCACTTTCTAACCTAGCTCCTCTAGATTTATTTGCAATTGTCGATCTTCTTCGCGTTTGTACAGTTGATCAAAAGTTATACATTAGTTACACTGGTGAAAAAGGCCAAAAAACTATTGCGAGCCTTCTTTCTTACGTCAATTCGCTCGAAAACTGTCCATATTCTCTTCGTCTGGTCACCACACAATTAGCATGTAACCTTTTCACCAACTACTCTCACAGTCTCAGCTTTTACAGTTTTCCATCCATGATCGGGTCAATAGTTCAACTGGTAACGACAGGTTTACTTGATGAACAAAATACAAATGTACGAGTAGCAGCAGCAGGACTCGCATTCAATATTTCGAGGATAGCAAGGACTATTCGCTTAGAAGAGAAACAGGCTGTTCCTACCGAAGCTCAACAGGTCGAATTGGTAGCCTCATTACTTGAAGCCATCTCCTTGGAAGAAACCTCGCCAGAAGCACTCAAAGGTTATCTACTAGCTTTATCTAATTTCTCGTTTTGTGTACCTCCTGATTCTGAATTGGTAGCATTGCTTAACGTCATGGAAGCTCAAAATATAGTACTTTCGAAGCTTCAACAATTTCAAGAACCGCTTGTGGATGAAGTTGAGAAAATATTACTTGGCATAAAGCTAAATTAGAACAGGACTGGGTTTGAAACATCTGTCAATCTGCAGGTATTTACAAAATCCTGATTCTACAAAAAACCAACAGTTCAGACAGAATTCAAATAATCTGAGTCTATCATTTGTTATAGGATTTATGCTTGTCCTACGAAAGCAAGTCTCACGGACCAATGCTTTATCCTACTACTATGAGTGATAAAGATGATTTTTACCCATGAAATTCTTGTTATATATACAAAACTAGAGGTGCATCAGCTCAAACCTGAGTCGGCATATTAGAGATAGAATACATTAACCTACCATGTCTCGAGTCAGGTCTAATTTAGAAGATGGACATTACTTTTCCTTTTTCTGTCGTGTCTTGAGCATTTATTTTTCAAATCCAAGTTTTGTAGGGCTATACACCGGCTATCGGCACTCGTTCTTCCTACTTTTCAATTCAGCAAACGTTAAAACTCTTATTCAAAGGCCAATGTTAAATTTAAAATAAGATTATTGCGTGTCGGGCGGCATTAATTCTCCATCCATTTTTTTAAATTTCTCACTCGATTTTCTTGGAGCTAAAAGGCCTACGCCAACGAATTTTGAAACCCATTTCCAAACACTCCTCGTCTTCTGAAGTTGCGGTTCGTGAGTGCTTGGAGTCTTATCGGTTGAAATATCGGCAGTACGATAGCAGCCTCCGATGTCAGTATGATTAAATCGACTTCTATAGAGCAAATAAACTTTTGTTATATCTTTCTTCAAACTATGACCATAAACTTTACCGCAGTAGCTTCCAAGAGCTAAGTTTTGGATTAGTACAATATCTCGTGATCGCAATTTGCTCAAGATACTTCTTATATTTTCGCCTCGTTTTTGGTTAGCTTGGCGGGATATAGGAGGAAGCCAGAAATTGATCGTAAATCCAGACTGTGTTTCGTCTCCAGCTAATACTTCAAGCAACTCTACAGTTCTGCCTCTTCTGGTTTTTACAACTCTAATCTCCGGTACAGAAATGAGGCCAACGATAACATTAAATGTCATAGTTTGTGGATGTATAGAATTCAGATATGAAGAATTCGGAAATTCTTGGAGATCAGTCAGATGACCACCCATTGGAATGTCCATTTTAGCGGGGATTATCGGGGAAGGTGGAAATACATCTGGAGGGATATCTCCGCTTAAAGTTGAGCCCTTTGTAGTTGGGGGAGATGTAGATAATGAAGGGTAGCCTTCATCGGTTCTGGAATATGATTTCTCGTAAAAATCGCATAATAGACGCTTGGCCGTTTCGATACTTTCTTTGTCAACTTCTGAGCTCTCAGATAAAATATCAAGAATAGAATCAGTTAGGAGGGTGCTGAAGGAGGAGTCTGTTTGTGAATTAACGTGTAGCAATGAATTTAAAACTAAGTGATCACAAGGATTCGAGCTTTGTTTGTTTGCAGGACAATGCGAGAGAAGGCGCCAGCTGGGGTGGAGGCTGACTCTCGTCTCAGAGCTCAACAAAGCATTCACCCCACACAATCGTCCCATGAATGGTTGTAGTTTGTTTAACAATCCAGGCTCATTCCAGTCTAATGAACGTGCATCTGGTGAGCCTGCAAACATTATGATCTTGCGAGGCATAGAGTGAGTGTCCCTGAATGATCATCGAGTTTTCCTGTCAATTCAGGCCTGATCTCCTAATGGTAGAGCAAAGTTACCTATCGTCTAATACAAGTTGCGAGACATCTATCCATACTCCTCTGACAGGAGAATCTGTTGTTTTTATTACAAAGGGCTTGACCTGTGGTCGAAAAAAAGGTGTTTAGAGGAAAAATACAAGTAGATTGTATCGAAGTTTTTAGGTCAGAGAGATTTATTACGATTTGAAAAAAGATTTTCTCGATATCAAACAATCTGGTTACTGTAGCATGACACGTGTTAAGAGCTATGATTATGGTCATTAGATGCGCCGACAGTGAGAACACTAATTAAATAGTGCTGCGAAGGCTCGGATTAGTCACCGATAATGATAGGATGATTGGGCCTTGAGTAGGATTATCTGTGGTGCAGTCGCAGGGGTTTATTGACTCAGAAGTAAACGGAACATGCGGGGTAGCTTGAAACCTACAGTGCATCGATGTACCAAATAACCGCTAGAAGAACGTTGCCAATAAGCTCTGCACAATGCAGCTTAGTCACTGATTTCTATAGATATGTTAGCACTTGTATTCCGTGATCTGCCAATCAATTTACTAAACCTGTGTATCGACTTATCCCCTAAATTTTGACGAAAGATGGCCGCCATTTTTAGTTCTATTTTCAAAAAATCTCAGCAACCATCACAAGAATCCGTTCCATGTGACAAGGAATTTATATTCCCAAAGGTTGTCGAGGAGACTGATGGTATAGACTGTAATTCTGATTGTAGCAGCTGCGTGATAAAATACCCCAGGGGGTTCAGCATCGACGAAGATGATGAGCTGTACGGAAATATCAAAGAATGGAGCACGCACATTTTAGTTGCCACTGGAAAATCAGACTGGATGCACAACGTATCAGATGAAGTAGGAAGTATAATGGAAGCAATTGAAAAGACGGAAATTAAGCCTTCCAATGGGGTTTGTTCTTTTTTACTCTTAACTCCAACGACAGCGGGGCTGAATTTAACTAGAAATTAAAGCTCTCAGCGTCTAATATCCCCATACCCCCTCTTTCCGATGGCTATGCAGGTCCTACAACGGTGCTTCTTCTACCCGCCTGGACCATAGTCGAAAATGTCACTCCTAAATCAGTTGATAAGCTGATTACCGATTTTGTCGATAAAAGTCCCACAACCAGCGCACCTCTAGAGCCACTAACACTACCCCAATCGTTGGAGACTTCTTCACCCGTCGCCGACGTCTTACATTCCAGACCTTGCCCGCATAGTGCGATTATTCTATTATGTTCTCAAGGAAAAAGAGATTCTCGCTGCGGACAGAGTGCCCCGCTACTAAGGAAAGAATTTGAGAGGCATCTGAGGGTATACGGACTGTTTCGGAACCTTGATGATGAAAGGCCTGGCGGTGTTGGCATATACTTCATCTCACATGTTGGTGGGCACAAGTACTCTGCTAATGTTTTGATATATCGAAAAGAAGACGCATTCGGCATTGACCAAATCGGCCGCGCAACAGTCGAGGGAAAGCTACTGCCTCGCACGAAAGAGGAGAATGAAACGCTTGAAGGGGCTGCACAGTGTATCTGGCTTGCACGAGTCAAGCCTGCAGATTGCGAGGGAATTATTAAGTTTACGGTCCTTCAAGGGAAAGTTATAAACCCCGAAAAACAACTCAGGGGCGGCTTTGATCGACGAAGAGAGGTGACTAGCTGGTGAGTACCAGTATTGAGACAGATATTTTTATCTATTCTATCTATTACATTAGGCTGCTTGAAAATTGGTAGATTTTGCAATCAAGTACAATTGAAAATTAAAGTAAATAGAGAACGAATCCTGCCCAAACAAAAAATCCGTA
This sequence comes from Blumeria hordei DH14, assembly GCA_900239735.1. NCBI lineage: Eukaryota > Fungi > Ascomycota > Leotiomycetes > Helotiales > Erysiphaceae > Blumeria > Blumeria hordei. The sequence continues at coordinate 4,676,503 of OENG01000023.1, forward strand.
GCTTTCACTCAGACTGACATAATACCGTTATATACCGTATCCCATCGATCGTTGGACCTACCTTTGGACAGATTACTTTTTGGAATAAAAATAAGAGTTTTTTATTTTGGCTTATTGTTCATGGTCCTTATGAATGTATTCTTCGAGAATGAAAACCTAATACTTCTCCATGGTATCTATTTCAAGCTTTGGAGTAACCAATTTTTCCAGAGCCGATTTCAGTCAATAATTCTAATAAAGTAAACTGAAGAGGTAGAAATTACATACACCTAGTCAGATTCTCACGTTAAGCAAGATATTATCCGATCAAAAGCTTCTCAACCCTACAAGTGCGACTTAGTACGTTCTCATCTCAGTGACCACACCTTTCCTCGACTTGGTCTCTGGTTGCAGATGCCTTCCAAACATACGCCGATGTAACGATTCCGGTATATAGAGCTTAGGCGTTTGTATGTAGTAAGGCAAGTTGATAAATTAACTGATAAACCAACCTATTGCTACATCCAACGCCCTATTTATACATCTGATCCCAATACTCCGAACACTAGTAGCTGTCTTCCATTCGGGCTCCCACTTTCCAAGAGTGGGCAAGTTACCAACAATGTTTCGTGCACGGGTTGTGCAAGACTTCAGTACGAGCGTAACTAAGTGATGACGCTGTAAATATGCCTGTGCTGAACAGCACATGCTACAAGCAATCTATCGGCTTACTAGCCGTCACAGTCAACAACGATGTCATTCTCCACGGGATACAAATCTTGGCATATATATTTGAGGGGTGGATGCTTGTAATGGACTGGAGCGAGATCGGGACGAGAGCTCAAAATGATGCAAGATATTTATAAATTTCCGGAATTGGTTAGATCTGAAATTTGGACAGTAGCTATACAACCCAAGAACCATTTTGGGTTCTAGGCCTTGGACGTCCAGTGTCCAGGCAACAATCTCAACATGGTCATGGCTGTATGGTGCAGTGGTACATAATCTTGGCTGGTCTTTCAACTAAGATCTGGATAGCTTTGACACGTATCCCACTCGAGACAGGAGATCGCTTGTTCGAATCCAGCAAAGCCAACTCACCACACACTCTCGCGGTGTCATTGTATTTGTGGGATGATGAACGTACACTCGGGCAACCATAGGGTTTTCACGCTTTCCCCTGTGGTGGGTACGCACGGAGGAGGTTATACGCCGTAAGGGTTTACCTCGATTGGTATCTGCTAATGAAATCTGAGTGTGAGTGTTCAAAACGTCAAATTGAGTCGTCCTGCTGTAAGGACATATCTTCCGATAAATCCTGCATAGGCCTCAAGGTGCCAAATCAGGACGATTGAATTATTTATTTATTTTTAATGGTTATGGGGGAGTTATCCTGCTCTACAACTTTAAGCACACTTGCGGTAAAAATACTTGGGCATGAAAATACTGGAGCAAATATCAGTTTACATGTTTGATTTAGGTGAAAGAGCCGATGATTAAAATCGCTCTAGACAGATTTCTAGTCAGTATCATAATGTTGTGAACTTAGTAAATGGTGGTAGGTGGGTGTAAGAACGAAAGTTCATCAAGTAGTGTCTTGTGGCTCCTAACTACAACGGATTTTGTGTAGAGCTCGCGACTAATACGTGAATTCTATAACCTCTAAGTCTAGGATATCTATGCGCCTTTATCCCATAGATCTATATACAAGTCCAATGTTCCCATCGTTGTAAAATATCAAGTCTTCTTTACTCCATAAAACATATCCATATAATATCGTACAGAGGACCTTTGCCTAGACAGCGCTGGTATGCATAGATGACGAAGATATGCTTGGGTAATCAAATGGTTTGAATTTCTCACTAGTGGGTACTTAGGGAGGAGGGTAGACTATTTGTGTACGCAAACATATCTCATAGTGGTCTTTGCAAATAAAATCCAGAATATGGGTATCTCCAACGTCAAAAGAGTCATCCATCATATATACATAGCACCGGTCATGTATCATGGCTAGATAGCCAGATAGCTGAATACACATTAAATGATTTAAAAACGAGTCAGTATCTCCGGGTAGAATTCAGTCACCTTTTTGATGAAACCTTCTTCCCACAAAATGTTCTCAAAAAAGATGCATCCCCCGCCAGGCGACGCCTAGACATGGAGACCATACGAGGTACTCGTGTCCATCTACATTTTCCTTTTTTGTATGATTAGAGGTCAAATTTCTCCATTCCACCACTGCCGTATCGAGTGCTGGGTTAGCCACGGAAAGTCATCGGATGGCTCTTCCACCGTGACCAAGAAAAGTGATTGGGAGAAGATTATAGCTTTGACCCTACTATCCGATCTGATGATGGTTGGCTTTGCGATTATGGTGCTAGGAGGGGTGTGGTGAGAGTTGAAGATACAAATAGCGCGAGAATTTTGCAATTCTTACAAGCGAGGACAAACTTGATACGCAATACTGGCTCTGCAGACCTCACACTGGAGGCTGGAGGCTCCTAGGGGAAGCCGCTCATGGGTATTGAATCCTCGCTCCTTAAAAGGTAATGGGTCTAGCTTAGCCCGACGAATAAATTGGGGCCTTGGAGGCCCTGATGTTTTACTTGGTATATGATTTGGGAACGTACACATGCGCTGGAACAGCTAAGATAGTTTGTGGAAAGATATCTTCATTTGTATAAAGAAGTGAAGTAACTATGATAATTATTATGTTACAGATTGGGGAAGCCTCGTCTCTTATTCCCTAGCTTGTTCGCTTGTAAACCATTCACGTAACCAGTATGCAGCGCACCTAAGTGTGCTCCCAACTGAGCAGCCATGCCATCTATCCTATATCATCAACCTATCTCTCATACTGCGCACAGTACTACCTGTAGTGCTGTTATGTAGAGACTGGATATCCTTTATGTGCCATAATGCCATACTGCCATAATAACTACATATGCACCAGCTACTAGATCTACCATACTACATAGCTGAGCATAACACCTGATTATATTGTAAAGTCAGACTAGCGTCAACAAAGCAGCGATGCAGTCCTAAGAATCTGCAAATATCTTAAAATAGTCTGCATGCGAATCGAAGCAGAGGAAATCCTAAGAAGCCGTCATACTGATATCAGCCCGATGCATCAAGTTAGGACTGGCTCTACCATTGTGGCAGACGATGAGATCAAAAGAGAGGGTCTTCTTAGATGCCTTCCCAAGCTCATCAGTCATCAACGCCAAACTTGAGCAATTCTCAAATTTGGTCGCTCTTCGGATCGCTACTATTTTATTGATGATCAACATGCTGGATGGCTCATTTATAACCACTACCGGAAATTTACCCGATGAAACCATTCACGAAGGAAGCTTGAAGATATCTACCCCTACACTCCCCTCGTAAAGCGGGTAATTCTAAGATGCTGAATTTGGCCATCAACAGTAAGTTTGGTATAGTTTGCACCAAAATATCCTTCCCGGAAATAGTATTGAGTTTTATGAGTGCTAGTACATTAGTATCGAGTTATCTCTCTACACAATTCCTGCTTATATACCCATTAACTGCAGTTGAAGAAATTATTTGGTTGAGCTCTTGGTGACTATACCGGCAGCGTAGGGAGGATGTAATTTATCACAATTCAGTGTCAAACCACTTGCCTTTGCATTGAGTCCAAGAGGACCCTACCAAGATTGAGCCTCTGGTGCTACCATTTTTATTCCATCGTTGATGCTCTTTTCTATCATGTAGCCACCGAGATGTGTTGATCATAAGCAAAAAAATTACAGCCTCTGTAGTTTTCTCATATTCTTTGGTGATGCAAGTGTAAATAGCATCTCTTCCATTTTCAATTTCTGCCCTCAATAGAAATCCAAAGCCCTTTCCGCATCATGACCTTCACATATGACAAAAATCATGAGCCTCATCTATGTTCCTACGCTATTTAGATTAGCTCGTCAAACTGCTAGCCTTACGCTACACTAATGTTTGTTCGGGCCCCAGTTTTCCTCATATACAGCACGGTGACTGATGCCTACGACCGTCAAGTAGGCGCCTCAGAAACTTGTGGAAAGCGCAATTTGAGTAGATTTCGAGAGGCCCTTCTTTACGGCCTCCAATCCTAATTTTTTCATCTCAGTCTAAGAAATATTTTGGGCTATTTCCACCCACTTTCTTCTGATTTTCATAAACCCTAAAAGCCATAATAATCATTTCCATGATAAGTCCGATGGAAAGATAATTTTGAGCTGGAATTACATAGTGATAGGGTGAGGTTACGGAAGGATGTTGAACAAAATATTTCAATATCCTGAGTTGGTGGACTGAGGCCTATACAGGGTTTTGCTGGATTCGAGCCAGCGATATCCTGTCTCGAGTGGGATACGTGTCAAAGCTATCCAGATCTTAATTGAAAGACCAGCCAAGATTGTGTACCACTGCACCATACAGCCATGGCAATGTTAATAGTGTGGCCTTCACTCTCGTAATCCAGGTCGTATGACGCACAAAGCTCAGTTTGTAAGTTTTCTTGCCAGAATTTGACATCTCACTCCCGTCGAGGTTTGTTTCCATTCTCTGCATCATCTTGTAGACTTGTCCTGATCCCTCTCACGCCCATCCCAAATTTGCGTGCCACGATTCTTGTCCTCCCATGGGTACTCGTATTGTCGTGGGCGTAAATTCAGTGACCAGCTGAGGTCAGAGAATAGTCTGAGGTAAAGTTATTGAGGTGAAAATATACCAAGTCGTACTCGTGAACTTGATGAAAATTTGTTAAATACTGATCTCTTTGGGTGTGAAAATTTGAGGTTATGGAGTATTTTGAATCATTGCCTCGTGGGCCAACTTCTTTGGTAATACGAAATTTGACTGAACTTGGCCCTTGGAGAATATTTCGCTTCCAGGTTCGTAGAGGACACCGCGAATAGGTATTCAGTCTTGCCCTCTTATCTACGGCTCGTACTGTGGGAAATAGCGATTGATGTTGTTATCGTGTAATGAACGGACCAGGTTTCAATTTAGTTGAATTCTACAAGTTCGTAGAGGGCACCGCGTACAGGTGTTCAGTCTTGCCCTCCTAAATACTGAGTCGAGTAGCCATGCAACTTGGACATGATATTAAAGATTCTTTCTCGTGACAAAAAAGGATATTATCCAAATGTGCTACATGGGCAATGACTTCTAGAGAATAATTAAAATCTAATCAGTACTAAACGTATGCTAGGCGCTAGTAGTGGATTGGCCCGTTATGTATTATCGGGTATCTGAACAGATTGTGCCAAAAGATAAATAACCTTTGATAGCGCATTGCACAATGTCATAGTTAGATTCGATGGAGGGCAAGCACTCCGGGTCAAAACTTGGCGGTTTGTGGTACAGAGTTTTAAAAGATGGATCGATACCAAGATCTCTGTGATTATTCCACTAGACCATTAAAACATAAAATTTTATGTCATCATGTTGGCTCACAGGTGATAGATGGGATTAATGAAATGCCCAGGCCGAGCGGTTAGCTAGTGTAACAGAATTCGCCATATATCGTTAAGAAGTGGATTGGGGAAAATGCCCAGTATTTAGAAGATAAATTGAATGTTGGCTATACTCGATAATTTAGTTGTGACCATGATGATATCGAGGAATCCTATCGCGATTTGTTAATTTTTTTACTGTAGGTTGCAAAATCGAACTCTTGGTTTCCGTTCATAAAGTAACATCATAATTTAGCAATTTTGACCTGCGCCAGGTCATGTCGTTTGTGCAAGCTCATTAGCAACCTGACAAGGAGCCCCCAATTCGTGTTTGGCAAACTAATAACAAAAAGAACTCTATTTTCTGATTGAAAATAATATTAAAGAATATCGATATTTCAGTATCTCAGATTCGAGTCCACTAATGCCGCATGTTAATGCTTGAAACTCAGATAGCATGGCCTCTTCCACAACCGTAAAAACGACAGGCACAAATCAGACAGTTCAAGCACAGGTACTAACAGGTCTTCGCTATCCATCAAGCGGCAAGACTATCTTTCATCGACCCTTAAACCGCAGCAGAATAGCCGAATTGAGTCAAGCTAGCTTTGCCTATCTATTCGGGGAAATGGTGGGATATGCGCAGAAGCGTGTGACGGGCATTCAGGATCTAGAGAAACGGTGAGAGCTGATTTCAAAAATAACAAAAGATAGGATGGCTAACAAGATGATATAGTCTAAACGTTCAAGGATATCCTATCGGTCTTAAGCTACTTGACCTTTTACTGTATCGTGAACCTTCCCGCTCCCAAAGCCGACCATTGAATATCATTGCGCTTCTCAAATTTATAACAACCACCGTATGGCGACATCTATTCTCGCGCTCTGCTGACGCACTGGAAAAGTCATCTAACCCAAAAACTCCCGACGAGTATATGATAAGTGATAACGAACCGGTGGTGAACCAGTACATAAGCGTGCCAAAAGAGATGAATCAACTAAATTGTGCGGCATTTGTTGCAGGAATTATAGAGGGAACCTGTGACGGAGCAGGATTCCCAGCGCGAGTTACTGCGCATAGCGTAGGAAAAGGCGAAGAGGGTGAGCTCTGGCCAGGAAAGACAGTATTTTTAATCAAATTCCAACCGGAGGTGCTCACAAGAGAAGCCTTTGTGGGAAAGACTTGAAAGAGTAAGCTTACTCAGGCTTACACTCCTTAGTGATGCGAAATTCGCAAGGTTTAAGGCGAAAAGTTTTCATTCTGTGACCAGAATTCGAACAAAATACAGTGAGATGGGTTCAAAGTACAAAGGGATAATCTGGTAGATAAGTTCATAGTGTCACAGCTTTAAACGGCGCAAGGACTATCGGAGTCATGGTACGGCGTACGGGAAATACGGTGTGTTGAAGGTAAGATCTTGAGATGGAACCCAATGGTATACAAGATCAGAAAAATTTCTTATCAACGAGTTCTATCATCGGGTCTCATTGACACATGAGAATAATAAATATAAATTAGAGAAATCAGGTTACAGCATCGATAACACCCTGTTACCGACTATTTTGCTTATCTTGGCAAACTTTTGTCTCCCGTTTGGAGCCCCCTCGTATTCCGACAATTTGATTTTACCTCAGGACCTTTTTTCATGAGTTCGGCGAGCCCTAGATCCCTCCACGCTGGCTCTTTAATAGTTTGCGTCGCACGTTGTATTCCAAATGCCGCATGTTGATCGGGTACAACATCATCTTCGTCTTCTGGATTTATGGGTTGGTATTGTGGAGGTACATATATCTCGTCGTCAGGAAGCTTATCTTTGCAGAAATCTTCAATGAACTCAACATGACGCGCAGCATTGAAGTGCACATAATAGTAGTTGGTATCCTTTGACTTGTAGCTGGAGGTCAGCTTTAAATTTCGCATGGTTGGTAAGGGCTTAGCTAGGATAGGTTACCATCATCGACAAGATGTAGCCTTAATTCTTGCACTATCAACGTGATTGTGGTGGGGATAACCGATGTCTGCATCAACGCCAAGCATAGACGCCAGAAGTTGTTCTGGACACGTGCGTAAGGATGAGGGCTAGAGCTACAGGTCGAATGACCTATGTCTGCTTCCTTATCTCCGCATCAAAGAGCCGGGGAGGAACCACTATCAGTCAGGTTGGCCTGAGGGGGCAGTGTTCGAGCTAAGTTGGAATGTCGCGGTGCATCACTAAAAATAGGAGTGATCGGTAATAAGTGATTTAATTCATTCTGCGGCATAACAGTACGACGTTGAGATCCAATTGAGAGATAGGTGGTACATCCGTTTGTGTCATCATGCTCCTCGTACACCGACTTACAACTTGATCCAATTACGGTGCAGAGAGGGCTTGATGTCAAGCAGGCTACGCCGGACAAAGGCTCATCCTCAGCCCAACCTCCATAAACGGCAACCTATGGATGATTAAGATCAACAGATTTGTCCTGCTGAGCAACATGCTATTGAGATACAGGAGGTCATTTTAGCTTTGCGTGCTAGCCATATCAGCTAAAAATTAGCTCCCTCGACCGCCTTTGAGTAGCGAGTCAGATAAGATGACGAATATAGCGACAAGAATACGGAGCCCTTGTGTGAAGGTTAAAAACTAATGATAAGCGTCACACATAGGATCATGGATCCACAGTGCGCTGCTGATTAACTCTGTATTTCGCCTTACACCATTATCTTGAAATACATAAGATGTTTGATAGCCTCGCTGTTGCAACAGCCCCCACGCAATAATTTAATCACCCGGAACCGGAAATACATTTACCCGCGATTACCAATCAAAATGATTCAAAGGTACAACCGAGACTAGCTCCCACACACCAGTCAATTTAACAATTCTGCAGAGTACTTGAGGATAGGAAAAGACGGGAAGCTGAGAAATTACGGATCCAAGAAGAAGACTTCGCAAAAGCCCACGCCAAAGCCATAGAAAATAACGACACGCACGCCTACGGTAATTACAGTCTCTCTTAGCTCCCACTCCAATTCTTGAATTGCTACTACTATTTTATTAATTGTACCTCCGAAACACCTACACCTTGTCGACTTCAACCTAACTTGAATTACAGTCCCTCGATATTTGCCAGTATGTCTCACGAGAATGTCTGGAACTCGCGTCCCCGCACCTACGGCAAAGGTTCCCGCTCCTGGTAGGCGTCACAAGTATAATCTACAAATTAATATTCAAACTAATTGAATGTTTAGCCGCGTCTGCACCCACAAAGCCGGCCTCATCCGTAAATACGGCCTCGACATCTGCAGACAGTGCTTCCGAGAGAAAGCCTCAGATATCGGTTTCGTCAAGGTACGTGATACAAATTTTTATCCAAGACTCTTCCAACTGACACCAATCAGCACCGCTAGTAAGCCAAATTAATACAAATCAACACTAGTTACATTTGTTTTCTGAAGTTATGGAAACGATTAAATAAGGGTAAAATGAACAACTACCTCTGAAAGATACCAGATAGCGATGACTTTTATAAATAGTCTTTCCAGTGTTACGGAAAACCAGTTCAAGATGAATGTCTAAGGAATGTAAATTCCACCTTGTCAAATTTCTTATGTTAGTGGCTTGTTTACTTCAAGTTTACTCCCAGCCAAGATTCGAAATTTATGAAATGAAAGCTATCGTAGATGTGTGAGACTTTTCCCAAGACATAACCTTTCGGTGAATCTGATATCATCTTTCAAATTTTCTTTGCCCCTGCAACGACAATGAACATGCAAAAAATCAGAGGTCAGATGTTTGCACAGACAATGAACAGATTCTATATGCAAGCTTTCATTAGCATCTCCAAATTCCCTACAATATCATGAAGTTACTGTTAACAATAGGACAATTAATGCACGGCTATACATATTACTATGGGCCAATCACCACCCTTAAGCCGGAAGCAGAAACCATATCCATTGCCACTTAATTCTTTATTCTAATTAATTGTGATTCAGAAATATAGATTCCCTTCAAAGGGAAAAATTTCCAAGACCTAGTGACAGGTCTGTTGGTTTCCCTCCAAGTATTCGTTGAAAGATCGCTCTTAAAGCTTACATATAGAAATAGAATAAATGTTTGTTTCCTCATCCTAACCTTCAGGTAACAATACAGGGTGATAGAGACTAAACAACCGACAGCTATATCCTGTATAAAATTAGGGTTGAATCAGTCTCCTAGAGCCAGATTTATTAAATCTTCGCAATACCGAGGGATTCGGCTCAGATGATAATGATTCAATACTCCCCATCAGCCGGCAAGAACGAATTCTTCACCTTCCAGTAGTGCCGGTGTAATCGCTCAGTATATCTCAAGTAGCGAAGAGGAACCGCATCTGCATCGAGGTCGAAAGCAACCTCAAGAATGTCTAAAATCGGCGACTTCTAATTGGTGTCAGACCTTTCATCCTTACACGAGTCATCCAACTTATTCATACCGCAAATCAACTCGTCTCAACGACTGAATAAGTAATTGCAACAATCGCAAACGGAAATCTGCCTTATCAAAAATGGGCCATCTCCAACTACAGAGTTACGATGCTAAATATACTCGCGAGGAAACAATCTCATAATGTACAAAGCTTGGTTCTTGTTCTACGGGGGACTGTTGTTCAAATGGAGCTTCACATCTTGAGAGAGGACAGGCAGCTGGGTCGTGACCTGAGAAAGGGAAGAGGACATCGATGAGAATGATGGAACAGATATTCTTCCAGTGTTTTTGATTTTGGGGTACTTGTGAGTACTGAGGCTACGATTGAGATAGTGCTATCGACAATTTTGCAACAGGCAACAGGCAAAAAGCAACGATGGAAGGTGTTGTGGACCTCCTCCAGGTCGTCAGCTACCCGAATTAAAGTCTGGGTAACCTGGTTCCTTATCTCATTCGAGAAAGGGAGGACTGTGAGGCCATATCTCGCGCGATGGCTTTATACAAGATGGCGATGGCATGTTAAGGTAGCCAGAGGTTTTTCCCGTTCACCTTTTGGTGGAGATTCACGGTTGAAGGAAGGGTGAGAGTCCCTAGCACAAAGGTCTCGAGGGGTATCAGGGAATGCACCTACTGCATGAGCAGTCCAAATGTCATACTGAGTTATCGTCTTACATAGTCGTCTAGGAAGGACTAGCCTTCTCCGTGTCATACCTCTTGGATATAGGGCTTTTGCCAGGTAGGACATTAATGCATACACATAAACATACAATAGACGATAAGGTAACTCCACAAGATAACATTCACATGACATATACACTATTGCTGTAATCACCCAAGTAAATTCTAAGCCCCTCAAGCAGTGCCAACCGTGTAATTGGAAACACAAAGTGCATACGACCAAGTACACCAATACCCTTAATTAGTAGGAAGCTTTCAGTAATATAATATGGTAAATGTGTAATCTAATAAAAACGACGATGAAGTAATTTCGAACGGCTATATTAAGTAAAAGCTTCCTGTCTTAACCCGCTTTTGGAGTTAAATTAATTTTCGGGTGAAAAACGGATGAATAGTTAATATTTCTGCCTCAGTGTTACCTGTAAGTTTATTTTGAGAGTAATGCGGCATGAACAGAGAGCTGTTAAATGCCCATTCTATCAAAGAAATCTCCAAATGTTATTATAAAGAAACTATCTATGGATCTACCGTTCTAGACCATCCCAATAGGTTTAGGTATCCATGCACCCTTCCAAAGTGACCAACCGTTTGTATGGGCCTCAGATTCGGCGGTGTCATTCACTATTTCTGGTATTTTGAGATTTAGTTCCATCACTTCTAATTCTGTCTTGACCTCTTCAACACTTATCGCCGGCGATTGCTTAAAGTCAACTTCCAGAATCTTGGAATGCAGTTGAGATGCCCGTAATAATATGCCCACATCCTGATTTGTGTCCTGGATTTCATTGAGAATGGCAATGATATGGTCTCTCGGCCAATTACTGAGCGATTGTTCTACGCGTAAACTGAGATGATTGTCCGTCTCCTCAATAAACCTTCGTAAAAAAACCTCACAATCATCAGGAAGGTCCTGTCGTTGGGCGGATTCAGGAGCGAGGTGGACCCAGTAATAATCCCAAATCCAGGACAAAGCTTTCCGACTGACAGTGCGTAGTTTAGATAGCGAGGGTAGTTCTTCGTGAGTTGCTTGATGTCGTAGTTCAACAAATGTAGCTGGAAGGCCAATATTTTTAGCAATGGTGTACATACTAAGTTTGTAGCGCTTGTCTTGGTGACAATCTAAAAGGCCGGTGACGAATCTAGATTTAAATTAGACTGATTCCATAGTCGAGGAGAATTTAAATTTCAGTCTGGCCTGCTGACACCGAAAGGCTATGATTTTTCTCTAGGCAGTTGTCTGCGTTCCTAACACGACCCAATAAATTGAGTCATCCTTTCTGTATATTTTCTCTGATATTTTTTCATAGCTAGATAGCTGCATACGCAATTAAAATCTGATGCAAAAAAAAAAATAACACGATACAAGTCCAAACTTTCTAGGTTAATAATGGCGACACTTTTCCAAGCTTACCTGCAAAAAGCTGCGGCATAGACGGCCCTTACGCAATATGCCTCGTTTCCTCGCCCATCATTCAAGAAAGCACTAATTAGAATAGCAGTACTTTCTACCAAGTGTGGACAATTGCCTCGCTGCACCCAGACGCTCACTCGCGCTATGGCCTCTTTCTGTTGACCCTCATCCGCACTTCCTTCGAGTCTAGCGGAGCTTGTCGCGAGTGCTGTCGATTGTGGATAGAGCTGCGAGCGAACTTGAAGCAGTTCAGCCTGAGTGCGCCATGGGGTGATCACGTATTGCACCATATCGCAATTAACTTAGGGTTGTTTTGGGCCTAGAATAAAATGACAAAAGGAAATTTGAGCTAGCGTCACTATATGACACGTGACTATGATACAATCGGACAGTTTTATGTTCTAATACGCCTTGATGTTCACGCACTTCCGAAAGGGGCAAAGATTATCTCCTTTCCAACCAGTCCTACACTCTTGGGTTCTACAGCAAATCAGAATTTCACGAATAATTAAACAAGTCACTGAATGTTGAAATATTTACAACATTCCTACCGGAGAAACTGTCTCTGTGGAGGACCTACAGCAACTGATTACCATCACGGGAAATCTGGATATCCTTGCGGGAGAGGTGTCCACCACTCATTCTGGGATCCGAAAGCTAGAGGTCACATTGTGGAAGGCAACTCTTTGCTCTCTTGGACAGCCTCGAAGGGGTTCAGGCTCCTGAATCACTAGGGAGCTCCTACAAATCACACCGGAGCTGCTCTTGATCTCTGTTTTGTCAGGAACAAAGTGAGTGCTTCCTGCAAAATCCAGCAAGATCTGGAAGTCGGCTCAGATCACAGGACAACCCTCTATAAGGTATTCGAGTGGGAAGCCGAGAAACCTGTACCAGGTAAGCTTCAATTTACTGCCTGCTATTGGGAAATATCTCAAGACTCCAATACGAACCGGCTGGCAGCCCCTCCCTCCCATACTGTTTCGGCTTGATCGTTTTGTAGCTTGGGCAGGCATCTAAGTATGTTATGACATGAGACAACGAAGTAGTCGAGGCTAGGAAATCATGTGTGGCTCAAGGCCGCAGCATATATCACTAGTGAACTAGTTAGATGAGCATGTATATAGTTTCATACATATACCCACAATAGATGGATATAATTTAATTCTCATACTTCCTATTCAGATACTTAAGGCATAGTACGGTATGAGTCTATTCAATGTCACCTACTAAATATAACATCATCCACTCCTCATCACTCCGCAATATGACTACCGCACAGCTCTTAACCGTAATAAAGCAGGATCGAAGGCGGATACATCATTTCTAAATTATAGCAATTACGTATCAGGAGATATCTTAGATGATGTGTGGGCTGGATTGAGGTGATTTATGAGTTAGAATAAAGTGACGTCTAGTTAGAGGACTATCTGATAGTGAAGGAAGGGATTATAAGTAACCTTATTATTTGGTAGCAGTAGCTATTGTGATAACGAGGTTATGAGAAGTCTAAGAATTGTCGCAATAGATGTAACAGTCAACTTGGGTGGATATAGGATAGCGCTTTAAGTCTAACGTGAAGAAGAAGGATATGTATTGTAGATCTGCTATATTGATGACTATTGAAGATAGGAGTGGAAAAGGTTGATCATGTACAGAGGTCTAGCAGCGAGTATTTATACACAAAAACGGTACACAAACTATACCATAAATAGCAATAACTTCCAACCATTCAGCCATTAAACAATTATATCATTAGATATACCTGCGTCATATGATCATATTATCATGTATGGCTGAGATACTGGTCTTGTCATTGCTGTATGTTAATGACGTATCATTGACACAGGATTGCTTGTCCTGTCGGTTACACTTGCCTAATACTAGCCATTTCAAGTTATGTGATCTATAATTGGGCCTGATCACAACAGTAGCTTCCTCTCTTTAATTAGTTCAATACGTCGAATTTCATCACAGCAAACTTGGTTCTATCACACATACCACTAAAGAGGAGGCCGCAAACATTGTCGACATTATCTCGGGAGCTCTCCCAATTGCCTGTCCAAGGTCCCATAAGAAAGCATCAAAAGCTGGCTGATGGAGCAAGGAGTATAACCAAGTTCAATTGTCGGCAAAGACGAATTCTTCACCTTCCAGTGGTGCCGGTGTAGTCGCTCAGTGTACTCTGCATATCTAGGATAGCTAAGAAGAATCGCATCCGAATCGAAGTCGAAAGCAACCTCAAGCATATATCCATTTGACAACTTTTGACAATACTTTTCTTACCATTCTCATATGAGTCCTCAACCTCTTTCTAACCACGCATCATATCGCCTCAACGACCAATAAAGGAGTTACTCCAATTGTAAATAGGAGCTTGCCCCATTAATTACCGGCCATCATCGACTACAAATTTACGAATCTATGTATACCCGCAAGGAGGAAACCAAGTCATAATATACAAAGCTCGGGTCATGGTTTATGGGGGACTGATGCTCTAATGGAGCTCTACATCTTGAGGAAGGACAGGCGGCTGAGATGTGGTCTGAGAGGGGGAACTGGTCTCTGAACACCATGCTGGGACTGACATCTTCGAGGGGTTTTCAACTTTGGAACGTTTGTGGGCGCCAAGACTGAGATTTCGGCTAATTAGCCAGGAGGGCTTCTTTTGTCGATGAGTCAACGGCACTCCCCAGCGCCCTGGACGGCACAAAAAAAGTTGGGCTAAGCTACCATGCAGCAATCACGCTCTGTCAAGACTTTTCTGAAATTTCAGCACGACCTTTCAGGAAGAAGTTGGAAGCGGGCTAGAAAGGCAGAGGGTGAATTTCCCGAGGTACACACAAGTCTGCAGCGCCCAGCTGGCCGGCCTCTTCGAACGCTTCAGAAGGGGCACTATGTCCTTGGATTTAGTCCTAATGTCGGTATTAGGAGACTTCCGCGCCCAGAGGTTTTTGCGATTTTCCCTGGCTGCCATATACCCGCAAATGGCCATCGTTTCGTTGGCTGGAGAGGGGAGATAATGAAGGGCAAAGGGTTCCTCTAAGTTTATGATCAAATGAGGACTTGTGAGGGGCGGTACTGTTTGAGGGGAGCTGTATGGGAGGCATAGGAGTGGGTATACTACTAGCATAGGTATCCTTGGCCTGTAGGCAGAGAGAACCTGCATGCCCTACACAGTCAAAGACTCAGACAGGGCAATAAAATGAAATAATAATAATAATAAAAACCAAGTTCAATTAAACTTTTGAAGGGCCCATCACGTGGGTCTACCAGCAACCCCCGAACGTCGTACCTCTGGAAAATTAGGGAGGAAATCAGAGCAGGCATTCTGGTACAGCAAGGTAGTTTGTTTTTTAACGGATTGAAAGCTCACAAAACCGCTATAAGATCTCGTGGTGGCCAGCTCAATCAATATAAACCACCGACGTGCCAGCGCTTTATACTAAGTCCGATATGTAATACTTGGTCCAATGTCATCCCAGCCGTGCGCCCCAAACTATTAAAAGAGGTCAAAAGTGCTCTTCCACTGACTCTTTTGATTTTCAGAGAGTTACAGAAGACATATAACTGTTTACAAGAAAATTTATTTATCACCTACACTAATTGCCTGATAATGAAGCCTGTCAGGTTTCACGGAATAATAACAGGGGTTAGAATGACGGCTTACTAGTAGTAAACAAACCTTTCAGGCCTGAGTAGGGAAAGGTAACGTAACAGTGAACTACGAGCATGTATATAATAAAGCGTACTTTACAGTCCAGTTGCGTTCTTCACGCAACGTCTTCTCAATATTATTTTCATTCCAGATATTCCCTCTCTTCCTTGTGAAGACCACTTCGAGCCCATACTCGTATCAGATCACGACGTGCCCTCTATCTCTTCTTGTGGAAGACCTTGACCCCTATTTACTCGCACTTGTACCCTGTGGACAAATAACATATACACTCCTCGAGATCAGGTACTAGTCGAATAGAATACCTGTTAGTTGTTACGGGGCGAGATATACACAAGATAGGTGAGATAGAATGTGGACAAGATACGGAAGTCTAGCAAAACATCGCACGCCTTCTAGTGACATGAGCGAGTACTACTATTTTTAAGGTCTCCTCATACTAGCTCGGCGTTAGTGTCAATGATAACACCAGTCCTCTCCATTCCTGTACAATTATGTTACTATGACAACTAGACCCCCCGCCACTGCTTAGGCATGCTTTTGTTGAAGCAATGAGCTAGAGCGAAGATGGAGGTAAAAGCGGAATCAGTATCGGCGGTTAGACCGATACAGTAAGTCCTATATGAGATTGCAGAAGGAAGATTTGAGTGAAGAAATTTGTATCGAGATGTATGGTTCTGAGTAACCTTAGATGGTAAAAGTGGGATAGCGTATGCGTGTTTTTATCAACTGTAGCTTTTGACCAGTATTTATCAATTTCCGTGGATCGTAAGTAATGATTCCTGTTGGTATAGAGCTATGTACATATATTATCGACTTTCTAAATATTGATCCTCGATTCTGTTTATTGGTCTGTAATGACAGACACGGAAATAATTCATGAGATTGCTTAATGAGAGGCTAGGATTGATTCCGATATTATTTTGGTAGAAGACTTGTCCCAAATATCAGAGGGCTACAGCGTCTTTATCTATCTACAGGTAAAATCCCCCATATCCCATTCATACTAGCCATACAAGATCTAGCATATTAAACTTGATACGTATCATCATTTTGGGGTTGAGGTTTACCGTGTACTTGCTACTTGAGTCGCGTGTCTGACTACTATGAGACACGCTCAGGTATCAACCTTATAACCCATACCAAACCCAAACTACTCCACTACCCTGAATATGACCCCATGAATAGTTGTAACAGTAGCCTGCAACCTAGCACGATTAGGCTAGAGCTCGTTGACTAAGACCTAATCCGAACAATATAGATATATAAGCCAGGAATATAAAGCTAAGTACGAGTGAGTCGGTAATAGATCCGAGAAACATATAACCTGCATTTGAGACATAATCATCCGCTGGAATGCTAGTGTGAAATAAATAACATTGCGTGTTGAAGTTTCAGTGAGAGATTTATTGATGACGATGATATAGGATCGGGAAGTTGATAGTCTAAGTAGCCAGTCTTACCAATAAGTTATTCTTAGTCATGGTTGGATGGTGCGGTGGTACATCATCTTGGCCGGTTTCTCAAGTAAGGTCTGGATAGCAAGGACACATATCCCACCCGAGACAGGAGATCGCTGGCTCTAATCTGGCAATTCGCAAACATATTTCACGCCGCGCTGGCACACATGGATGATGAAGGCATGCTTGGATAATCAAATGGTTTGAATTTCCCATTAGTGGGTACTTGCGGAGGAGGGTCAACTGTTTGTGTAAGCGAACATACCTCATAGTGGTATTTGCAAATGAAATCCAGAGTATGAGTGTCTCTAACGTCAAAAAAGTCATCCTACATGTATACATAGCACCGGTCATGTGTCATAGCTAAATAGCTGAATACATATTAAATGATTTTAAAAAAAAGGTATTCTTGGTATTCCATGATATATCATATTTCAACACATTAAATAAATTATTCAATTGTCCTGATTTGGCGCCTTTTTGGCCCATGCAGGTGTTGACTTCAGTTAGATACAATGATGATATAGTTGTGATGAACATCATGCCTCAGATATCATTTGCAAGTCTCACTACGGCTATGACAAGGCGGCTTTTTCTTCACCGCTGTCGAACTATGCCCTCCGTGAAACTCACCCAAGGGAAACCTCTCAAAAAACCTTGGGTTATCCAGAAATGCCACCATCATCAATGCAGCTTACTTCAGTAAGGTGAGGTCTGCTGGAGTCGAACCAGCGATCTTCTGTCTCAGGTGGGACAGATGTTCAGGCTATCCAGACCCTACTTAGAAGACCGGCCCGGATGGTGTACCGCTACACCATCCGACCTCATTTCAACACATTGTGCTCAACTCCATACTGTGCACGGCCCAGTTCTGATCACCCCGGGCACAGGTCAAGTGATGCTTTAGCTGCAGCTAATAGGAGAATACTCAAGCCTCGTGCAATAAGGCACAAAGGCAAATGCAAAATATTTCTCAACATGCCTGTCCACACAACATCAAATTTTCTAGATTGGCCATGTAATCAAGAACTTCCTTGCAACACATGCTACAAACAAGTAAACTATATGTTCAGTTTTTCGTTGGTTAGGGCTAAAATTTTACATCCTTTTCCATATTTGCATCACCTTAGTTCAGCAGATTAAGGCAAAAACACCAATTTTCGACCAATTTGAAGGAGAAAAATTCACCAGACAGTGCTAAGCCTCAACGTGTCACAAGTACCAAGCAATTAACGCTTGATCACCTGATCACAATTCAGAGTTACGTGATTATGGAATTCTGGTGACTTCTTAGCAAAAAAAGGATTTGAATAACAACTCTCAAGGGGCGAGGTTAGGACAGTGTTCCACAGGGTGCGTATGTGGTCTAACGGAGATCTAGGTGGTAGATGAAGGTGATGAGTGGGTCGAAGGGATGACTGGTCTTCTCTAGGAAGAGACGAATTGGTAGATAGTAGCGATAGAGGCTACACGTGGGTCTTGCTGATGAAGAGCTGGAAAGAGATAAATGGTCTTCCCGAAGAAGAGATGGGTAAACAAATGTATTGTTAAGGTAATTGAAGAAGACGTTGCGTGAAGAATAATGCTTCTTCACACCGAGTATTTATATACATAAAATTACCAAATAGCACGTAACACACAGCCTCTAATGGACAGAGAGATTGAATTCGAGGCTCAGGCGCGTGGTGGCTGAGGCGGAACGATGGAAGGGAGATTGTTTAAGTTTTCCTTTTGTAATGCGGGATTTCGCGTGAAAGTTTTTGTTTTGTTTTCAATTCTGGGCTGCTGAATTCGTCATGGTTCAACACATAGATGCATTTTGGCATGGTTCCGGTCATTTAGGTGGGAAGAGGCATTTGTACTGCACGGTAGTTAACCTGATCCGGCCCGACCCCACTCGTGCTCAAGCTCCAGTAGGCGTGCGACGGTAGTTACTTCACCTAGCACGTTAATGAACAAACAAACAAAACGCACAAATCGAGAAATTCGAAAATTCGAAAATTCATTTTTTCCCTCTTTCCATTACTATGATCACTTCTGTGCTTGACTTCTCGAATTGTTAACCGTCGCGAGGTATTTAAAATGCCTCTGGTGAGAAAAAATCGCCCAAAGCCGACTGAAGTTGTCGGCTTTGAACGGACACCATTGTGTCCAAAACCTACTGGCCTCGCGCAAAATCTATCATGCCTATTTGCGAGTGAGGCCTTCGTCCCAGGGAAGTCTACAAATCTTCCCGACAAAGAGATGACTGATTCTGAGCCCATCAGGACAGTTACAATTGGTCCCGAGACCACCAACCCCATCGAGCTGGCCCCAGTGGCAAGCAGCTCTAGGAAAGGAAAGGAGGTCGTCAGAGAAAAGACGACAGAACCTGCAGAAAACTCTGCAAGAAAAATCGCTGTGCCAGCCTCCAAAGGCACAGCTTCGACAACAGCGATGGAATTTCCTCCTGAGCTGCAATCTGTGATGGAGGCCGAAAAGCGTCGAACGGCGCAAATTAAGGCCCGAATCGAAATTTGCTCCACTGCAATTAGCAGTGTGGAGCAGCACTCTCGCCTCTCTCGATTGGCGACGACAAAGAATTCGTAGACGGCATCAGAGTCTACCTTCGAGCGGCCATCGGCCAATTTGTTCAATCAGGCCCAGGGACCACACCACCGGTTCTCCCTGCTCGCCCAAGCAACCCTCTTCCGACGAGGGCTCAAGAAATTAGGGTTCAGAACCCTACGACAACCCATGCTCCGGCACCAAATGCGACTTTGGCCACAGTAGCCCGTGCAGGTCTAGGCCGCAGCGCTGGGCCGTCAATTACAAAGACACCACCGCCTGCCCCAAAAGCAAAAAGTGCCAAACAGAGGACAGCAGTCGATACCCGACTGTTTCTACGCCTCGCGTTTAATCACCCCCACCGACAACTGTCACCAGCTGGCGTAAGATTAGCTGTGTCACAGGTGCTTGGTACCGCTGCCAACGACATTACGTTGGCTCAGCGGGTCAAAACAGGCTTTGCGCTGACAGCAAAGAATGAACTCGCTCGGAAAGAGCTCCTGGATTCCTCCATATCACGGAGGGAATCTGGAATAAACCTGGAGCCAGCGTCAAATCTGGTTGCCTTCCAGATTGCCACCGTACCGGTGACAATAAACACACTTGCAGGTCCCATCGAGATCACGGCAAAGATGGTTGCAGACGAAGTCACGCGAGTGACGAAATTGGTTCCGTTTCTTGTCCGTCCTCATGGGCAGTGCAAGCCTGGGGCGCCATACGAGAACTGGCAAGCCCTCTTTCCTCGCGAATCCACGCCCCGACCTGGATTTCGCCTTTTCGACGACTCTGGAGCTGCGAAGCTCTTCCGACCGCGTCGACCAATAGAACAATGCAAACGCTGCCTTGGCTTCCATGCCAGCCGCGGATGCTCCCGCACTCCAGCTTGCTGGAAATGCGGATCTAACATGCACTCAGAATCAGAGTGCAAGGCCCTCACCCGGTGTCGAAACTGTGGGGGACCTCACCGATCGGATTCCCGGGCCTGCTTAGCCAGACCCAGCAAGTCCGGACCGGTGCCAAAAGAGCAGCTCGCGCGGATCCGCCAGATCCAGCAAGGGGAGTTCGCGAAAGTGGCTCGATTTAGGGCTGCAGCCAAAAGGGCCGAAGAGGCAATCATGGCCTCAGCGAAGGATGTCTCGATGGCCGAGGGATCGGGTTTTGGAATCCTGGAATCCGAAGAAGAAGTTTGAGGGTACAGCAACCCTCGGTGAAGTCTACAAAAAGCTTCAAATATATAGCAGGATACCAGCTGAATTCAGGTTATCTGCGAACAAATCTTTCGTTCTCAGCGGAGATAGGAAAAATTCACTTGGAGGATGTGGCAGGAAAGGGAACGGGCGAGAAGCGCTGGATCCTGACCAAACAGTATTTCTTCCAAATTTGATTTCAGTTTTTGATTTATGTTTTTGATTTTAGTTTTGCTGTTAACTTCTACAATTTCAGTAGAAGTTCATGCGGTTGGAATGAGTTGGGCCTGTACGCAGTGATCCTTGCCGGCTTCACCAGTCCTTGACCCATTGTGGATAAAAAAGCGTTAGCTTTGGACCAGAAATTAGCAAAAAAAAAAAAAAACAAACAAACAAACAATTCGAGAACCCTCAATTTGCCCATTTCCACCCTTCCACCCTTCCACCCGTCTCACCCATTATTTATCGAATCGAATTGCAATTGTTTGCCATTGGCGGCATTTTAAAATGCCTCCGACGCGTAAAATGCACAAAAACGCGATCAGTGGCACAGCCAAAGATCGTGTCAACAAACCCTACAAATTGCATGAATCTATACGAATCATTGCAAGGCAACAACTTACGGAGAAAGGAGTAGAAGTGTCTGATCAAAATCTAGACGCCATCGAGGCTGCGCTCGAAGCTAAAGGTGGCAACATACCCGAGGTAGAGATGTTGGACGCCGAAGTCCTGAAGTTGAAATCTCTATCAGATTCAAGATGGGCTTCCTACAGCCCAGATGATGCAGAAAAAGCTCCAGGGCCCGCAGAAACCTCAAGAGAAACCGTCATCGCACCCGAGAAGCGCGCTACAGTTCCAGCACTACCGCGACTGGTAGAAGTGAGGTCCTCAAAAGGGGCCGAAATAATAACCAACAAGGCATCAACTGCCCCAGAAAGTGTCGCCGAGAAAGCAGTCCCGTCGACAACGACCGCAGAGGCAAAAAATGCCTCAAGACCTAAGCCACCCCCGGCCTCGATTCCAGGGACGGCTGAGTGCCACAACCACTCTTCTGGTAGGGTACAAGTGACAGAAGAGATGGTGATCGAGGAGATCTCGAGAGTTACAAAGGCCATTCCAGTCAAGGTACGGCCCCACGGGAAGACCCGTCTGGACGCGCCATACAAGTCATGGCTGGCTCATTTCAAGAAGGGAGCGGCACCAAGACAAGGGTTCCGCCTATTCGACGACTCGGGCGTCGCGGTCCCTCACAAACCACGACAGACTGTGCAGCAATGCAAACGCTGCCTACAGTTCCACGGGACGCGCAGTTGCTCTCGCGCCCAAGTTTGCTGGAACTGCACCTCCACGATGCACTCGACAGACGAGTGCCGTTCACACACCAAGTGCCGCAACTGCGGAGGACTGCACAGGTCCGACAGTCGAGTCTGTCTTGCGCGCCCCACCAAGTCCGGGCCGGTAAGCAGAGAGCAACTGGCCAATATTCGCATCGCGAGCCAACGCGAGCTAGCGGCTGTTATGAGGGCTAAAGCTGCAGCCCGTCGCGCTGAGGCGACAGTTCAAGCTGCTGCTAGGCAAACGCAAGACTCTCCAATAGCGGTGAAATCGAACAACAGTTTCGAAGTTCTGATGACCGACGTCGCCCCCGACGCCACCCCCACAGGAACGACGAATCCTGTTGAGTCTTCCTAAAGGGCCCCTCACGGGTCCCTTCTAGCCTCCCACCTACGATAAGTTTTATGTCGATCAACGTAGGTAGGGGAGGCTCATCACACGACATCGCGCTACCCAGAGCTTACGAGCTAGGCGTAGATGTGGTGCTAATACAAGAGCCTTTGTGGAACAAAGCCACAAAGGAAACGAAGTCACACCATGGATATGACTGCCATACACCATATGGCGGCGTAAACGTTCGACCCAGGGCAGTGACTTACACACTAACAAACAGGAGAAACCTTTCGGCAACTCAAATCTTTCCCTGCAACCCCCCAACGGCGGACTACTGCTGGGTTGTGGTAAACAGAGTCACGTTTCTCAACGTGTACAAAGACCCAAACAACCCGACAGCAATTCGACCTCTCCTCAGCTGGGACCCACCACCCCGGTCCGTCGCGGCTGGCGACTTCAATGCGGTGCACTGCGCGTGGCAACCAGGGGTTACCCGCCCACGCGGACAAGGAATTGAAATCAAGAGATGGGCGGAACGCCATAATCTCACTTGTCTGATTGTGGGCGAGCCAACGCATCAGGCCGGAAACACGCTGGATCTGGCTTGGACCAACGTCAACGGGGCCCAAGCATGGGTGGATCGCAGCGAGTGCGTAACCAGCGACCATCTTCCCATTCGAGGACAAGTTCCCACCGGATTCGGAAAAAGGGACCAGGAGCCATCGCCGATCAGGGTAACGCGCGGCAACCTGCCGAGGTTCACCCTTGCCGTCACGCAGCTCACTCACCCGCCACTAGTCTTGGACACGATTTGCCAGGTGGATAAATACGCCAACGATCTCTGTTCCGGCCTTACTAACGCTATCAAAGCAGCAGGAACACGAAGGAACAAAAGACGTGGCAAATGTGCACCTTGGTGGACTCCGGAATGCAAGCTGGCTCACACGAAATATCGTGCAGCAGTAACTCCGGAACAACGATGGGTGCATGCGAAGAATCTGCGCTCAACCCTCAGAGCGGCAAGGAAAGAGCACCAGACGCGTCAGGTCGAAGCGATCACAACACCGAATGACGTGTTCAAGCTGATGCGCTCGGCCGAGCAAAAGCAGGCAAGCACACCGCCTCCACTCAACCACGAAGGGAAGGTGTACTCCGATCCGGCTGAGCGGGCAGAGATACTCCGAGATGCTCTTCTGGCACGGCACCAAGCGACGGACGACCTACCGCCACTCGATGCGCCGAGTACCAACCGAATCCCCTGGAACGACCATGTCTCGGACGAGGAGATTCGCATATGCACCATAGGCTGTGCCAACATAGCGCCTGGAGCAGACGGGATCTCTGTGGAGCTTCTACAAACCTGCTGGAAGACAATTGGACCATTCGTTGGCACTCTCTTCCGCGCCTGCATCAGACTCGGTACCCACCCATCCTGCTTCAAGCTGGCTGAAGTGGTGCTCCTCCGCAAGACGAACCGCATGTACAGCGGCCTTATCGCGAACTCCCGGATGCGGAAGACGCCGAGCCTTTGCCACCGCCATGCTATCCCTCTAGTTTCGACCCAAGGATAGAGGAGGAGGACAAGGTAACCCGGCTCTTGCACAGTATGCAATCATCAGATATTTGTGCCTACCCGGATGGATCGTCGGAGGGGCATGGTCGCTTAGCATGGGGGTTCGTCTTGAAGAGGGATGGAAAAACTCTGTTGAAGGGATGTGGCATCAAGCATGGTGGTGAAGTGCTTGATGCGGAAATTATAGGGGCGAGAAAGGCCCTGGAAGCTGCGCTGGGATTGTTGGAGAGAGAGAACGGGGGAAGGGACGGCAGGCAGCGGATCAACGTGTTGACAGATAGTCAATCTGCAGTGAAGGCACTGTCGATGGGAACTTCAACAACAAGCTTCGACGATGCGCGCCAATTTAGGGCGCTATCGAAAAAGGCCCGAGTCTCGGTGAAGTGGATACCAGCCCACTCCGGGATACAAGGAAACGAAGAGGCTGATAGAGCCGCACGCTCCGGTCTCCGACAATTGCCAAGCAAAGGGAGCCAGCCTGGCTCTGTAACGTTGGCGTACGTTTGTCATCTCATGAGCCAGAAACGTCAAGCGCTTCTCGAGGAATGGTGGGAGGAAGCATGCCCACCTAGGTATCGAAATCTGGGTCTTCTCATGCGACGACGCAAGCCACGCGAGCAGGCACTTTCCCGGCGGCTACTCCGTGAACTGATCTCAGCCCGTACAGGCCACGGAAACTTCGCGGAATGTCACCGCCGTTTCAACAACTTCGCCGCTTCAATGGAGTGTGCGTGTGGAGAGGAAACATCACCTCTCCACTTCATTCACTGTCGACTGCACGCATGTCAGACGCGTCGACTTCGAGGGAAAATGTCACATCACGAATTTACCCATAAGCTTCTCGGGCCTAAGTGCCTCGAAAACTTTAAAAAATTTGCGCAGGAAACCGGCTGCTTCGGGCACCCACCTGTGAGTCCGTCTTCAGCTCTCAGCGTAGACGGCAGTAATTAGATCATAGCACGAAGCATGACAGGTAGGAATATGAAACGAGAAGTGTCATTTTCCAATCACAAATAGGACTGTAGGGTTTGGAATTTTGGTTATGGGGGTCTGTGGGAGCATAAATTTTCTTTTTTATAACTAGCTACTGGTTGTGTAGTGGGTCACGCGGTGAGACCGAGTCAGGCATGTAGGAAGCATGATCTCGGCCGTGTACACCGGTCCTTGACTCCTAGGAGATATAGAGCATAGCTTAGGACCAAAAAAATTTAAAAAAAAAACAAACAAACAAACACACAGCCTCTATGCCAAACAATCTGCTACACATCACCTAATGGAACCAGCCTACTCTTATCAGTCTTCCTTGCTGGATTTAAAAGTGCATTGAACTATTATTTGTGTTTTAGCCTAGCTGTCCACATGACGTTTCATATTACGCTATGCCACAACAATCCATGAAAACAACCTACTTAACTCTGATTTCAGTTATGTCTTTGTGTGATCATCGGTCTCCATCCTTCAATCAAGCCGAAGATTATAACCCAGAATCTCCAGTTATGGACATGGATTTCTGACAAAGACCACAATTCACGCCACAAAACTGTCATGCCATAGAAATGGACTTTCCTCCACTTCCCCCATGCCCAAAAAAGTCGAGATTGAACAACATGGATGCTATGATAGACATGAGTAGTGACTCAATTGCTGGTCCATCTCAACATTACCAACTTGCAACAGACAGTAGTTCTACAGCTGCCTTTCCAGAATCAATACCATCCCTGAAAGGCAAAGAAAAAGAATCACTATCATCTTCAAGACATGTCAAGCCTGTTTCATCAACTACAGGCGGGTTTGAAACCACTAAAACAGTCCTATTGAAAGCAGGTGATCTAATTGTAAAGGCTTATGACCCAGCTACCAGTGTAACTAATCAATCTCAACTTTTGGATCTTCTAAAAGTATTTAGAGAATACACTGAAAAAGGGAACCTTTGCAAAGCATCAACCATTATTGCAACCCAAGTGACCAATCTCGAAACTGCATCCACAAAAATAGAGACTAAAACAAGAGCACACGAAAATATTACAACACCAGGTGCTCCATCAAATAAATTAAGGCCCTCAATTCAGCAATATAACAAGACAAAAAATCAACCCAAAAATCAACAAGCAACTACAGCTTCTATGGCTGCTAGGGGAGTGGGGATTTCCACAGATGCACTATAATTAACAGTTATAGGAAAAAACCTCAGGCAAAACAACAATTATAACAACCACTGTTGTCAAAACCAAAGGATATCAAAAGGATTATTCAAGTGCAAGATCCTGAAGCCCTCACCAATTTTACCCCTTTACATGCAAGAGCCAAATTAATCATGTATTTGCAGCCAATGGCATAAAATTATCAGAAGTCAACACAGTTGTCAAAACGCAAAGCAGTAACATAGCAGCCACAACTACTGATATCAGGGATCGGAATACAAGGGGCTTATGAGAACCAGAACTAGGACGGAGACTAGGACGAGGACAAAAACGAGGACTGAGACAAAAATGAGAATCTAGGATGTAGATAAAATACAAGACAAAAAGCTACAGTACAAACACAGCCCAAGAGCTTCCTTAAGTACCTGAGACCGGTCACTACAATCAAGGGTGCAATAGCTCACATCTGTAACATAGCAAATGATCAGTATCTTGACTAGTGACCGGTCTCAAGTGCTTAAGGAAGTTCTTGGGCTGTGTTTGTACTGTAGCTTTTTATCTTGTATTTTATCTACATCCTAGATTCTCATTTTTGTCTTAGTTTTCGTCTTTGTCTTCGTCCTAGTCTCAGTCAACCGTCCGCAAGCCCTGACATTACAAAAAGCTCTATAATATATTCAATAGTCTACACCATGTCGTCTTCAGTTCCCGCCGAACCAGACCTTTTACAACAAATGTCCAGTATATCCGACGTCTCTCAACTTGTCAAAGGGGTGAAGAATCACCCAGACCTCATGCTTGCTGCTATACAAGCCTTGGTACGAAACAAAGAGGCTGCAAGTGCAGAACTCGAAAATGCACAGAAAAGAACCGTCATGCTTGAAAAATAGGCAGCCAAAGGAAAGCGCTCGTCAGCAGATATGGAATTGATGATGAAACAGTTTGTTGATGCCTTAAAAGAATCGAAAAGGTCCAGGTCTGTGATGATTCCCGATCCGCCAGTTTACACGTGCTCAAAAGAAGATTTCGACATCTGGAGTAACATTTTAATGAAATTAAATGTCAACCAAGATCATTTTTCTAATGATCAACCAATAATGGTTTACATCTACTCCAGGTTAGACACAAAATTCCAAGCTCACCTTCATGCTTGGGTATCTAACAGCTTCATTAAATTTCCTTCGGCTGTTGACATGATGGAAACCCTGAATGTCATCTTTCACGACCCGAATCTGGAGCGTGACGCATCAGCACGACTGCATTGTAATACTCAGAATAACAAACCTTTCTTAGCATGGATTTCTGAGATCCAACGTGGTGCAGCAATTGCAAATTACGATCCGAACTCCATTTACCTTCGCGATCTGGTCTTCCACAATTTGAGTCTGGATCTGAAAAAGGCATTAGTACATGATAGAGGATTAAGAAGAATGAATTTTAACGAAGCAGTTGCGTGCCTGCAGGACATAGAAAATGAGCAGAAATCTTACCTTGTTGCCTTGTCCAATTCCAATCAACACCAGCCTCCACCTCAGGCTCCACGCAATCCGCACCTCCCTGTTGTAATCTAACGCTCATCATCCTCAGACTTCATGGTGAGCAGTAGTTGTATAGCACATGATGCCATGCGGGGGAGAAGGAAAGGAACGGCGAAAGCTGCTAGCCAAACCTAAGCAATTTGGCCCACTTGTAGACGGAGAAATCCCTCTTGTATATAGAACACCCGAGAAAAATAACTATAACTAGTATAACAACATTAGTAAGGAACTCTCACATCCACACTCAGTTATCTCATACATTGTGACCCATAAACCTCTATCTTATCTCTATCACTCAACAACAAAGCTTCAACATTCCCAACATTCAATCCAGCAGGAGACCAAATGGATCTTTCAGCGGCCGACATGCGATCACGAGGCTCTTTAGCCACTGAAGAAAAGACACAACGTCGCCAACTTGGGCTGTACTTGTACTGTGGAGGAAATGGTCACTTGGTAAGGTCTTGTCTGGTTAAACCAGCCCGCTTCCAAGTGTCTGGGAAAACTATCGAAATACCACAACCAGCACCAATTAGGGATTCGGGAAATGCCTGAGCTCTTCAACAAGTCGCCTAAAGAGCTTTTTACCAGCATTGAAACTGTCATCCACATCTGTTTTTGGAGAATCATGGGGAGAATCTCGTCATTTTGTAATTAACTGCCTTACTAACAATAATGAATCAAAAGCCTTTCCTTCTCGTGCTCTAATTAACAGTGGCGCTTCTGCCTGTGGATTTGTTGATGCTCACTTTGCGTGCAAAAATAACCTGAACTTGATAACCTTAGAACAACCTTGCTCCCTCTGTGTTTTCGATGGAACTGAGTTGTGTTGGAAATGGAGACACAGAGTGTTGTGGACGTACGGGCCCTCCATTTCGTCTAGGTTCCCGACACGATCTTGTGTGTATTTAAGAGGTTGGAATGAGTAATATGGTAGCGCTTCAGGCTACCTATTGGATATGAGCGGCTGTATGGCGTGGGAACAAGGAGGTTATTGGGGGTCTTATTGTACTAATCTCAAGGAGTCTAATATAGCAATATTTCCACAGGGTACAAAATGAGATCGTAAAGGGAATGGGGATCATACGACAATAACTTAGGCGGAGGTTTCACTGAGAGGAGTGAAGAAGACAAAAGAAGTGAGGCAGTACAATGGTCTTCTCAAATAAGAGATGAAGTTAGAAGTAGAAGCGTATATATTTTTCAGAAGACATTGCATGAGGTCTGAACATCCTAATACTAGCTCTCTTATATACATAGCCAAATCCAATTAACCATCACACTTTCCATAATATCATGATTTTCATGATATCATACTTTCGGTGATATCATACTCTCAGTGACTGAAGAATACCGTATGCTATTGATTAATTGACGTCATAAACACCCAAGTAAGATTATTCCGATCTTGATGATGTCATGACAGGGAGAATTCTAGAGTATTACTCAATGAAGGTATGACATCCTACAATAGTACATCTTTGCTCCTACTTTCAATACTTCATCATAATGGTTTAGTCTGTGAAAACTAACAAGGTTATGTCACGGGACTAAGGGCTAGCGTCATAGACTAGAACAAATGTATAGATATCTCTTGTATTTAGACTTCTCTTCACTTACTATTGCACAACACAGTTATGTTCTCTTTCCTTTAGTACCTGACCTGTGAGCCACCGTGACATTTTGTGCGATCTCAATTGTGTCCTGTCGCATTTGAATCCCGACATAATAGAAAAATTAACTACCTTATTCCGACTCCTGCTTGCGACCTAACACAAAACCTAAAGTAAATCCCAGCTATCATCCCATAGAGTTTCTCAACAAATCAAATATAAAAAAAAATATTGTAATTGTTAACAATATGGACTCCGACCCCAGAGCCACTGAAATTATCAATGATTTTCAGAAGAGCTGGCCGAACTTGAGCGCAGCAATTGAAGGGCATTAGTTCCCAAATGATTTGAATCCAGCTTCTCTGCTGAGCTCAATTGATTCAACCACTAACACATCCGAAACTATTTTATTTTGTAGTTTGCTTCAGTGTTTTGATTCAAAAATCAGTGAAATTAAAAATACACATATGACTGAAATTGTATCCTTAAACTCAACTATATCTAATTTAAATTTAGCATGCTCTTTACATAACAACAAGATGTCAACTTTAAATGATAAAATTTCAAGCTTACAGTCTAAAATAAATAAACTACAGGTTGATGCCATTCTCAGCATGAAATCTTGAACATTGATTCTACAAAAAAAAGATTGCGCCAGACTAGATCAGATCCAGAAAAAATTTATGCTGCACAAACAAGCACTGAAAAACGTCAAACTCTATATGAGAGTTGGAAAATACAGATCCAACAAGTGTTGATTGTGGATGGTAGTTGCTTTCCTGGAAATTTCAATTGTATATTGTATGTAACCAGCAAACTCTCAGGGAAAGCATGGGAAGCTATTAAAGATGGTGTTCAGAAAATGAATTCATACCCAAGTGATTCAGAGAAGTGGCATTGGAGAACGCAAACAGACTTATGGCAAGTACTTGATAGGAGATACATTCTACTTGATACTACCCAGATGGCAACCAATGCCTTAGGCACACTTTACCAAAACAAACGTACTTATGGAGATTTTAAGGCCGACTTTGATCATTATATAGAAAGGGCAAAATACAATGACCAAACTAAAGTGGACCTCCTTAGAAAACGACTTAATCCAAAGATTACTGGCGTTATTAACAACCAAGTAAATCTTCCTGATTCAGATAATTATACTGGGTGGAGTGATATGATCAATAATATTGCTCGCAATATCAAACAACAGGAGCACATCCTCATGTTGCAATCTTCATCTAACTCAATGCAACAGAATTACCACCCAACAGACCATTTGTTACCTTGTGCTGGAACATCCGATTCTGAAGATTCCAAGGACCTCAGCCGCATTTCAATATCAAGTGCTGAGCGTAAATTTCGAATGGAAAATGGCTTATGTCTTTCCTGTGGTCAAACTAGACATATGGCCAAAGATCATCATCGCAAAATTGACCCAGTGCCAATGCCAAAACGTCCTACCAATCAATGGATATCTCGTGAGAGAAATGGCTATAAACAATTCCCTACTTTCAATACTCATGATCTACCTAGCACTGAATATTTAACACCAGAAAATCAGCCCTTGTCAATTCCGGTGATGTTTTATCCTCCACCTCAATTTCTACCCAAATACCATCATCAGTCACCAGACCAATTCTCAAACTCACAGCTTTTATACCCCGACGCCCCGGTTCGATCTCGTCTGAGAGTGTAAAATGGAAACCACGGATTTGAAGAACATTGCCAATCTCAGAATTCGGGGGATATAAAACAAGCTTATAGAAATTGTGAACAGTTAAAAGACCAACCCCTAGTTTAAGTCGCTGCCAGGGGTACAATTGGTATGGAGATGAAGACAAGGCTATCCAAGATATATTGATGGATAATTCCACTGTGGAATTATGCTCAACTGATTCCTCAAATTCAATGCTTCTTTGCTCTTCTCTCTCTAACCCGCGCACAAATAATTCAGTTATGTTTTCCACAACAAGTTTGATTGATAGTGGCTGCACTGCTATGGCATTTGCTGACAAAAATTCTATTGTTAATTGTTTTGGAATAGGAACCAAGCCCCTCTATACTCCACGATCTGTTCGCTTGGCCGATGGCTCTACAGAAGCGTCTATAACCCACTACTTTACATTCTGTTTGCATATTGAGCAACACTCGGGGATTATTGTCTTTTTTGTTACTAAATTAGGTAGATGTAATCCCATAATTCTTGGCCTACCATGGCTAAAATTACACAACCCTGAATGTGATTGGAGCTCCTTGAGCCTCAATTTTAGTTCCTTGTATTGCCGACACCACTGCCTTGATTGAAAGTACCTACAGTTCAATTCTTCTCAGCAAGTAAGATCGGTTACAGCAATCTCATTGACAGATAATATTTTGTCAATACCTGTTACATATAAGCCACTTCAAACTGCTGCACTAGATAATTATGAAGATGAATCTTTCCTTCCAAATTCCAACAACCGTGATACACCAAAATATGAAAAAGAAACGACCTTTACTACCTGCAAGGATGATGATGAATTTGATATCCTTCAGATTTTCCATAGCCCTGATCATCCTGATATTTCGGATCTTTTACGTCGAAAAGTGATACAGAGTAATATTGATAAATTTCTCCAAGATAAACCCGAATTAAATACCGATGCAATAAAAGCCATATTACCACTCGAATTCCATCATTACACCAAACACTTTCTACCAAATAATGCGAACTCTCTCCCACCACATCGTCCTTGGGACCATAAAATTGAACTGGTCCCTGGAAAACAAGCACCCTATTGTAAAAATAGGCCCTTCTCTCCAGCAGAGTTGAATTGTGTCAAGAAATGGATTGATGATATGTTGGCTAAAGGTTTCATACGTGAATCTTCCTCACCAGTTGCCGCACCTATTCTCCTCGCCGCCAAACCAGCTGGGGGAATACAAATATGCCAAGACTATTGCGGCCTTAATGATGTTACCATTAAAAATCAATACCTGCTCCCCCTGATCCGTGAGACTTTAGATTCCATTTCAAGAGCTAGATATTATACTAAGCTAGATGCTATTGCTGCTTTTAATCATATCCGTATTGCCGAAGGACATGAATGGATGACTGCATTTACTACATGATTTGGCTCACATGAGATGTTGGTAACACCATTTGGTCTGTGCAATGCCCCTGCAACTTTTCAGAACTACATCAATCATATCTTACATGATGCACTCGACAAATACTGTACCGCATATTTGGATGATGTTTTAATATACTCAGAGACCAAGGAAGAACATACCAAACACGTTGATGATATAATACATCGACTTGGTGATGCAGGATTACAAATTGATGTCAATAAATCAGAGTTCTATACCACAAAAACCAAGTATCTCGGGATAGTTATCTCCACTAATGGACTAAGTATGGATCCTGATAAAGTTAAAGTAATTCTAGATTGGGAAAAACCAACAACTGTGAGAGAATTGCAAAAATTCCTTAGCTTCTCAAACTTCTGCAGGAGATTCATAAGAGGCTATTCAGGTGTAATTAAGCCCTTAACACGTCTTCTATATAAAAAATCACCATGGATGTGGTCTATTGAGCAGGCGGACGCTTTTTCGAAACGCAAAAGTTCATTTACACAGGCACCAATCCTTGCCTATTTTAATTATCATAAGCAGACCATAGTTGAAACTGATGCATCCAATTGGGCCTCAGAAGGAGCACTCCTCCAGAAGGGAGATGATGGCATACTTCATCCTGTAGCTTTCTTTTCCTCAAAGCACAGTCCTGCTGAATCAAACTATGAGATTTTTGATAAAGAGCTTCTCGCAATCATTAAAGCTTTAGAAGAATGGCGCCCAGAACTAGTAGGTGTGCAAGAGCCATTTGAGATAATTACAGACCATAAGAATCTTCAAACCTTCCTGACAGCTAAACAGCTAAACCAACTTCAGGTATGGTGGTCTGAATTTTTGTCTCAGTACAACTTTATAATCACTTATTGTCCTGGGTCATATGCAGTAATACCAGATACCCTGAGTCGTTTACCAGGATAACTGTCACGGTTTCAGTACAAGGTGCATGTGCGATCTTGTAGGTACACTATATTTATTATAATTCTCTGAGGAGAGAATTACTGAAGCTAAAGACTACATATACATACGTTCTGAACTATTGCCTTTCGAGAAGATTCTCCCTGTAACCTGAATGACTGAGACTATTCGACAACTACCTAGAAGGTTCTCGGTACACATGTCATCCTCATGAACCTTCAGTATGTTTCCAGAAGGTTCAATGAGAATATTCTAAGCTCCGTGGCTTCCGAGACCTCTCCCAAATATTCGCTTTGTGTCATTGCCTACGCTAGCCAGCGTAGGCTACAGGAATCCTTCGGCTCAACAGCCGTTACAATAGGATGACATTGATGGTGCGGGGTGAGTACTGCTTTATTCCCCGCACAATGGTTTCGTGGTCAGCTATGCTGAAGACTTTTTACTGTAATAATTGTTGTTTGCATACCCACTTTAACTCTAGGATATGCACACATAAATACGCGTCTTACATGTAACTTAGAACTTTAATGGAAACAAAATTCTTTGAGCTTTAATTTCTGCTCGTCTTACCCGGAAATCGCAACATATCTACGACTCGTAACCCTGTACTAGTGATTATTTGACACATTTAGCTTGTACAATAGTATTGTGAGGGTCCGGAGAGAGCACTAGCAAGGAGATGACGAAGTCGAATGAAATAGATACTCAAATGTTACGGTTTGTCCGTTATCTGAGCTTATGTGGATACCTAAGCGTATTGTTGAGGATTCATGTTGTAAGACTTAAAGGAAATGATAGAGGAAACTGGGAGATACGGCACTACTAGCCAAGGGACCAGATCAGTGTCACAGCATAGTGATTCTCGATAATGTGTGGCTGGGTGGCAAGTATTCGGCCTAGGGCAAAGAAATCAGTAAAGACAATCACTGAGGGGCTGAATGCTATAAATACCCGTTAGTTGTAGCTAGATTTCTCTTTCCTCTTTATACAGTTTATTAAATCGACATAATCATCACCAACTCGGGTTTCCCATCACAATATAAACTGTATCTCTTCATCATTTGCCCGTCATTAAGTATATCGCAGGCCTAGTTGACAGTGACTTAGGGCATCCTATAATCACAGGTGTTAATCAGTAAGCACCTTAAACAAGTTGAAGTTGTACAGGAAGTTGATGCCAACGTTTGCTCTACCATCAACATCAACAGACGAGGCATCTAGCTCTGGACGATCAAGTCGTCAAAGTAGGATCTCATTTAAATCAGCGCAGGGATTTGAAGTATTAGTAATGGGTCCAGATATGGACAGAATTAACATCGGAACGGACTTGATGGCATCTGGTTTGTCTGAACAGGAGTCAATGCCATAAGAAAAATCACAAATGGACATGCAGACAATAGTCGAGGAGATGAGGAGAAGAGACGTTGATCACAGGAGGGAAATAGAGATGTTACAATCTCAAATGAGTCAAATGATGCTACTCATGCAGGGAAAATCACAGGGTGAAGGCCAGGTGCCCCCGAAATTGGCTAAAGGTTATGACAATCATCAACCCGAACGTAGGGAGCTCTCTGGCAAGGAAAAACCACTTAAGTGGCCGGAAGCCTACGATCACAAGGATAGGAAAAAATGGGCAACCACCCACAGAATACTTCGATATATTTATCGATGCAATGTAGAGGAACGGCAAATCCTGCAACCATCAGATTTCTTCATGCAGCTCTATAGCCACGCGGTGACAGGGACTGCCAAGGACATGATCACCGGCCAATTTCAACACATGCTTGCAATTGATGCAATATGGGACGCTTTGGGATTATTACAGGCCATGGATGACACCTATTGTGATAGAAACAAAGAGCAATCAGCGGCTGCACTATTTCATGCATGCCGATAATTCAGGGATGAGAGCTTGTCGTCGTACCTACCGCGTTTTCAGCAATTGCTCACACGAAGCCCCAGCTCTACGGGAGATGATAAGAATAAGATGTACCAGCTCCGGAATTTGCTCAATAAAACCACAAGAAATCACATGATCGGTCGCTCGCAGCCACAAACCTTTCGTGAACTCGTTGAATATCTGTCTTCACTAGGTTCGGAAATTGAAGAGGTTGGCATGACAAGAACTAAGGAGTACTTACTCGGCCAGGCTGGGTATTTTGATGATGGCACGCGAGGTATTGCTGGTGGTAAACTGCTCGGAGGAACCTCGCAAGGACCCCCTTATCATCTAGCAAACAGAGATATAGCCAATAACAAGGATTTAGATGGGGACACAAGGATGACCGGTGTCAACAAAGTCCGTGCAAAGTGGGTTTCACAAACTGAGTTAAACAAACGGAAAACAGATGGTGTATGTCTGTGATGTGGAAGGAAAGGGCACATAATAGCAAACTGCCATCTACTCCCAGCTAAACGTCCCGAAACCACAGTTCAGGCTTTAACTTCTATAGAAAATGATGCGAGTACTGAAGAATTCAATGTGGTGGGAAGTGAGTTAAAAGGTTAGCTCCTGAACAAAGTCGTTTTCAGGAGCCTGGAAAGGAAGTTACAAATATGGTGGTTGGATCAAATCAGATTGAAGATACCGACGTAGAGTACAAAATGAATGGATCGTCTTTTATAATAGACACAATAATTAATGGAAGTTATTCAGTACCTACTTTGATTGACAATGGATGCGAATGCCTAGCCGCCGTTAGTAACTCCCTAGTACGCAAAGCTAACCTTCCTCGGACAAAAATAACTCCCCGTAAGCTTACCCAAGCTACAAAAAATCGCCACCACAAAGATCTTATCACGGAAATGGTTAAAATGGAACTTGATATAGACGGATACCAGCGTACCTTATTTGCATATGTAATATCAGGGTTGTCTCATGATCTGATACCCGGTAAACCATGGATGGAACAGGAAGATGTTGTTTACAACGCAAATGTTATGGCTAGGCATCCTTGAGGCAAGTTCAAGGATAAGGTTCAAGGACAAGGGTTAAGGAGAAGGTTCTCGGGAAACGGATCTCGGGGAAGGTTCAATAACTAAGTTTCCGGGAAACTCGGAAAGCTAGAGTTAGAGGGGCTGGAGTCATAACCTAATGATCCCAAAGCCTCAGTTGAAATTCATTACGCAGTCTAGTGTACTTAAGGAAGCTTGAGTTACCACAAAGTAGTTCTCCAGCTTCTCAATCTTATATCTCCATAGTCCGAAAATCGCACTCGTCTTTCTACTCGTCTTGATCTCTCGTCCTCCAGTCCCAGCTTCTAGTTCTTCAGTTTTGACCTCCTGGTATCTCGCCAGCTCATTCGACCACCCATCTCCAATCTTAGCAGACGGCGATCTTATCATCATCTGACCCTCGCCGTAACAGCAAAGGATCATTTTATGGACATCAGAGAAGCTATTGTGAACAGTCAGCCACTCAGAGTTTGGGAGAAAGGTCAGCAACCGAAGATGGATGCACTACAGCTAGGGTCGAATATCAGAAGTTTGTCTGCAGGTGTGTTCCTTGTAACAGTCAGGAAAGCCAGGAAATCGACGAGCGGCACCCAGTTATTTTCTGTAACACTTGCAGATATTCAGAAAGCGCTTGCACCATCAAAGAAATCACCAACAAACTTGGAAAGGCTTCCTGTGCAATATGAAAAATATTCAGACCTTTTTTGCAAAGAATCAACAGATAAACTTCCACCTTATCGGAAAGGTTGCGATCACAAAATTAACCTTGAACCCGATAAAAAAGTACCATGGGGTCCCCTATATGGAATATCAAGAGATGAATTGTTGGTACTAAGAAAGACGCTGACAGAATTACTTGAAAAAGATTATATTCGCGCTAGTAGTTCACCAGCAGGGACCCCAGTACTTTTTGTTCGGAAACCAGGTGGGGGCCTTCGATTTTGTGTTGAATATCGTGCTTTGAATTCCATTTCAAAAGCTGATCGCTATCCGTTGCCTTTAATTAAAGAAACGCTTGCTAAACTGAGCAGAGCTAAATGGTTCACAAAGTTAGACGCACGAGCCGCGTTTCATAAGTTGCGCATTAAGGAAGGCAATGAGTGGAAAACGGCTTTTCGGACACGATTTGGGTTGTTTGAATGGTTTGTCATGCCATTTGGATTGAACAGTGCCCCGGCCTCTTTCCAGAGATATATCAACGAGGCATTACTGTTAAAGTTATGAGCTTGAGCGAAGATGGAGGTTATAGCAGAATCAGTGTCGGCGGTTAGACCT
The DNA here is from genome assembly GCA_900239735.1 of Blumeria hordei DH14. Classification (NCBI taxonomy): domain Eukaryota; kingdom Fungi; phylum Ascomycota; class Leotiomycetes; order Helotiales; family Erysiphaceae; genus Blumeria; species Blumeria hordei. Next base: position 4,714,140 of record OENG01000023.1, read on the forward strand.
ATACACTAAGTCTCGTATGAAGTTGTAGAAGGAAGAATTGACTGGAAACAAGTGTATTGAGATGTATAGTTCTGAGTAAAACTCAGATGATATGAGTAAGATTGCGTATGAGCATATCTTATCAACTGTGGTTTTTGACCAGTATTTATCAATCTCCATGGATCATAAGTTATGATCCCTGTAGATGTAAATCTATATACGTACAGATATATGAGCCAGGAATATAAAGCTAAATACCTGTGTGTTGGTAATAGGTCCGAGAGAACTATAACCTGCATTTGAGACACAGTCATATGCTGGAATGCTAGTGTGAAATAAATGCCAATGTACGTTAAACTTTCCGTGAGGAATGTGCTGATGACAATGATATAGGAAGGTGAATTTGATTACCTAATTAGCCTGACTTACAAATGAGCTATCCTTGGCATTCCAGGATATACAATATTTCAACAATTACGTGAATATTTGGATGATTTTTGTTCTGCTTATGTAGATGACGTACTTATCTTCACCAACAGAGATGAAAAAGAACATCAAAGGCACGTAAAATTGGCCCTTGAAAAGCTTCAGAAAGCCGGGCTAAGGCTATATATTGATAAGTGTGAGTTCAGCATTAAAGAGAAAAAATATCTAGGTTTCATCATATCCTCGAATGGTGAGAATTTGTTGGTTAAGATGAATCCAGCAAAGGTTAAGGCAATATCAGAATGGGAAGCGCCAACAACGACGAAAGGACTCAGGGGATTTCTAGGGTTCGCCAATTTCTACCGTGGCTTTATCAAGGGATTTTCAAGAATTTGCGCACCCTTAACGTCTCTGACAGGTAAGGGTACACCATGGAAGTGGGGCCACGAACAAAATGAGGCATTTAAATTGCTCAAGGTAAAGTTTGTTGCAGAGCCTGCTCTAGCTCAGTATGATCCTGACCGTGAAACAAAATTGGAGGCAGACTGCTCTGGTTATGCGCTTGGTGGATGCTTATTACAGAAGCAAGAAAATACCACATGGAAGCCAGTGGCATACTATTCTCGGAAGCTGACCGGAGCAGAAATGAATTATGAAATTCATGACAAAGAACTCCTAGCTATTGTAGCAAGTATGAAAGAATGGGACGCAGAATTGAGAGGTTTAGCTCAGGCTTTCACTATTCTAAGTGACCATATGAACTTAAAGTATTTTCTAACCACAAGAAGGTTGACAGAGAGGCAAACTCGGTGGGCTGAATTTCTATCTAGATTTAGGTATACACTTGTGTACAGGAAAGGTGTAGAGAGTGAGCGTCCGGACGCACTCTCAAGAAGGGATCAAGATAAACCAAAGGAAGGTGATCCTCGACTTTTGAGCCGCGAGCGACAGGTTTTAACGCCAGTCCATGCATCAACATTGAGTGTTGGCCATTCTGATCTAGCAGAAGGTCATGAAATATTTGTCAATGAGGATCTACAAGAGCTGTGGAACCAAGCAATTAAAAACGACGAAAAATTGTTGTGCTGGCTCGGTTGAGTTGTTAGGAGACAGGGGAACGGAGGATGGGCTGCTGTATTAGGAAAGGGTGGAAAATACAGGCTGGTGCACAGACGCTGTTCATGTACTTTACAATCTCTTCACCTGCCGAGTTTAGTGAATTAATCTATCCAAATAATATCATACTTCACATCATCCATTAGATGATATTATCAATCGTCGGGTTGCACATCTAGCATCACCTTCATAGATCACAATTGTCAGTAAGAGTTCACATTTGATACCTACTGACACCCATTTGGCCACAGTGATACGCACTCAGTGTCCATCGTGCCATCACCCAGCGTGAGCGCGCCATCTCCGCGACTCACCATTGCACATGAGCCCGTGCCACTCCACCGAAGGACAGCAGAGTCATTTAATCGCCATATACCTCACAGCTCATAACCACAACAAAAATATATTCAAGTAGTAAATGCAGTTCGAAGCGGAGAGCGTGTGTGGCCTAAGGACATCAAATTACAGATAGAAGGTTCAAATGAGCCTAGTCCTATTAAAGCAACTATTGCAGCGTGTGAATTTGATGAGACTTTTGGAGTAGTTTGTTACCAAGGGCGCATATGGGTACCTCTCTACGAACCGCTAACAACAGCACTTATCCAGAACATCCATGACGCAGCAGTCTCTGGTCATCCTGGAAGGGATGCAACGCTTGCTCAAGTCGCTCGAGAATATTTTTGGCCTGGGATAAGCAAATCAGTCAAGCGATTCTGCAAAAATTGCCATGTATGCGGAAGATCATCAATTTGGCGACACCAAAAACTAGGGCTTCTTAAACCGTTACCCGTACCTGACAGATTTCATCAGGAACTTTCTATAGATTTTATGGTAGACTTACCAAAGTCAAATGGCTCAACAAATATCATGGTGATCACTGATCGCTTGTTAAAATCAGTAACACTCGAAGCAATGGATAAAATGGATGCAGAAACGTGTGCTAAACGATTCCTAGAATGTCATTGGCGTTACCATGAATTTCCAAAAGCTTTAACTAGCGATAGAGGGACAAATTGGACAAGTAAATTTTGGAGACGGCTATGTGAATTAGTTGGAATTCAACAGAGATTGAGTACAGCTTACTGTTGTAATTAAGGCAGCAACATGACTGCAGTAGACAAATAGTTCATATTAGAATAATATGCACTGACGCCATGAGATATGATTAACCTATATCATGACTCACTGGCATGAATAGTAATTAGCCAATAGATGCCTTACAGCATACATTGGCTTCAGGATCTCCAACAACTTTCCCATTTAGGTTAGATAAGGAAGTATGTTGGAATTTACACTAGTGTGTGGAAAACCCCGCTTTCATGTATATAGAGGGACTTCTCGCTAAACAGATAGAAATATAGCAGTTTCTATACAATTAACTATCCATTAAATATCAGTAGACTTCGTCGTACATTAAACAGATTCATCATATCTCTAACTCATCCTCATACTTGGTATGTCATTCTTACAATCTCCGGAACCATTCTAATTGGTTATGAGCCTGTAAGGATTCCCTGTTTCATTCTTAATTTAGTATATATTTTTAGTCTTCTTCCAAGCGGCTATGACAATACCGTAGCTCTTGGCACTGGGTACTCTATTATTAGGATAAGACTTATGTCATGATGGAACAATGGAAGGAAATCATGTAAATAAATAAGGGCTTGATCTACTGAAGCTGAGCTCTCCACGCTTAGTTTTCTGTCATACCCAACACCTTCGGGTTACCTCGGATTACCTCTTGTACCTTTAGTTACCACTAGTACCCACTCAAACCTTTAGACCTTTTAGCTATTTATATTACCCATCTTTCAAACCTTTAGTTCCTCCTATTTATCTCCAGTAGACCTTCAGTCATCTCTTGCGACCCATTCCGACCTCTTCTCATCCTCCATTTCCGCTTCAGGTCAGACGCCTACGCTCCAATCTGACATTACTAAGCGTCCAAATTATATGAGCTATAGAGTACCTGATTCACCAGATACTCTGTCTCATTCAACACCTAGCGAAGCGTCCTTCTACAGTATCCCAGATTGTCAACCCTCCATCAGAATGAACACCGCCATGCCTGATATTCAGATCACTTCGACCCCATCCACAGATCAATATCACCCCCGATCAAACGTAACATTACTACCACCACATCTCTGGAATTTGCCTTACATAACATGCTCGCCAAATATCCTTGAGGCAGCATCTCAAATCGATGGAGAGCGTGTAAGCCAGCTGTTTGCATCTTCAGTCTCTTCCATTTCACCGACTGCCTCCACAGCCACCGTATCACCTAAGCCCAGGCTCCATCTTCCGATCCAGCCTATTACACCATATGACGGAACACCTCAGAACTTGCGCTCTTTTTGCTCTCAGCTTGTCAATCAGATCCAAACAGAGAGCTTTGTTGCTGAATCAGAAAAGGTTAGATTTGGATACCAGTGTCTTGGGCCTGGAGCCCTAATTAAGATGAGATCATCATTCCGCTGTCTTGAAGATCCATCAATTCTGTTACGGCACGTCAAGGAGGTTTTATAAGTTATTATATTGCTATCAAGAGGTACGCTTGTAAAGGCAATAAAAGACGAAGAGAGGAGGTAGCTACTCTCGACCCTCTCTAAGATATCTCCCTCGGCTGTGCTCAGTCATCCAACGTGATGCCAAGGCGCGCTAACCTGTATCCCCACACGCACGCAATACGGCTCTCACGGATCGTGACATTACCCCCCCCTCATGAAGAACTGCGACCGCGCAGTTGCAGTCATAGCGTGATCGTCTTCCAATTCGGAGTAGTCGTTGATACCATTGTTGTACGCCTCTAGCCACTTCTGGAGTAGTCTAGGTGGTCCCCTGGCTGTTGGGTAGCGTATATGGAATCTCTTGATCATATGAGGTGCTGTCATAGCGTTGGAGCAGGGGTACCATTCGAGGTCTTCGTCAGCGCCCTTCCATTGAATCTGGTACTGGAGAGTGTTGCGATAGACTCGGGAGCTTAATATCCCCTCAATTTCCCATTCGTCTTGCTCAGGGAGTAGTTGAATTGGTGCTGGGGCTTGTCGAACCTGTCCTGGTAGTGGGTCCTGTACGAACTTCCGCAGCGAATGGGAGTGAAATACAGGATGGATTTTCCATTCTTCCGGTAACTTCAACTCCCAGCTCTCCCCAACCTTCTTTAGTACTTCAACAGGGCCATACCACTTGTCTGAAAGCTTACGTGAAGGTCTGCTCATTTTCCAGTTTGCGGTAGAGACTAGAACCATGTCTCCAACTTCCCAATCGACTTCCCGACGGCTACGATTAGCTAACCGCTCCATCTTCTCCTGTTGAATCTTAAGCGAGGATTTAGCGAATTCCATTGCATCCTTCATACGAGTTGCTACACAGAGAGCATCTTCTCGATTCAAGGTCTCCGTGGCAGTAGCAGGAGGCTCAGGGTTATGTAAGTCCCAGGATGCACGCGCCTCGTAGCTATTGAGTAGTTGGAATGGTGACAAGTTGCCAAGAGATTCGTGAGGTAGCGTAAGCTGAGCAATATCCATAATCGGTAAGAGAGAGCTCCAATTGTCTTGATAGTAGGTACAGAATGGACGAAGTCTCTGCTTGATATACTGATTCATGATTTCCGTCTGGCCATCGACGTTGGGGTTATATGATGTAGTCAACTTGACCTTGGTGCCGAGAATACGACAATATTCGTTCCAGAAACTTGATACAAACTGAGGTCCACGGTCGGAGACTATGGAGTCTGGCATCCCAAAGTGACGACTCCAGTGGACAGCGAATAGCGTCGCCATCTCCTTTGCCGTGATGGTCTTATGGCAGGGGATCGAGACTGGTTTCTTTGATAGCCTGTCCATGATCACGAAAGCAGCGTCAAAACCGTTCTCATCTAGCGGTAGCTCCGTGAAATCCATGGTCAAATGCTGGTAAGGTCGCGCGGGGATTGGTAGGGGGTGGAGGAAACCAGGAGTCTTATCTCTCCTCGCCTTCATACGAGCACAGCTGCAGTTAGAGATATAACGGGTAATATCGGCCGTCATTCCAGCCCAGTGATATTTGCGGCCTAAGAGGAGCTTGACCTTACTGTTCCCAGCATGCGCAACTTGAGGTTGAGCGTGAACGTGACGGATTAAAGTCGTACGGAGCTCTGGCGGTTCCAGAGGAACCTCCAACCGCCCATGGAAGAAGAGCTTACCGCTAGCCAGCGTGTACTCGGGGTGATGCTGCCGAGCCTTCTCGCGTAGAGTTTCAAGCTCCTCCGATTCCTTGTTCGCTGTAAAGACTTGGTCGATGATATCGTAGTTTTCGATATCGTAAGCAGCTGTCGACGTAGCGTCAGGGGCCTCTCCAACTAGAAACTGTTCTTCAGGGAGCTCTAGTGGTACTAAATCGACTGGTGAGACAGTCTCACGGGTGCCAAGCGGTGAGATTTCCACATAATCGTGGTCAACAATTTGCAGGTCAGCTAGTTGCGTCTGTGCCATTTCCTGGAGAATCTCGTTACTGATCTTATCGTTGGGAATCATCTGTTGGTTGCGTAGAGCACGCTTCTTAGCTTCCAATGGTGAGAGGTCTTGATCTCTACGGGAAAGTGTATCTGCCAGGGTGTTTGTAACTCCTGTTCGGTACATGATCTCAAAGTGGAATTGGGCGAAGAACTCCGCCCACCGTGCTTGTCGAGCGTTGAGATCTTTTGTTGACATAAAGTACTCCAAGGCGCGGTGATCGGTATAGACGTGAACCGTCTTTTGCGCACCCAGCAACTCAGGTTTGTACTGTTGGAAAGAGCGGAAAATCGCAAGTAGCTCTTTGTCGTGGATCGGATAATTCAGCTCTGCGTCTATCATGGTTTTAGAGAAGAAACCGACTGGGTGGAACATTCCATCGTCTTGAAGCTGTGAAAGCACGCCAGCCACTACCCCATCAGAAGAGTCAGTTTCGAGTCTAGTTTGCTTGAATGGATCGTAGTGACACAAGATAGGAGCCGTCTGTAGGGCGTGCCGGAGACGTTCCCATGCCTCCTTACAAGCTCCACCGAAGTGGAAGGGGACGTCTTTCCCAGTCAGTAATGTGAGTGGTCGGCAAATACTGCTGTAGTCTTTGATAAATCGACGGTAGAAGTTACAGAAACCTAGGTAGCTTTGTACGCCGCGAACGTTGCTAGCATATTCCCAATTCTTGATAACCTCAATTTTCTCGGGGTCTACCTCAATCCCGGTGGTACCAATGATGAAGCCCAAGAATTTCGTACGTGTCACGCCGAATTCAGACTTCTTGATGTCTGCCTGGAGGCCGTGGTCTCGCAATATCTCCAATATTTTTTGTACGTGAAGGTCATGCTCCGCTTCTGAATCTGAGTAGATCAAGATATCGTCAAGGTAAGCTGAGCAGAAGTCGTCTAGGTATTCCATTAAGATATCGTTGATAAAACGTTGAAAGGTGGCAGGGCCATTAGTCAAGCCAAATGGGAGTACTTTGTACTTATATGTTCCGTAACGAGTGCGGAAGGTAGTGAAGTCTTCCGAATCTTTTGACATACGTATTTTGTGAAATGCCTGCTGAATATCGACTTTGGTGAAGATCTTTGCTTTAGAGATTCTAGCCATCATCTCATCAATCAAGGGAATAGGATAGGGATCTTTCTGGGTAAGCTCGTTCAGCTTTCGGAAATCGACACAAAATCGAAGCCCACCGCCAGCCTTCTTTGCCATAAGGATAGGCGCAGCCCAGGGCGCGTTTGATGGTGCAATGAAACCTTTATGGAGGTTCTCAGTGATATAACGCTTAGCTTCAGCGAGATATTCGTCTGGCATGCGTCGGAGAGGCTCTGTCGTAAGCGTGTTATCGCCGGTGAGTTTAATTTCGTGGTCGACGGCGGGTCTCTCGCAGCGAGGTTATCTGAAGCTCTGGTAGAGAATAGGTCCTTAAACTCCTTCCACTTCTCGGGGAGGCGCTCTGTAACTAACTCATCGTTCTGCCGGTATTTAGCTTCGCGAGTTTCCGCCGGGGAGAGACCTGCATCAAGAGCCGACAATTCCACGGCAACAGCGGCAAGCTCGTTTTGACGTCGTTGGATCTCATCTTGAATATCTTTGAGGGAGGCGACGAGAACTTCCGAATCGTCGTATGGGCCTTCTGGCGGTGCTTCCGATGCAAGTAGAACTGGTGCATTGAGGCGGCGGAGATCAGGTTGATATCAGTCTTACACGGCTCGTTTTTAACTCGGCGAGTTGCCACGGCGACGGTCTGGCGTTGGAGAGCTTGATCAGCTTGCTCGACTCGTGAGCCGGGATCACGGGTGGTAGAGGACGATTTAGCCAGTTGATGATCAGCAAGTAGTTCATTCATTCTTAGGAAGCCTTGCTTAAGTTCCCTGACAAACGAGGAGGGACGCTTTTGAGTCTTCTTCAGTCGAAGGAAGGGAGAGTTTGTACACTAGAGAGCTCTTCTTCAAACAGAGCATCTCGTCGTTGCTGGTCAAGTTGGTGCTGTAGGTTCACCATGGGCGTCTTGGGAGGTAGGAGTAGCTCTAGACGCCTATCGAAATAGTACTGAGGTGGCATATCAAACGGCCACTCTAAACGGTTTTTCGTACGACGATTGTAATTCTGCTTGAGTTCGTAATGTTCTAAGAACTTTCGGCCGATGAGCACATCGTTACTTCCCAGGTCGGTAATCAAGAATGGGAAGTTGACGCGGCGGCGATCGATCGTGAGGGTAAGGAGAATTACGTGGGTGATAGCAGCGCCGGCTTGTCCGTTATAACCAGTAGGTATAATTGGCTTGGGGAGAGTAAGGAATTTGACGCCTAAAAGGTCACGAAGTTGGAGAGCGACAGAGGTACGAAGCGCCCCAAAGATATTTGCTCCGCCGTCGATATGTGCAGTTGTTTTGATGAATGATCCATTTCTACCTAATTCAATACTAACTAGGAATTGTTTTCCTCCAGTAAGAGAACGGAAATCAGCATTCAAGACTTTCCACAAATCGAGGCATTTGCCATGAGAGGAGACTGTTCCACGGCTTAAGAGTTTCCCGACAGCTCGTCAACCTCAACAGGTTGTAGGCCGTCTTCGTCGCCGTCATCGTGCTCTAACATTAATTCCTCCACCGATCTACCAGTCAGTTCTGCGATCTTTACGGCGTTGGGGCAATCCCTAGCCCAATGGCCTTCCTTTCGGCAGAGACGACAGGTATTGGTAGCGCTGAGAGTACGACGTATGACTTGTGGTAAGGTCTCAGGAGTGGTAGGGAAGCGTACAGCGGGGGTGTTGCGAGCAGCTTCAGCCGTCAGGCGTTCAGCAGTCCATCCCGATTTTTTCAAAATACCCGGGTTTCTGCTAGCGTTGTTTCCGACGGCGACAGCGACTACCTTCTTATGGAGAGCATCCTCGGCGAGGATGTTGCGAGATTCTCGGTCGGTGACAGCTAAGAACTCGTCGAGAGTAGTGTAGTTGTTGCTCATCTTGTACTTCTCAGTCATAATTTGGAGCTTTAAGGCGGGAGAGATTTTCTCACAAACGTCATCAAACCAACGAGCCCTGGCGATTTTACCAGTGATGGCTAGGTTGGTGAACTTGATGCGGAATTGATTGTATGTCATATTACTAGTCATCTTCAAGATGCTGTAGGCAGCTTTGGCTTTTGGACACGGTTGTGGTCGAAGAAACGTTGATCTAGGGCAGCGAGGACGTCGGCAGCACCCTTGAATTCGGTGTTAACATCTGTATCCATATGCTGAAGGATAATAGTCTTGGCCTCTCCTCCAGTACACTTGAAGTACGCCTTTACCTGGGAGTCTCCAGCGCAGAAGTTACCAGAGAACTCCTCAATAAAGAGCTTCATGTCCATCTTCCAAGCATCGTACTCAATCTCTCCATTGTGGTCGGTAAAGAGGAGGCGGGGATAGCGAATCTTGTGAGAATCGACAGGCTTGACAGAATTGTCAATCTTTGGGAGGTAGTGATCAACAGCTGGTTGTAGGTCCGCAGTAAGTGCGCGAGACTTTCTAGCAGCATCTTCGGTAGCTTCGACGGCGAGAGCAGAAGCAACTGCAGTCTTGAGCATCTCGTTGATTGCCGCCAACTGGCTGGTAGAGAATGCTTGGTCCACCATTGTGTGTTCGTCTTCCTCCTTGATTGTATCACTCTCAATAGTTCTCAATATGTTCTCCTCCACTGGCGCGGTATCGCCTTTCTTCTTCTTTTCCTCCGCGGGGTATCCAAATCGGGCTGGTGTAGAGAGCTCTCGATTGCTTCGGCGCGGTTGCATATGGGAGGGACCGCTCTTCGTGTGTGTAGTATTGAGACGAATGCGCGTAGGTAGGGAGGGGTTGCAGAGGTCGAGATTGGTAGTTGAGGATACGCGCACGAGGCTGATGGCGAGGCTGAAGCGCAAATCTGTGTCGCAAATTCGCAAAGTTTGAGGTATCGTATCAAAAAGGTGATGCCGATAGAGAGAGGGAGTTCAGCTTGCTCTGAGACTGTCTGCAATCGAGATATGAGGCAGAAGGCACCTGTAATTATACAGGTAAGGCGGGAGTCGTAGGAGTCGTACCAAAAAGGTGGTGCCGACGTCGAATTTGTTCCGAGTGGATATTACTGCTTCCCAGCGAGGTGATGGTCTTTTATTATGTTACGGCACGTCAAGGAGGTTTTATAAGTTATTATATTGCTATCAAGAGGTACGCTTGTAAAGGCAATAAAAGACGAAGAGAGGAGGTAGCTACTCTCGACCCTCTCTAAGATATCTCCCTCGGCTGTGCTCAGTCATCCAACGTGATGCCAAGGCGCGCTAACCTGTATCCCCACACGCACGCAATACGGCTCTCACGGATCGTGACAAATTCCGCCCGAAATAACGACACTGGAAGACTTTCTTTTGGCCTTAAGGCAGAGATGCGAAGATCCATTGTTGCAGGACCAGGCTACCACAAGAGTTGGGAAATTGTACCAAAACGATAGTAAATTCCATGACTTTATTACGGCTTTCGAAGACAACATGGTTGATTCCATCTACTCGACAGTGGATAAAACCAGCTGGAAGCTAATGCTGGAAAGACGCCTGTCAGTTCAACTGAGAAGTCTGATCCTCTCATCCTCAGATGTTCCGGTAGAATACCACGCCTTTGTAGCCTATCTTCGACGCAAGGATGCTGGATTACAGGAAATATTAGCCTCATCACGTGCAAGATCTTCCCGACCGGTTCCCTTGAACAACTACACACCAGTACCAACGCCTCTGATATCTTGACCCCAGTTCCGTCCTCACCACCACGAGATTCCTGTTTTGCAAGGGGGCTCAGCAATGGATCTTGACCTCATTTCTAGAGAAAAAGACGCCAGCGGACGCCTAACCCAAAAGGCTAAGGATGCACGTCTTACTTTAGGTAGATGTGTATGGTGTAATAGATTTGGTCATATTGCAAGAGACTGCCCGTTGGGTATGACAGAAAACTAAGCGTGGAGAGCTCAGCTTCAGTAGATCAAGCCCTTATTTATTTACATGATTTCCTTCCATTGTTCCATCATGACATAAGTCTTATCCTAATAATAGAGTACCCAGTGCCAAGAGCTACGGTATTGTCATAGCCGCTTGGAAGAAGACTAAAAATATATACTAAATTAAGAATGAAACAGGGAATCCTTACAGAGCCCGGGTTTGCACCAACTTCCGTCGTGACAAAAAATCTACACAATGTCAACCACCGCTACTGTCAGCATCGGAAATCAAAAGGCTACCTTACCTATTCTTGTTGGACAATCTAATTTCAGAAGATGGTATAAGGCTTGGCACATTGCTCTCCGAGGGGCAAAGCTATGGTCAGTAGTTTGCGACGGAGACAAGAAAGAATCACTACAAGTCCGAGGTGATAAAGAGGATGAAGAGAAGTTCAACATACGTCTCGAACACTACAATGATAGAAATGATTCTGCCCATTCTGCTCTTCTGGTCGGAGTATCGGAAGATCTCCAAGAGCTTGTGTGTTCTTGCGACGAGGAATCTGAATCAGCACGAGTTGCAATGCGACTTTTAAAAGAAAAATATGATTACAAAACTACAACCTCCACCATCCAACTATTCAAGGATTTCAGTGAACTGAAAATGGTTGATGGAGAGTCGATCTCTCAACATATTTCCCAATTCGAAACCGCATATGCTCATATATACTCACGCTGTTCCAATTCCTCGCGACCAGAAGCAATTGCTCTAAGAAGTTTCCTTACTGTTGAGCAAGTCAAAGTCATGTACCTGTTCCTCTCACTTCCTGCATCATTCAACAACATCATTGACAATCTTTCGACCAAGGAGGAATTAAAATTTGCTGATGTAAAAAGACGGTTGCTTGATCTAAACTCGATCAAGCCTATCGATGTTCCCACTCAGTCAAAGGCCTACTTCGGATATGAAAATTTTAGCAATCAGGAAAAAGTTGTTGAATGTTCTTATTGCAAAAAGCATGGGGGAAACTATAAAGGGCATATCTTTAACAAATGTCGAAAACTAAAGGAGCAGCTTGCGGAAGGACCCAGCAAAAAGGAAAGATTTAAACCAAAGTACAATAAAGCTAACGCAGCTGTCGTGCTGGATGAAGATTTAGATGACGTTATATTATCTACGCCACGCTTCAAAGCTTTTGCAACTTCGTGTTCAAATCCGTCTTCTTTCTGGATTCTTGATTCCGGATGCTCGGCTCACATGACATCACGCAAGGATCTTCTATTGTCTCTCCAACCCTTTAATGGGTTTGTTACAATTGCAAATGGGCACAATATACCTGTTGTTGGAAAGGGTATTGTCGACTTTAACTTACGAGTAAGTACTGGGGAATTTATCTCAGTGAAAATTAAAAATGTACTATATGTTCCAGAATTGAAGGGCGGGAACCCTATTTCTGAAACTCAACTGGAGTTGGAAGGGAATGAATTTCAATCGAAAAATGGTTGGCGTCGGGTATTTTTTAATGATAAAGAATGGATATTTGCAATTCTTGATTCTTCAAAGCAATTCAGAGTTCAGGAGAATATAATTAAAACATTTTTTACCTCTTACCTTGAAGCTCATGAATGCTTTTGTCATCCAGGAGAAACTTGTCACGGCGTAGAATAGGCACAAGTGAAAGTACAGCTTGTATGGCGATTATTCAATCTGTCGAGCGAATACTAAGCTGGAGAAGAATAGAAAGGAACAGAATCTAATTACAAAAAGCCCTGAGGCTATTCCTATTCGGGCGGGTTTCCACTAAATTGCCGCGCACGTGCTTCTTCCCGCATCAGCCATTAATCTCACCTCCTCCATCCACGTAATCGTATATCATGACGGAGCGGAATGCCGTGCCGTGACAAAACTGTTATGACTAACTTGAAAAAGCAATATCCTGAAAGTATCCCAAACAAACCTGATGGATTTCACTGCCCAGCATGCACTCTTGCAAAGTCTACCCATAAATTCGAAGACACCAAACTGCGAAAATCGACAAAACCATTCCAAATAATACATTCTGATCTTTCAGGTAAATTTTCCATGGACTCACTCGGAGGACAAAGGTATTACATTACATTTATCGACGATTATTCAAGATACGCTTGAATATCATTCCTTCGTAATAAAAGCCAAGCACATCAAGCAATCGGCAACTTTGTAATAAGAATACAAAACCAACAAAATCTTACTATCAAAACATTCTTTTCAGACAATGGAGGAGAATATATTGATACAAGAGTACAAAATTTCTTTACAGACAACGGTATTGATCATGAAAAATCGCCTCCATACAAACACAAATCCAATGGTACGGCCGAAAGATTCAATCAAACAATTGTCACCAAAGCCAGAGCAATGCTTCTTGATCATCCAAAATTTCTCTGGGCAGAGGCCATTGCCACCTCGGTATACTTGTATAACCGAACGCCTCATCGGACAATTGACTTTAAGTCACCGTTCGAGTTATTAAATGGAGCCTTACCTCCATCAATAACACACCTTCACGCCTTTGGTACAAAAGTCTACATTCACATACCAGCTGAAACCAGACCGAGCGGTTCTAAGCTCCACCCAAGAGCACTAGAAGGAATATTTGTAGGTTATACAAACTCGTCTAATATATTCCGAATTTACGTACCAAGTAAAAGAGTTGTTCAAATCACTTGACAAGTGAAATTCTTGGCCTCAAAGCCAGGGGAAGTTACCGTCGAATTTTCACAACCAATGTTACCATCAGACATTCCTTCTTCAAATTCTGAAGCAACACCTGCTTCAAGTCCAATTCATACTCGCCCTTCATCACTGACTTCAAAAATCATGCCTGGAAATTTTATTCAAACTCCTCGAGCTCAACCACAACCGCTGCCTTCCACTCCATTCCCAGCCGCGATAAATTCGACCACTCCTAACGCTCCGAAAAAGCCACATGATAACTTTATACTTTTAGGTGTGCCTCCTGTTCCATCCATTAACTTGGAAACAGAAGAATCATTTCGTAGTGATAAATCTCATAACGACTTACCTTGCAGTAGCACTAGAGAAAAGCGTCAAACTAATCCTGGCCCGGGTATGGTGCCCAATACTCAACGGTATCAAGCAAATGCGGTTATGTTTGAGCCAGCGACATTTAAGCAGGCTATGAAATCGGACGATAATGAATTGTGGAGGAGAGCCATTGAAGAAGAAATGGATGCACTCAACAGAAACAATACCTGGACAGTCGTGCCTCGACCCAACGATCGTAATGTGGTAGGATCTAAATGGGTGTTTAAAATCAAGCACAAAGCCGATGGTTCCATCGAACGTTACAAAGCTCTTCTCGTTGCTAAAGGGTTCTCTCAGCAACCTGGTACAGATTTCGATGACACATATGCTCCTGTAGCTCGATACGATTCATTGCGCCTTTTACTTGCCTTAGCATCCCATAAAAGATGGAAACCAAGGCAACTTGATGTAAAATCTGCCTTCTTGTACGGAAAACTAGATCGGGAGGTATACATGGAAATTCCTGAAGGGTTTAAGGAATCTGGTAAATGTTATCTTCTACGAAAGTCAATCTACGGGTTAAAGCAATCCCCTATTGTATGGTACGATACATTATCAAGCGTCCTAAACAAAGGTGGATTTGCTTCAACTAATTTCGACCCATGCATCTTCACAAATTTCGAAAAACAAGTCTTTCTCGCAATTTACGTTGATGACATTCTGATCTTCGGTCCAAATAACAGTACTATAAATGAGCTAGAGAAAACTCTGCATTCGACATTTGAATGTACGAATTTAGGCATTGCTCACTATATACTCGGAATTCAGGTCGATATCACAAACCAAGGCATATTGTTAAGCCAAAGGGCGTACATCATTAAAATTCTACAAAGATTCGGAATGCAGGATTGTCACCCTATTGGTACACCACTCGAACCTGGCATCCAACTTCGAAAGGGTCAACCAGAGGAAAAATTAGATGATCCTATCATTTACCAATCTATAAGAGGTTCCTTAATGTATGCCTGTATTGGTACGCGACCTGAACTTGCACATGCGGTTACACTACTCTCTCAATTTTCTTCATGTCCCAACTAAATCCATCTAGCAGCAGCAAAAATGGTACCACGTTACCTCAAAGGCACAACTGACTGGACACTTAACTTTTCACAAGCTAACGACTCTATTCTTCACGGATTCTCCGACTCCTCATATGGTAGCTTCATGGATGATCGAAAATCTTGTTCAGGATATATCTTTCGGCTAGGGGAAGCAAGTGTCAGCTGGTGCTCCAAGAAACAAAAGACTACTGCACTCTCGACAACAGAAGCCGAATACATGGCTATGTCAGATACAGCTCGTCAAATGATTTGGATGCAAAATGCCTTGAGTGAACTAAAGCTCTGCTATGATCCGATCTTGCATGTGGACTGAAATGGAGCAATCCATCTGGCTAAAAATCAGAAAGTATCCCAACGTTCAAAACATATTGATATAAGACTTCATTTTTTACGAGAACATATTGATAATACTTTCAACTTGGTATACGTGGCTTCTGAGAATAATTTAGCAGATTTATTGGCTAAACCGAATCATCAACAGATCTCGGCTATAGTACGATGCAGTCCTGAGGGGAAGTGTTGTAATTAAGGCAGCAACATGACTGCAGTAGACAAATAGTTCATATTAGAATAATATGCACTGACGCCATGAGATATGATTAACCTATATCATGACTCACTGGCATGAATAGTAATTAGCCAATAGATGCCTTACAGCATACATTGGCTTCAGGATCTCCAACAACTTTCCCATTTAGGTTAGATAAGGAAGTATGTTGGAATTTACACTAGTGTGTGGAAAACCCCGCTTTCATGTATATAGAGGGACTTCTCGCTAAACAGATAGAAATATAGCAATTTCTATACAATTAACTATCCATTAAATATCAGTAAACTTCTTCGTACATTAAACA
The DNA here is from genome assembly GCA_900239735.1 of Blumeria hordei DH14. Classification (NCBI taxonomy): domain Eukaryota; kingdom Fungi; phylum Ascomycota; class Leotiomycetes; order Helotiales; family Erysiphaceae; genus Blumeria; species Blumeria hordei. The sequence goes on from OENG01000023.1 coordinate 4,730,095, forward strand.
CATTCATCATAACTCTAAATCAACCTCAAGGCTAGTATTTAACTCTTCCAATATTCGGAACTATTTCAATTGACTCAACTAATACTATGGCAAATATAGTCATGATGCCAGCCCCTCCATCTCTAACTGTCAGAGTTTTCTCGGAAACCTTCTCTTATCTCCTTTTCCTGAGAACCTTCTCCTTGAAACCTTTTCAAGGAAGCCTGGCCATAACACGGACAGTCGTGGGGAAGATTGCCTCGAGCACGGGGAGTGCCGTAATTAGAGGACTGTGTGGTGGACTGTGTGCCGGAACATCTATTGAGAAAGTTAACAGCACTTGGATGAGCTCAGAGAGGACTGTTTCGGGCACGGTCAAACTGATTGAAAGGTAGCCAAGTGGTAGGGCGAGCGTTTGGAGTTAACACCAATGCAGAAATCTAAATTCTCCATAGGTACACCTGTCCGCTCTTAGGAATAGATGTGTCAGATTGGAGCGTAGGCGTCTGACCTGAAGCGGAAATGGAGGATGAGAAGAGGTCGGAATGGGTCGCAAGAGATGACTGAAGGTCTACTGGAGATAAATAGGAGGAACTAAAGGTTTGAAAGATGGGTAATATAAATAGCTAAGAGGTCTAAAGGTTTGAGTGGGTACTAGTGGTAACTAAAGGTACAAGAGGTAATCCGAAGGTGTTCCGAAGGTGTTGGGTATGACAGAAAACAAAGTGTGAAGAACTCTGAAGCTACAGACTAAGCCATCATATATACCTGCTTTCCTTCCACTAGCTCATCATAACATAGACATTAACCTAATATCAACATGATCCCATATGTAAAGGATTATACTGTTGTCATAACAACATGAGAAGAAGGGTAAAATTATATGGCGAAGGAAGAATCGGAAGGATCGGGAGGATCGGGAGAGGAATCCTTACATTACCCCTCCCGTTTTTTAGTCTGCGAGCTCCGTCGAGCCAGCCGCGCTAGGGTAAAGGCCGTGAAATTCTTTTAGTAGATCGCCGCAGCCTGTTAAATTATCAAGAGGTTCCCATGTAGTGTCATCATATCCTGTCCATCTAACTAAGTATTGAACTTTTTTCCGTCGAATTCTCGAGTCCAAAATAGCTTCCACTTCATATGTGTCTAGATGTTCATTTGATATTTCGACTGCAGGGGGTTGGCTTTGCTGCTGGCTCTTGAATCCAACAAAAGCTGGTTTTAACAGATTTACGTGAAAGTTATTATCAATTTTCCATTGGGCGGTAGGTCCAGTTTCACGACGAGAGGTGTTTTAATTTTAATTATCTGCCAAGGGCCAGCTCTGACATGATCCAATTTTTTTGTTGGTCTAGATAGGCGAATGTTTTTGAGAGATAAATATACCCGGTCTCCGACCTTATATCTTGGTGCAGGGAGGCGTTTTTCATTTGCGTATGTAGCTTGAAATTCTTGAGCTAAAGTGATATTTTCGTGGCATTTTTGCGAAATGTCCTGCATTCGTGAAATAAATTCGGGGGTATCACGTGCTACCGTAATCTCTGATTCCGGAAGAAAGTTAAGCCGAGGATGGTGACCAAAGGAGGCGAAGAACGGTGAGATACCTGTAGATGCATTAACGTGGTTGTTGCAACAAAATTCAGCCAAGGCCAGGTGATTAGCCCAATCATCTTGACGATAATTTACAAAGTGCCTTAAATATACTTCTAAAGTTTTGTTGGCCCTTTCTGTCTGACCATCTGTCTCTGGATGGTAGGAGGTGGAGAGTTTGTGATTTATTGTCAGCCTTGCGCAAATCTCCTTCCAGGTACTATCAATGAATGCCTTTCCTTGGTCAGACACTAACGAGTCAGGCAAACCCGCAAATCGAACGACGTTATTTAGGAATGCTTGAGCAGTTTCTCGCGCTGTAGGTCGCTCCAAGGCTATAATCCATACCCGTTTTGTCAGTCGATCAACAACTTGCAAGATATATCGATAATAAAAGTTTCTGATGTTACAAGTTGGTAAGGGTCCTACAAAATCAAGAGTTAAGTGGCGAAATGCGGCTGAAGGTGCTGGTAGGGGTTTCAAGAATCCGTAAGGTCTTTGTACTGATGGATTATTTCTCTGGCAGGCTTCGCAACCTCGAGCATACTTGATACACTCGTTATGACACTTAGGCCACCAAAAAGATCTACTTAGTAAGGTATACAGAGCAGCAGCTCCACGATGGCCATACAGCGGATTTTCATGGAGTAGTTTGAGTATTTGCTCTCGGAGTGTTAAAGGTACGTACTCTCTACCATTGAGACAAAATGAGTGTTCAGTAGTTTTACAACTGGCTAATTCGATGTCAGTACGATTAGAATCTGGATTATTCAAGGCTGCACGAATTTCTTGACAATATTTATCCTCCTTACAATGTCTACTCCACTCTTCTGGCAACAGTTCATCTGTATGCAACTGCTCCATCGGGCTAAGATCTATTGGTTTTGATGTTTCAACACGACGAAGAATCTGCTGTGGTTTGAGTAAAGTCTGCTGTTGGTGCCTTGTTCGTTCATCGTTTACATCTGATGGTTTATCCTCACTAATTCGAGTTAGGGCATCGGGTTTAACTCCTTGTTTCCCGGGTCTAAAGACAATCTTGAAATCAAAATCTGCAAGAAACTCGTTCCATCTAGCTTGACGCCGGTTTAACTTCTTGGTGGTGGTGAAATATTCGAGGTTCTTGTGGTCCGATAAGATTACAGTTGGGTGCTCAACAGAGCCAAGCTCACTTTTCCATGTCTCGAATGCATATACAATGGCAAGTAACTCTTTGTCAAATATCTCATAGTTGCACTCGGCTGGTAACATTTTCTTGGACATAAATGCCACTGGACGTAAGATGTTCTCATCATCATACTGCGATAGAATAGCTGCAGTAACATAATCTGAGGCATCTGTTTCCAGCACAGCTTTTCTACGGGGGTCAAAATGGGCAAGCATAGTCCCATCTCTAAAGGCGCGTTTGATGTTTTTGAAGGATTCTTCACACTTTTGATCCCAGGTAAATTTGTATCCTTCTTTGTTAGATGAGTCAAAGGAGTGGCTAACCTTGAGAATTCAGGTATAAAGCGACGGTAAAAATTCGCAAACCCCAAGAACCCTTGGATATCTCTAACGGAGCGAGGTGTCGGCCATTCCTGAACACAGGCTACCTTTTTAGGGTCCATTGAAATTCCGTTGGTTGAGACTATAAGCCCAAGATAAGTAACGGTGGTTGTTTCAAAGGAACACTTCGATATATCGACTTGCAAGCCATGTTCGCGAAGTCGTTGTAAGACCGCTTTAACATGTTTTTGGTGGTCCACAAGGTTTTCTGAGTAGATCAGTATATCGTCCATGTAAGCCGTGCAAAAATCGTCCAGGAGACCTCGAAGAGCATAGTTGATGTAGGTTTGAAACGAAGCAGGCCCATTACATAGACCAAAGGGGAGAACTAATGGTTCAAAGAGTCCGTACCGGCAAGTAAATGCGGCCTTCCATTCATCACCTTCTCTGATACGGAGCTTATTAAAGGCGGAGATAACATCAAGCTTAGTATAGAACTTGGCACGAGAGAGTTGGCAAAGGGTTTCTGTTATTAAGGGAAGAGAGCACCGATTTCTGACAGAGATTGCATTAAGTCCTCTATAATCAATGCAGAAACGAAGATCTCCATTTGATTTCTTGACAAATAGAACTGGGGCAGCTGCTGGTGACTTCGAAACTCTAATAAATCCCTTCGAAAGCTCTTTATTCAAATACTCTCGCAAGGCCTCTAGCTCTTTTTGGTTCATTGCATATGGACGAGCGACAGGGGGTTGCTTTCCGGGCTGAAGATCAATCGAATGGTCCCAAGGACGATGTGGAGGCAGGAGATTGGCTTGTTTTCGATCAAATACGTCAAGGAAAGCATGATAATGGGTAGGAAGGTATATTTTGGGGTCAGCGTCTTTTGGTATTGCAATGTTGGTATTATTGATCCGAACTGTGGGCTGTCTTTGCATACTGGAATCAAGAAGGAGGTCTAGATCTCTGATACTAAGAGCAAAAAGGTGGTTTCCGGGGTTTTGGCTTAGAGTAATAAACTCATGGGCAGAAACTTTAGTTGGCCGGATTTCCTGTAATTCAGATGGCCTTTTTGATATGATTTGGGGAGGAGCGATTTGGGCCTGACATTTTCCTGCCGAAATAAAGTCCGTAGAGTTGACGTATGGAATAGTTGTTTCGAATTTGCAACAGGCATTATCCAAACAATTTTCACCAAAGGTCAGTGTGTGTTCGGCCCAATTTATGAAAGGGTTGTGTTTTTCGAGCCAAGGCAATCCCAGGACTAGGTCATACTTAATATTAGGAGTAACGAAAGCAGACATCTCTTCCTGGTGTCTACCAATGGCGAGATTAAAACTAGTGATTTTCGTGATTTGGGCTCCAGGCTTACCCTCAAAACCTACTAGGGCGAGGGGAGTCTTGAGGTGACTAGAGGTTACATTCAATTTATGGCATAATTTTTCAGATATGAAAGCAAAGCCAGATGCGCCGGAGTCAACGAGTGTGATTAAAGTTATATCTCCTATTTTTGTTTTTATATACATGTGACGAGATGATGATAACTCCTTTAAACTCACTTGTCCTACCGAAACTGACTCCAACAGGCGACTTCCTATTGGAGTTGATCTTTTAACGTTTCCATATCTTGAGGGATTTCCTCTGTACTAGTGGTCGCGACACTTCGAGTTCCCAACGGGCAGTCTCTTGCAATATGTCCAATTCTATTGCACCATACACATCTTCCTAAGGTGCGACGTGCATCCTTTGCCTTTTGGGTTAAGCGTCCGCTAGCGTCCTTTTGTCTGGAGATAAGGTCAAGATCCATTGCTGAGCCCCCTTGTGATACAGGAATCTCGTGGTGGAGAGGACGGAACTGGGGTCGAGGTATCGAAGGCGCTGGTATAGGTGTGTGATTGTTTAACGAAACCGGTCGGGACGATCTTGCACGTGATGAGGCTAGTATTTCCTGCAATCCAGCATCCTTTCGTCGAAGATAGGCTACAAAGGCGTGGTATTCTACCGGAACATCTGAAGATGAGAGGATCAGACTTCTTAGTTGAACTGAAAGGCGTCTTTCTAGCATTAGCTTCCAGCTGGCTTTATCCACTGTCGAGTAGATGGAATCGACCATGTTATCTTCGAAAGCCGTAATAAAGTCATGGAATTTACTATCATTTTGATACAATTTCTCAACCCTTGTGGTAGCCTGGTCCTGCAAGGATGGGTCTTCGCATCTCTGCCTTAAGGCCAGAAGAAAGCCTTCCAGTGTCGTTATTTCTGGCGGAATTGATGGATCTTCAAGACAGCGGAATGATGGCCTCATCTTAACTAGAGCAGCAGGCCCAAGACACTGGTATCCAAATCTAACTTTTTCGGATTCAGCAACAAAGCTCTCTGTCTGGATCTGAATGACTAGCTGAGAGCAAAAAGAGCGCAAGTTCTCTGGTGTTCCGTCGTATGGTGTGATGGGCTGGATCGGAAGATGAAGCCTGGGCTGAGGTGATACGGAGGGTATAGGGGCAGTCGGTGGAGCGGAAGAGACTGAAGATGCAAACAGCTGGCTTACACGTTCTCCATCGATTTGGGAGGCTACTTCAAGAATATCGGGTGAGTGTGTTATATATGGCAAATTCCAGAGATGTGGTGGTAGTAATGTTATGTTTGATCGGGGGTGATGTTGATCTGTGGGTGGAGTCGAAGTGATCTGGAGGCCGGCCATATCGTTGTTCATGGTGGTTGGAGGTTGATAATCAGTGAAACTAAAGAAGGAAACTTCACTGGGTGTTGAATGAGACAGAGTATCTGGTGAATCAGGTACTCTATAGCTCATATAATTTTGACGCTTAGTAATGTCAGATTGGAGCGTAGGCGTCTGACCTGAAGCGGAAATGGAGGATGAGAAGAGGTCGGAATGGGTCGCAAGAGATGACTGAAGGTCTACTGGAGATAAATAGGAGGAACTAAAGGTTTGAAAGATGGGTAATATAAATAGCTAAGAGGTCTAAAGGTTTGAGTGGGTACTAGTGGTAACTAAAGGTACAAGAGGTAATCCGAAGGTGTTCCGAAGGTGTTGGGTATGACAGAAAACAAAGTGTGAAGAACTCTGAAGCTACAGACTAAGCCATCATATATACCTGCTTTCCTTCCACTAGCTCATCATAACATAGACATTAACCTAATATCAACATGATCCCATATGTAAAGGATTATACTGTTGTCATAACAACATGAGAAGAAGGGTAAAATTATATGGCGAAGGAAGAATCGGAAGGATCGGGAGGATCGGGAGAGGAATCCTTACAAGATGCGAGCCACGTATTGGAGGAGAGCGCGGGCTTAAATAAGACCTTCTTGTACATAAATATTCTCTCCTTAGAAGAATTGTAAACTATTGATCGTGCATCTCAAGCCAACTTGAGAACTTCCCCGACTGTCACAGCGGTCAAAGCCAACTTCTATCAAATGTTATGTCAACAAAGACATGGATTGCTCTCTGCCCTAGCTCTGGTAAAGCCGATGCCTTAAACGAGAAACTGGCAACAGTTGATCTGTTTGTGACTGCTCCCATTGAGAAAACTTCGCCCTGGACGTCCTACAGGATTGAAAATTTTCCTCGGCTCTATGGGACAACAAACCAAAACATGCAATACTGCCTCGAGCCAGTCACAACTGAGGCCATAACAGCTGCTGTAGCAACAGCAGCTAGCGCTACTCCCGTCTCTGTACTTGCGTCCTAGGATAATGAGACAAATCCAGACAGCCCAGATACAAGCTAGATTGTCCGCTTTTGTCAACCTGACTACGACTTGCATCCAAAGCGATGTGAAACCGACAAGTACATATAACCCTGCGGGCTAAGTGCGCCAAGACCTCACGTGAGACATATCGAGCTCTAAAAGTTTTACCTGACGTTATCTGTGAAAATATTCTGTAACTGTTGGTATTCATGTAATCATCTATGAGTCGTAATTCTGTAACTATCTATATTCATGTTATCTACGACTCGTAACCTTGTACTAGTGATTATTTGATACATTAAGCTTGTACAATAGTATGGGGAGATAATATGGTCTGTACGTGGGTGATCGGATGAAGGACTGAAGGACATGTATTTAAAGAGGGATGGAGCACTTCATAACAAGGAATCAATCACATTTCTTCACTCTGAGATAAATCTTCTTAGTCCCAATTTGTCAACAGCTTTCCTCAAGACCATAGCCGTCTTTCACGCATTCTCTATCTCTATGGATGCCGCACCGTAACCCGAATCCTTCCCAAACGCTCGTCAGTAGTACAGTGCAGGACATGCAGGCTTTGGCACAACAGCCGCACTTTTTCTTCTGCCCCAAGATGCCGTCTTTGTGGGTCTACTCAACACACAGAGAAGAATCACAATAGCCTCTGCGCTTGTCAGATTGGAGCAAAGGTGTACGGACTGAGGCTTAATTTTGTTGGAAATATTGCGCAATGAAATGGGCGTAATACTTATGGAACGAAAATAGAAGTTGACTCAAAGAGTGTCATGTTCGGATTACAGCTAAAAGTGTGGAAAGTGTGCGCTACAAGTACAGGTGTAAGCGACATGTAGCCTAAGCCACACCATAAACGAGTGTGGCGCTATCTAGGCATAGAAAACCCCCCAATAACCTCCTTGTGCCTACGCCATACAACCGCTAATATATCTAATAGGTAGCCTGAAGCGCTACCATAAAACCCATTCCAACCTCTTAAACACACACAAGATCGTGTCGGGAACTTAGACGAAATGGAGGGCCCATACGTCCACAACACTCTGTGTCTCCATTTCCAACAACAACATAGAAAGTGTAACGGCTAGAGAGCCGGTACTTTCCTGTAGCCAGTACTGGCAAGTACTGGCGTACAACTACTAGGGATTGGGCTGAAGAAAGAGCCTCACACAATATACAAGAACTACTGATGAAGCATCTAGAAGGTCCCATATGAATAAGACTAGGACTTAACGTCGGAGAAGCTGCTAGAAGGATATCCTCGAAGCAGCAACTGTAATCATCTAGATGTGATCTGATATTAGAGGGAAGAACCGAGAAGTCAAAGAGTCTGTACATATATCTAGTATAGCATGTAAAACTTAGATCTCTATAGTTGAATTATTAAAATACTATCATCCATACAAATGCTCTTTGCTTTCTATAGTTGATCTGTGACAGAAAGAATGCTAAAATTATGAACTGAAGTAATGATGGGAAGAGGAATCCTTACAGCGCTGCACCGGCTGGACACACCTGCCCATCGCGATGTATCCATCTCGAGGAGTGTATATGTTATTTGTCCACAGGGTACAAGTGTGAGTAAATAGGGGGTCAAGGTCTTCCACAAGAAGAGATAGAGGGCACGTCGTGATCTGATACGAGTATGGGCTCGAAGTGGTCTTCACAAGGAAGAGAGGGAATATCTGGAATGAGAATAATATTGAGAAGACGTTGCGTGAAAAACGCAACTCGACTGTAGACTACGCTTTATTATATACATGCTCGTAGTTCACTGTTACGTTACCTTTCCCTACTCAGTCCTACAAGGTTTGTTTACTACTAGTAAGCCGTCATTCTAACCCCTGTTATTATTCCGTGAAAATCCACTGTCACGGCTCTCATCTAGCAGATGGCCCAACTTGTGTGCTATGGCCACAATCCTCAAATCCACCAAAGACAAAATCACAGGTTATTGCCATCTGGAAGATCTTCTCTTAGGCATACATTCGCCGCCAGGCAGAAGCAGGATGCGTTAAATCCTATGATACTACGCAGGGTCTTAGCAACTCTCATACAGTACATCACACTAGCTATCCAGCAGTTTCCCAGGGAGCATGACCATCAAGAATCGCAGCTGCAGCCAAGTTGTCCCTTTTTGTCGGTATATCACGGTAATAAGTGTGCTAGCACAATAGGTTCTGAATTTCAGAGGGGTCAGTTGTTCTTGATTCTTTTTCTCGATCTCTAAGCTATCTAGTGAGAGTTACCCTATGTATTTGCCAAGGCACTAATGCGATCAACATCCGTGCACGATGGCCTACGCTTCAGAACGATCAGAGGGATCTAAACACTACTGCTACTTAGTAGGTGATATGATTGTCTCTAAATAACCATATTTTCCAACATTCGCAACTCTCTAAAAGAGACAATCATTTCTATTTATGAAACTAAATTAAAATAGTAGAAGTCTTTCAAAGTTAGAGAGTAATTGTTTCTGAAGTTTAGTCCGGTAGCTTTCTCACGTTCTCCTATCCACCCAGCCTTGTAATCTACATTCTAGTTTGTTTGTATCGAAAAGTCGTTGTAAAGCTGTTGTCGGCTTGTGTTTAGTCATAGCGTCAGCTGGATTGTCTTTCCCATGGATCCAGCGGATCTCAGCCAATTCTCTACGCTCATAGGACTCGCGGACGGCCATGATGTCAATCATGAGGCGTTTTTCTTTGGTGGTGCCGAGTTTCACGAGGCATTTGTACAGACTAAGACTATCGGTGCAGATGATGAGGGGTACTGTAGGTAGACCGAGCTGGGCAACTATCTGATTGAGGGTTGTGCAAAGTGGGATAGCAATATCTATGCCTTGTGTCATAGCATAGAGTTCGGAGGCAAGCACAGAACGTGTGACTCGCTTGCACTTCGTAGAGCTCCAATGAATTAAATTGCCCTGGAACGTGAAGGCGTTCTTACCGCGCGTTTCCTTTCCAAGAGCTATTACAAACCCAATTTGTGATGTTAGATCTTTATTATTAGCAAGAGATCCGTCCACCCAAGCATATAAAGCCAGACCATCATCTAGATTTAAATCCACATATTTCAATCCGACACTGGGATTATTCTTTTGAGTTTGAAGGGCAATGTTTAGATCCTTGATTTCTTTGTTCCCTGGTTCCTGGAATTGTGCCGCTTGAGAGAGCCTAAACGAAACGAGCGGTTGACAAAAAGAGGCAAGCCATGCTCCAAGTGCTCGCATTCTCTTGTAGGTCAAGAATCGGCCGGAATCTTCGGGGTCAATGAGATCAATTTTGTTACCTTGGCCGTTTGGTTGAATAAGTAGAGTGTCGTCCTTCAGGGAAATAATAAGGCCATTGAAATGTAGGGATTCGTTCTCCGTAAGACGACTAATATTCTTAGCTTTGAGTTTGGCTTCTTTAAGTTTGGTATCTTCAAGCTTGACAAAATCTTCTGTTCCAATAAAAAGTGTGTCATCTACCTGCATTCCAGTGACACCAAATTCGTTTCCATTGGATGTAATTAGCAAGCAAGGATCAAAGCATGAGGGTTTCATATTGAGCATTTCCTTCAGATGCTTAAAGTAGGTACCAAACCAGTGGTTACCAGCCTCTGGTATACCATATAGCGGCTTGAGAATTTGCATGATAATCCCTGGATCTAGATTTAAAGCTCTGACGACTTCTGGAGCAGGCCGACAGAGAATATCTCTTGTCAAAGAAGTTTTGGATTGCGTGTAAGCTTGCGAGATATCTCGAAGAAATATGACATGATTAAACTTTCTTCTGAGGGGAATAGCAAGTGCTAGGATTAGTCGCACACTTGCTCGCTGCACAGTTGGAGATTGTGTTAATATCATGGATTTGTCTTTGTCGTTGTACGCTTGAACAACTAGCCTTGATTTTTCGAATGGGGCAATAGTTGTTTTACCCTTGATAGTATTAACCATTCTCGAGTTAAAGATTCGCTTGTCAACCATACTTTCATCAAACCGCTTAAATTCAAATACACCAGATTTCATCAGGCCTTCAATTTCCTGTTTTGTTGACGCCTCAAAAGGTTCACCAGGAGTGCGGATTAAACCTGCTGCCCTGAGATTCATCGAAAGTTGTAAGGCTTCCTGCTCTTGTGGCGACATAAAAACTTGAGATGAATCATTCTCTGTTCCTGTCCATTTACAGCACTGGTATTTAAATTGATGGCGTCCATTAAACCGTCCTTCTCTCTGACTTCGACGAAGTAACGGTGTATGGAGTTGCGCATTAGGAAGAGATCGGGGCTGATTTGATAGTTGAATACCAAGACTTTGATTGGATAAACTGCACTGTGACTTTTGATCGTCCTGTTTTGTATCTCGCTGTTGGCAGATATTGTTCGGATCATCATCCTTATCAAACCATTTACCAACAGAAGTGGAACGGAAATTACAGTGCTTGCCATTGATATTAACTGTAATTGTTTCTTTATTTTTGTCAATCAAATTCCACGGTCCGGTCCACAATCCCTTTTTGTTATTGCCTTCACGCCATACTCGCACTTGACCTCCGATTGGGACATTTTCAAGATGAGAATGGCTAGGCCCGTTACGCATGTTGGCAGCTTGTTGGACCATCTGATTAGCGCGTATCTTCTAAGCTCAGTCATCGCTTTCCTGATACTATCTGCTCTCTGGATGGTAGTCGGTGAGGGTGCATCATCCCATGTTAGACGCGGATAGGCCCCAAAAACACAAAGGGTGGGAATAAGGCCATCAGGGCCGGCAGTATCATTACATGCCTTTACAGCCATGGATAGAAGGGTGTCACGGTCGATTGCTTGTCCTGTGAATTGCTCTTTGAATATCTTGTAAGCTCGCCGTAATGGTTTGTGAGCTCTCTCAACTTTTCCCACAGAATTATGAGCCTCTACGGGGATTTCCTTAACCTCAATTTTGCTTTCAGAGCAGTTCTTTCGAAAACTTGAGGAAGAAAAATTCTTGCCCGCATTGTGTACGAGATATTCCGGCGGTCCAACGTAGACATTTATCCAGCATCTCTGGATGGCATTCCAAACTTCTTCTGCACTCTCTCTTTCAGCACCTTTGAGCCATTCAGCTGCAGAAAATGAGGTGGCGTCATCTACAACGTGCACAGCTGGTCCGTCTTCGAGCCAGAGTATATCCACGTATATGGTATGATTGAACTCTTTATCCTGTCTGAGAGAAAATTTGAAGTGAAGAGGCTTGTTGCCGCTTAATTAACAATCCCGACAAAACTTTGTAAGACGTTCAATTAATTTAAATTCAGCTTCATGACCGGCACGTCGAAGAATTTTCCACAGTCTGGTTGCCGATGGGTGCCCGAACCTACGGTGGATTGTGCGAAGTTGTTGCTCTGTAAAGTAGCAAGTTGGCGACTCATCTTCAGTGTAGATAAATAATGATTGTATATGGCCCAAGGTCATCCAGATGTGACCATATTTCCGAATGAGATTTGCTGCAACTTTGCCGTCTTTCACTATTGTATTTTGCAGAGTATTGACAGTGCAATTTAACCGGTCCATATCTTTGAGACTAAGTAAAAACGGAATATTACAAGGTATCACATGAAATTCTACGCTATCAATTGGCGTATCAAGGGAAACCGTGCCGATTGACGCAAACATCCCTTTTCCAATTCCAGTAATTTTAGCCACACCAGCCTTTGAATTATCAACCTGTAAACACTTTCGTAAGCGTTGGAGTGCTTTAACTTGACCGATTCCAGCTGTTGAATGACCAGCGGCTCCTGTATCAACCAACAGACCGTGGAAGTATCTATCGTCATATCTCTCTTCTTTTCTGCCAAGTGTTTGGACATCATCAAATGCTAGAATATTCCCAGAATTAATAGTTTTTGAATAAGGAACATCTGTGTTTGAAAAATCTAGCAAGTCAGGGGGCTCTGCTCTTAAAATATATCCCCGTACTCCTGTTCTTGTGTCGTCATTTATACATATGGGTGGAAATCTAGGTGCCGTAAAAAAATGCTCCGCCATTTGTTCATTGAGATAGGTGATAGACTCTTCGCCACCAATTTCTTTAATGAGTCCAGTAAATGCTGGATCATTATCGTCGGGCCACTCGTTGTCTGAAATTTGGACTTCCTCAAATTCGGCATCACATTCTGCCATCATGGCATCGAACTCATCTTCATCTGCTGTTCCTTCAAAATTAACTATAAACTGCCTTACTCTATTTTGATTCTTTGCTGGGAACTTTTGCTTGATACGATCATATGACCTTTGCCATTTGTCAGAAGTATGATTAGTTGACCAACAGTTTGGCTTTTGACACACAAGACAGCGTTTAGTCCACTTTGTCGGTAACTTAGATCCATTCCTCGCAATAAAAGGTGTGTTTGAAGACACCCTATCATTGAATCTTCTGCCTTTGTGGTTGCTCTCAATAGTGTTATAATGTCGATCAGTCATAAGCACTGAATTTTGGGCTGGTACTGTTCGCATAAAACTTCCTGTTGGACTTGTAAATTCAAGCTGGGCTATTTGGGCTCTAATCTTATTGCAAACGCCTTCGGCATCAGTTGGGGGTTCCAAGAGCACTGGTCGAAGTTCAGCACATCCGTAGCAGGCGCTGATAATTCTCTGTCGCAGGGAGAAATCTCCTTGATGGTTTGCTAGTCCCCTTTGGACACGTCGAGTTTCGGTGTTGAGCCATTCAAATGTCTCTGAAAGCGTCTGCCCAGGGTTCTGCCGCAGGAGAAGGGTAAGATCCATCCCATTCCAGATATTTTCTCGTCTTATGCGCCAAGGTTCTGTTTCATAATGATTTTTCATAAGATTGCACCGCTCTTCAAATGTCATCTCAAATTTGTTAAGGGTCCCATCTAGATAGACATCTCTTGCAGGTAAGATAAACATATTTGTTAGTGCACTTGCTTAGTGTTTTGGCTCGACGCAGGCGTTATTACAATTATCTAGGAATATCATCAGCTTGTAGTCAAAACTATCAGTTCCATCCTTATATTTGTCAGTTTCCTCGTAAAGTGTCACAGGGCGGGGGTACGAAGAACGAATTAAATATTACACATGAGTTGTGCGATGAGAAGGGAAGAGACAATCTAGCTACACGAAGGTCTTTAGAGGCTCAGTTATCGCTTAATCTCAAACCACGCCAACTTCCATTCTACTACCGTGACAGTACTTCCCCCTCCACAAAGTTTGGTCTCCAAACAAATATGTTTAATTTATTTCAAAATCCTCAATTTGAGGCGTCGTAATCGTTTGGAACGGCGTAGTGAAGGCTTCGTTCTAGCTTCAAGTATCAATGGCATATCTAATCCGTGCGGGGGTCCCGGCTTGTCCGGATTCTTGACATGGAATTCTCGGAGAGCTTTTTCGCAACCCTTTAGATCAGCCTGAGGCTGCCAAGTAGCCTTGTTGTCGTACTTCCATTTTATGAGATAAGTTAGACCTGATTTCTTAATATCATCAGCATGCACATCCAATATCTTTTCAAACTCCCATTTATCCAGAATGTTTCCATCATCACCCCTCTCAGCAATCCGACCTACAACATTTCGATTTTCTAGGCTATTAATAATCGACTGGCCAGCAAGTATAGGCTCTGTCCATGGTCTTACTAACGAGGTATGAAAACTTTTATTAACATGAATGTGGTCTGGTAACTCGACAATCACTGCGCCGTTATATACCTTGAGAACTCGATAAGGTCCGTCCCATTTATCGTCCCATTTTTTCTTTGGCCATTAGTCTTCAAGTTCTTCAAACTAATCATCACTTTGTCTCCAGGTTGATAAATTGGGGATTCTGATCTTCGAGTATTTGCATTGTTTTCATAACGGTCTCGTGATTGTCTAGTAAGAGCATGTAACTTTCCAAGTATACGGTCGAACCGCTCCGCTATTATATCGGCACGCAAGTATTCCTTTTTGATGCTCTCAGTTAAATTTGGGGGCCGAGGATCCGGAGGCTCAATTCCAAGGCGAGGATTATATCCATAATTGGCGTAAAATGGTGAAACGCCCGTGGTATCACTGGTCTGGTTGTTAGAGGCAAATTCTGCTAGGGGAAGCCAATCGACCCAATCATCCTGCGTAAAGCTTGTAAAGGCACGGAGGTATTGATTCATAGCTGAGTTTACGATTTCAGTTTGGCCATCAGTCTGGGGGTGAAATGCCGAGCTAGGTTTGAGTGCTACAGAGAGACGTTTATTTAACCTGCGCCAAAATTCAGAAACAAAAGCGGAGCCACGATCAGAAATAATAGAGTCCGGCGCGCCATGAAGCTTATATACATTTTGGACGAAGCAGTCGACGAGCTCACTTGCGTCCAGAGATGTCACAGGAATGAAATGTCGCATTTTTGAAAGTCGGTCCACAATTACTAAAATATGCAGGAATGTCCGTCCGTTTCGCTTACATGGTGGAAGATCTACTACATGATCAATAGAAATATCGGCCCACATACGAAGAGGGATTTCGAGAGGCTTCAAGAAACCTGGTGGCGAAGTGCGGGGAGTTTTCGTTCTGAAACAGAGAGCACATCCTCTCACAAAATCAGCCACAAATTGAGTCATCCGGGGCCACCAGTAAGTGCGTTGGACCAGATCTAGCGTTTTAACGCGACCAGGGTGGCCTGCGGGACCAGATGAATGAGTACGATACACAATCTCAAGACGTGTATCTTCATGGTCCGGGATAAAAATCCGATTACGGAAGTAAATTAGCCCATCAACTAATTTAAACTCAACCTTATCTTTTCGAAGTATGCGGGAAATTGGAGCCGGCCAAGACCTATTGGATAGAGATTTCAAAGAATTAATCATAGATAGGGCTGTCTGGTTAGTTTTATACGCTTGAATTATCAAGTCAGATAAAGTTAGTTCAGGAGCTAATGCAGCGATAAAATCTACATTATTATGTTCGGGAATTTTATCCTCTGAGGGCGAATTATTTACCACACTTTCCTTGATTTTACTTAATGGTATTAACGGGCGAAATCGATTCTGAAGTCGTTCATCCGAGGCATCTTTTGGCTTGAGACCTGGTAGGCGGCTTAGTGTATCTGGGAGCAATGCCTTGGATCCAGGGCGATATGTAATCTTAAAGTTATACTGTGACAGAAATTCTGACCACCGAACTTGACGTTGGTTTAATTGCTTTGCTGTCAGGAATGTTTGTAGGTTTTTATGATCTGTAATTATCTCGAATGGTTCATGCGTACTGGATAATTCAGGGCGCCATTCATCAAGGGCTTTAACTATAGCAAGCAGCTCTTTATCATAGATGTCGTAATTAGATTCGGCAGGGTTATGCTTAGAGGAGAAAAAAGCTACAGGATGGGATATATTATCGATTCCTTTCTGGATAAGGACAGCACCAGATGCCCAATTAGAAGCGTCCGTCTCTACTGTAGTGCGTTTTTCATAATCAAAATGAGCCATTGTTGGCGCCTGAGTAAACAAACTCTTGAGACTTGTGAATGCATCTAATTGATCTTTTTCCCAGACCCATGGCACATTTTTTCGTAAGAGACGGGTCAGGGGCTCGACTTCACCTGAATAATTCCTGATAAAGCGTCTATAGAAGTTCGCGAACCCTAAAAATTGCTGTAACTCCTTGACTGTAGTGGGTGCGTTCCAGGTGACTATCGCTTTAATCTTCTCAGGATCCATACTAAGTCCCTCCGTGGAGATTACTAGGCCCAGGTACTTTGTCTTTTTGGTATAAAACTCTGATTTATCAATATCAATTTGTAATCCAGCTTCACCAAGCCGCCGAATTATTTCACTGACATGTTTAGTATGTTCCTCTCGGGTCCTAGAGTATATTAGGACATCATCAAGGTACGCAGTACAGTAGTCATCAAGAGCATTATGAAGAACATGATTGATGTAATTCTGAAAGGTGGCAGGAGCGTTGCACAATCCAAATGGCGTGACGAGCATTTCATAAAGTCCGAAACGAGAAGTAAATGCAGTCATCCACTCGTGACCCTCTGCAATTCGAACGCGATTAAAAGCAGCAATTACATCAAGTTTAGTAAAGAATTTAGCGGCAGATATTGAGTCTAAGGTTTCACGAATCAAAGGAAGTGGGTATCTGTTTTTAATTGTGACCGTATTGAGGCCACGATAATCTTGGCATATGCGCACTCCACCACTAGATTTGGGTACAAGAAGAAGGGGAGCGGCAGCAGGCGAGGATGATTCGCGTATAAATCCCTTCTCTAACATTTCGTCAATCCATTTTTTTATACACTGGAGTTCACTGGGCGAGAATGGCCTATTTTTATAGAATGGGGGTTGCTTTCCAGGTAAGAGCTCAATTTTATGGTCCCAAGGACGATGTGGTGGCAGAACCTTTGCATTCTTTGGTAAAAAATGTTCAACATATTGGTGTAATTCTGAAGGGAGACGATCTTTGATATCAGTTATTGAAGGTTCCAGCTTATCTTGAAGAAATCTATCTACATCATCTTGATCTACTTTTCTTCGTAAGAGATGCGTAGACTTTTCTGTGTCATCATCATTGACAGCTTTAGTATAATGATCGGGGCAATCTTCTACAGTGACTTGGTGTAATCTTTGTGCAATTGAAGGGGGTTCGTTCTGTATATTTATCGGGGCTTCATGGGATCCAGAGAGTTGTGGGGGCGGGCATAAGGCAGATGTTGAAGTCCTCCATGGAAGACAATGACTTTGACAGAATTGTGAACCGAAATTAACGGTCATGGCATTCCAATCACAAAGGGGATTATGAAGCTGAAGCCATGGCATACCTAGGATTATTGGGTTGCTCTCACCCAGATTTGTTACATAGAGCACAATTATCTCTGAGTGCTGGCCTAGGTGCATTCGAATAGTGAAATAATCGGTAACGGTTGCTTGGGTACTACCATCAGCTAGACGAACATAACGGGGCTTGACAAGCTTCTTGGTTGAGATACTAAAGCGCTGTACAACTGCCTCGGCGTCTGCAAATGCGAAGGCTGTACAGCCACTATCTACTAAGCTAGACGTATGGAACATTAAAGGGTCACCAGTGCGCGGGTCTGAGAGTTGAGTTTGAAGCAGCATTGAATTTCTAGAGCTAGTAGAGCGTAGCTCTAGAGGCGAGTCATCTAACAACACTGCTCGGATTAATTCATCCTCTCCACCATACCAATCACACCTCTGATCGCGACTTAGATCAGAGGTTTGCCTTTTAGCTGATTCAAGTTTTCAGATGTATTTCGGCCTTGATCAGGGCTTACATGGTCAGAACTGGCATCAGATACATATCCGGAATTTTCACCAACAGCACGCAAGCGCGAATGTGCTGTTTGCTGCGGCGTTATTTGTTGGTACATGGGTGGATAGTATGACATAGGAAATTGCGGCGGCTGCGTGAAGTACTGAGGATTTACAAAATGACTGCGTGAATTAATGTTCTGAGGTCGGGAGTTCGAGCGATTCTCTATATCTTGGCAATTTTGCTTATTATAAGCTGACGTGATATTGGCACGTTTTGGCATCGGGATTGGGTCAAATTTCCGATGATGGTCTCGGGCAATGTGGCCGCTCTGACCACAGGCTAGACAAAGCCCCTGGATACGCCGACGCTGCCTTTCACTATCAGAAATCTGCAGCCGGCTAACGTCCATGGGGTCATCGTGAGGATGAGATCTGTAAGCAGCATTTCGTACATCTGGTGGATATTGCGCTGGCTCGTTGGATTTCTCATTCCTACTTTTGCCGCTTGACTGATTTATAGAATCATAGTGAGCCTCCTGAAGCTGATTGCGAGCGATATTATCACATCTAGAGACCCATCCGACAAAATCATCATCGCCCGGATTGTCTACCTGTGACCGGAGTATCTTTTTGATATCGATACCAATAAATCTACGCCATTTTTCGACTTTTTCTCGTGGACCTAACTTTGCGCGGTTAGAAAGCCTAATAAACTCAGCTTTCCATTCACCGTATGGTATAGTGCCGTTTCTCGGGCTATCTTGAGAATAATTATCCAGCGTATTTCTTGCAAGCGTTGCAGAATTAAACAGGATATATCGGCTATCAAGATCGGTCCAGAGCGCATTCTCATTCTGCCACTGCCATTGCGAGGGATCATTCAAATTAGCAGTAATAGACTTGTGGCCATCACAAACTGCATCCCAAGCATGGTCATCCATTAAGCCACATATATACAATATTTTTGAGGCTTCAGTGAGGAAACATGCAAAGTCAATAGAGATTATTCCTTGTACTTGGGTCTTAAATGTCTCGTATTTCTCTTGGCGCTGGACAGGATTTTTCTCATTGCTTGATGCCGTGAATTTATTTGGATCTTTCTGAGTTCGGCGGGCAGTTGGAGCTTGGGCAGCTATTCCTTCTCCTATGGCGCGGCTTTGGGCATTTTGGAGCAAGGCAAGTTGGAGCTGAGTTTCTGCTGCAAGTTTCTTTCCCAGAGAATCCGATAACTCAGCACGAGTACTTGATAATGTAGCTCTTTCTGTTTCAAGTTGTGCACGAAGAACATCTTTTTCATTTTCCGCAGTTACACGGGCATTACGTGCCCTAACATTCCTCGAGCGCTCTTCATTGTATGCCACCTCATTTTCACTTGCTTTCAGGCTAAGCTTCTCAAATCCGTGTTCGAACGCAAGAAGCATGGCGAAAATTGCCTTTGCATTGTCATCCAAGTTGGGATTTGGGAGTACATTCAAGATTTCTGCTAGTTTTGAGGGCGAAAATGGCCTGTTTGCAAGAGTATGAGTAAAATCGTGTTTGGTGAGAACTCCAGATAAATTTGGGAAACAAGAAGTAAAAGATTCGCTCATTCTCTGACTAAATTCGGTATTCGTGGTAGTCATCTTGGAAATTTGCAGTGGAGAGGTTATTTTTTGTTTTTAATGTAAAGCAGCAGAGGCAGAAAGTGAAAAACAAACTTGGAGATTTTGATTGCAAGCTGGGTATCGAGTAAATTTTGTGACTTTTTACTGATTCAGATATTCTTAACAAATATATTCACCGGGTCGCAAAACGGGCGGGTCTGGGCACGAAAATTCGCTGTATTATGTTGAAAGCGAAAATCTTCAGGCTGGAATATGCGACTGGGTGTAAAAAGAGATCGCACAAAATGTCACAGGGCGGGGGTACGAAGAACGAATTAAATATTACACATGAGTTGTGCGATGAGAAGGGAAGAGACAATCTAGCTACACGAAGGTCTTTAGAGGCTCAGTTATCGCTTAATCTCAAACCACGCCAACTTCCATTCTACTACCGTGACATAAAGCCTAATAAGGGATTCCAGTTGCCTATTCTTGGGTTGAGGGCGATATTCCTCGGCACGATCATTAATTGGAAGTGAAGTAGCCGATGGTTGCTTGTCAATGGCATCATCTTGTTTTTCCAATTCCTCAAATATTTTAGCCTCATTATCTTCATATCTGATCTTGCCATTTTCTCTCTTTAAATCCCTCGTGTCATATAGCATCTCTTTACTCTTTTGCTTTGGGCCGTTATAGTTGGGGTCGTGCGGATTGCAGATGCTATCAATATTAAAGCGGGCACCAGACATAGGATTAGCCCAAGAGTCGTATTCTTCTATCGACCAATTGTGGTACTTTTCGATTTCAAGTGGTTCCATAAGTTGTTTGGCAATGCTACCTTTTCCTTTATCATGAACTCTAACCATAAAAACACCATGTTCGATCAGATACTTTCGTAGGGTTGATTTAGTTACACTATCAATTCGTGTGAAATCTTGTTCTGTCCATCCTTCGAAGCAATTAGTATAAAGCTCCCAGAGCTCCCAGTCACAGAAGTTATGTATGTTCCAGGCATCTATTAGATTGTAAATGTACTCAGCAAGTTCTGTGGGTGAAGCCTTGGACGGTTCCTCAATCATCGAGGGCGGAAGTTTTGGAGTCATATTGTCGTCTTTATCGAGAAGGTGACCGGTTGGTGTATCCTCAAAAAGATGTGGTGGTTGCGTAATTGACACGTGAAATGTTCCTTGGATTAGGACGTATCTGATCCAATTCTGATTTCAAGGCTTGACACGTAGTCAGGGTTGACTTGCGTTCCTTCGCTGTATACCTTGCGAATCTGTGAACCGTGTATGCGGATTCACTGATCAGTGTCGGTATATCACGGTAATAAATGTGCTAGCACAATAGGTTCTGAATTTCAGAGGGGTTAGTTGTTCTTGATTCTTTTTCTCGATCTCTAAGCTATCTAGTGAGAGTTACCCTATGTATTTGCCAAGGCACTAATGCGATCAACATCCGTGCACGATGGCCTACGCTTCAGAACGATCAGAGGGATCTAAACACTACTGCTACTTAGTAGGTGATATGATTGTCTCTAAATAACCATATTTTCCAACACTTTTCTTAAACCCTTTCGAGATCTTGAAGACATCGGCCGGAGCGTCAGATGATCAGATGGAACTTTGAAAAGATAAAAGTCAATGTGGCAAACTTTCAGCTTACTTTGTACCAGTTTATTTCGTACTAACTTGCCATCTCATTTGTGGGTATTGTGTTTACACTCAAGGGGGTTTTTTATTTTTAATTTTTCCTGTATACACCTTTTCCATCATTTATCATTGCCGTATTTTAGTCATTGGATAGTATCTTTAATTGTTAATCAGGTCTCACCTCCCTTGCTTAGGGAGTCGTAGCCCTCCGGCAACTGAGGCAGTAAGTGTTGGAATCAACGGGGTTCCAAATACAGCACTGTCAATGACTGTATTGCAATTGGTTGTTCTTCTTCTATCTAAGCTATGAAAGTAGTTATATTAAGTATTTCTAATTACGTAAACATTACATCATATGATTAAAGACTCAAAACTCCAACATGTACTAACAGTAAGCTTTAGCGTCCTTTGCCCATCTGGGTTTTAGATAAGACAGGCATAGGCCCGTTTTTAGATAGACGTTAAGTACAAAACAAACAAACAGTGACCATTCCGGCTAAATGTTTTTAGGTCCAGGCTTCCTGAATATTGCAAGACAGTGCAGTAGTGAGATTTGTTGCAGATCTCCAGGGGATTGCAATACACTGATCCCGGGATAGAATCTGATGTTTCAGCACTAGGAATAAAAAGGCACGCGCCATAAGTCTCTCAAACCTCATGCTGTGGCACGAAAGAGCAATTTGGCGGTATGATCTTGGGATAACTCAGATGTGATTTCCGGACTTCGGTATTATAACAACATTTGCCTTCTTATATGTGCTAGGGTTTATCCCTCAATTATCACATTTGCAGGATAAAAAGATTATTTGGAGTTCGATTATTGGCAAGGCGTGCTGAAACACTGTTGCAGCAATATTGTGAAGCCCAGGAGCGGATGTAGAGGCTGTGCAGCGCGAGTTGTAGATCTATATGTCTGTTAGCAGAGTCCAGGCAATTGATCTTTTTGCCAAGTATGGAATTGTATTGTCAATATCTCTTTGAGTCAAATAGCGGCCAATAAGAACTTTCTAGAAGAGCTGCACTTTCTCTGCTGGATGAAAAAATTGGGCATGCAGGTCCCTCTCACTCATTTATTTGTCTAGTGTAACGTCCTATGCGTTATCTATATACATGTGACGAAACCAAGCTGGTTGTAGTGTACTTTTAGAAAGATTAAACTATATGAAGAGAGAAGTATCACAACTACAGGTAATGACTATTTGTACATCCTCCTAGCTCATCCAGTACGTACTCTGTTGGTGAGAATGACATATTGCTCCGCCACTGCCCGTCGTCATCTTTGCCATCTAGCTGACTCTCTCACTTGGCAATTCTACTTCGCCGTCTCACATTCCTTCCTAGCTCCAATGTAATGTGGCCAAGTGAAACTTAGTCGCTTGATACAAGATAATATGTAACACTCTCCCTAATACGCCCCCAAACTCCGCTTAGGTCTCCACCTAAGCTAAACCACGGTCAAACCGTAACAATACAGATCTATGAAGACAGTAAGCTGCTTCAGTAAGGGAAAAAGTTCTCAACAAATAAAACCCAATGTCCTGCTGTCACAGTCTAAGCATAGGCACTGAGGCAACCTTATGGTCAGAGGTATTCTATTTTCAATCTATGGTGAACTATAGATTGAAGAGGATAATAACAGTTACTTTATACATGATTATTACCCCGGCCAATGACACAGTTTTCTATCCGTATATCCGTATCTCTTCTCGTATCCCTTTTCGTATCCCTTTGTCGTGCCCTATTCTTGGAGGTGTTTGCCAAGTTGTAAGACCCTGCTTCCAAGAAAAGTCCCTGCCTAGTTTCATGCTAAGCCTGCGTTAGACAGCGCAGGCTACAGGCAATTACCGGCTTACAAGCCGTCACACCTGCCACTCTGAACCGATCCGGCTTTATGCTGAGAACGTTCCTTTCAACCACAATTTTATAAGCTTTCCTCGGAATTCGTTAACTCCCCCTTCAATCAGACTAACAAAATGAAAAATTAAATAGAGAAGGCATCTCCTCATTTGGCATTGGCCATCGAAGTGTTCGAAGAGTTGGCCCTGATGGTAGTAGTGCTGTTGCGGGGATGGTTAGTGCCACTGGTGCTTCGACTACCTTACGTGGTCGTCCTGGCCCCCTTCTGAGTCCTTCAGCCTTCTTACTGGTGACCAAAGTGAATCCCTGATCATCAGTTGTTCCGACGTTTTACATTGGTGCCATTGTTGGTTTTTCATTCCATATTTCTGCCGTTCTTGACAACAGCTCCATCCGAGCCTTCTCTACATTTCCTTTGTGGAGCTGTTAGGTCAGACACACTGCTTTCTGCCACGAACGGTGTTTCTTGCCGCAGTTTGCATAAGAAACCCTTTTCCTCGGACAGTCCCGAGTTTGGTGATCGCCAGCGCACTCATCGCACCTGCCTGCCTTTCCACATGACGCCTGGGTGTGTCCCCAGCGACTGCAGTTTAATACTACTTTGGCTGGGACCGTAGTGACCACACATGCGCGGTGTAGAGCATAGCGTTCATAATAAGGCCGTTTCGAACCACTTCCGTCTGCATTGCCTCTGATTGAAAGCTAACCACAATTGATCCTCAAATGCGGTCATTTTTCTTTGACTACTGGTGTTCCTTTCTGTCGTGTGACCACCTTATACAACTTATGACTAAGCCTGGAATCAGTGCCTTCGAAGCCGTCTCTATATCCATGACGATGGCAAAAGTTTTGGCATCTCTGTCCCCTTCGATTCGTGTCCGCAATGGGACACTGTTGACCTCGACTGGAAAAACTTGCTGCAGGATTTTGAATTCCGTTGGTTGTCGCATGTTAAGCGCCGCGTCTCTCTGGGACGCCGACTGGGCGAATACCTCTGTATCGTTGCTCCGCATTTGACGAATCGCGTATACACCTTGAATGTGCTCTTTTGTCTTTGAAAGCAGCTCTTCCGGCTGCAATTTGTCTGCTCCATCCATTCTTATTCGTACCGCTGTTTTGGTCATTTGAGGAGCCACGACCGACGCGTAACTCCTAGTTGGCGGCGCGCCTGAAACCACTGCTGATGCAGCTTTTCGAGTGGGATCCGCGAGGCTTTTCTTGACAACTTCCTCTAGTGCCATCATCCTCTCCTCGATGGGAGACTTCTTCTGGGACATTTCCGTCCAGGCCCTTTTGTGCGTGTTGAAGGCCTTCACGGCCTCGTTCACGTCCTCCATTGAGGGTAAGTCCTCCTCACCCATCTCTCCCATCACTATTAATCTAACCTGTTTTAATAGTTTCCCCAGGATTTCAGGGTTTTTATCCTTTAGAGCTATCTGCGCTCCGCTGCCTTTGTTTGCTGAGGCCATTGTCGCATTTTGCGACGCGTCGAAACCGCTGGATTTTCCCACACCAGCACCCACACTCGCCATGTTGGAGCACGGAAAGCGAAAAGATGATAGGAGGGTGATGAAGATGAAAAAATAAGATTCATGATGTCAAATTGATGATACGGGCAGCGTGGAATGCTGCGCAGATTTCTGGCAAAAATGATGTTTTTTCCTTTTATCACAACTCGATAACTTAAAGAGGTTGCTGGAAATCACTGTTTGTGCAATGAAATATTTGGATTCTGATTTTGTATATTCCTGTTGGATTACATTTGTAGAGCTGGCGTAATCAGGTTTGATTCTAATATTGACTATGAATGCATGTAAACACATCACTGTCCCCCAAGAATGGGAATTGAAATCATTCACTTTTGTGAGCAGATGCATATCTGAGCATAATCAGCTCTAGTAATATAGTTATGTGACACATGAGGATTACGGAGTCAGGGGTCAAGGTCTGGGAGTTATGCAGGTATTTCAAATGATCCGATCGCGTAAATATATAGGGATAGCGCTCTTCATGTTTGTACAAAGTAGATAACCTTAATGACTTAGTTACAATACTAGATTGAACCAATAACGTTTACAACTTGTGTCTAAATTAGACCCCCTTTGATTGGATCTACTAATCCTTTGTGATACCAAAAATCCCGGATGTCAAGTCATGGAATAAGTAGCTAAGACTTTAGTTCTCGATTTGACGGCGAACACTGATTTACTTGTTACTCGCAGTTTATTTTCATGTAGGTTAAGATGGGTTAGCTGGAATCTGAACTGAATATACTGCTACTTCTTCACTATGTTAAAACAGAAATAAATCTCTCAGCATGCTTTTACTATCTCGATGCTAGTTCGAAAGAATTATGGCTTCGTTTTAGGATACTTATTTGAATTTTCGGAATAAGAAATGTCAGATAGGCACTTCCGCACCTAATTCTCCAAGTACGTCATCAAGGACTTCCTCAGGACCAACTCCCTCGAGTAATTCAGAAACAGCTTCAAGTTCACTTCCCCACTGCATGCTTCGCTCGTTTTCAGGCTTCACGATTTGTATTCGGTGCATGTAAATTTTTTTAGCTGCCAGAGCGACAAGTGAAGGGGTGACATAAGTGAGATTGTGAAGCGGCGCCAAACACCTACTTAACTTGTCAAAATACTTAGTGGCGGTCGCTGTGATACCACCGCCTACAGCTCGATGAAGTCTTAGAAAAGAAATAATGTTCATTTGATATTGCTTGACCTCCATACTAAACGTGGTCATGTTAGTAAGGTTGGTTAATCGCTCAATTTCCTAGAATTTCTCAGCCGAACGTAAAATCGGAAAAATAGAGTCCATGACTTATACCTGGCTTGATATAACAGGTTCTATGGGCTCGTTAGGCCGCTTGAGATCAAGACTTTTTATTATCACTGAGGAGTTCGAGCCTTCGTCATCGTAGCTTTCTTCTAAGTTTGAGAATTCATCTTTAAAGTGGTGGAAGTGTGAAATAAACATATAATCATTTAGGTGCTTCATCAAGCTTAAGTCTTCGACACCAGCCAGTGCGGCAATTACCAAGAATCTTTTGGGTGCAGTATACAACTCTGCCTGCACATAGAGTCGCTTAGTCTTCATTAGCTCTAAGGCTTGCATCTGGATTTGTCGTGGAGCTTGGTTGAGATTTTTTGCAATTATCACATTAACCATTGATCTATCTTCTTCCGGGGATCTAATTGCCGTTGATCTAGTAGGGGTACCCAAAAAATAAACATCATGTCGAGTTTGGACGGGAGATTTGGACCGAGATCGCGAGTTTTCCAAAGGCAGTATTATACTATTAAATACGTCCAATGTGGTGTGCCTGTTGCAATCAAGGACGGCATGTTTTAGGCCAAAATCTTTAGTTAGTACCTAAGGTTACGTGAGAATTCATAATTATAATTAGAATCTCTATTTACCAGTTGCAATTCGCGCACTAAGTCGTCAATTGATACAGGTACCGTTTTGATAATGCAATGCTCCTGGTTCACAAGACATATGAGTACAGCGAGTTCTATGTCGCTGAGATTCTGAACCTTTTGAACAAGTGAATTGTCTGCCATTTAGCCAGACCAGATGGGGGCTGGTTGACCATCAATTGCATCCTGTTTATGAGCTTACATGACGGGATAGCCTTGCTTAAGGGCTTCGTAGTCAATTTCTGCACAGCACTAAGCGTGAAGCTTTGTCCACCTTCCTAACATGGAATCCAGCTTCACTGTCCCATGCTGGTGCAGTCCAAGACAAAAAAACTAACGCGCTATGCACGTATAATAATTATTTCCAATATGGCAAAACCTACTGCCGATTGGGAAAAAGTGGGCGATAAGTTTTACCGAAAGGTTCAACTATATACCGAAGTGTTTGATCGAGACCTGGAGCTAGAGAACCAAATCGTCACTGGTTGTTTGTACGGAGGCGCACTTGGTATGGCCCAGTCTTTTATTATCTCATCTTTCGTAGTGATACCGTAGCAGATGGTTAATTCGAACCAGTCTTCATATACTGAAATTTCATAACAAGTCATGAGCCAAGAGATATGTGCAAGCGCACGAAGCCGACGAACTTCTAACTAAATGCACGTCTGAAACAATATTAGCAGTCATGGACTTGGATGAAGTATCTACACAAGTGCCCAGAAGAGCACCTACACATGTGACTGAGGCTGTCTTCAAGACAGTCTCGAGCTACTCACTCATTCACAAACAAATCAGGCCTTGACTGACTTTGAATTATTGATAGCTGTCTATCGGGATGATACAAAACTTCATAACTTTCGAGGAGTCAAGACATCTAAGTTTAGCGTCGACCTTTACAGCTGCGCAGGTAAATTAATTAGGCGAATCAATTGGGATAAAGGTTCTATCAAAGGCTTAGGATGGTCTGAAGATGAAAAACTTATAATAGTATCTTCTGACGGTACCGTGCGTTGTTACTACAACTTTCAGGGTGACTTCACACAGTTCACTCTGGGGAATGAAGCTGATGAATACGGCATCTTGAGTTGCAGGTCTCGAAAATTGTAATCTTATGCTACAGGAAACTAAGCTAACTATTCGCGCAGATTTTATGGAACCGGATTTGTGGCTCTTTTATCAAACAATAGACTAATAACGGTCGCAAACTATGAGGAACCACGGCCTAAACTGCTCGCTGCCTCATCTACTGGGAATGTAAACTGCTGGACGCTCATTCCTCCCGCATATCCACTCTCCCGTTCAGTTGAAGTCCTGTTGAATATAAATCAAACAATATTCGTTGTAGATGCCTCTGAGTCCGAAGATCGAATGCTTGATATTGGGCCTTTTACACATATTATAGTATCCCCTAACGGCAAGTTTGTAGCTCTTTACACAGCGACAGGTACTATTTACGTCATCACTAGCGATTGTCAAAGTAGACTTAGCGAACATGACACCAAAACCATCGTTGCTCCGAGAGATATTCAATGGTGTGGTAATGATGCTGTCGTGATCGGATGGGAAGACGAGATTCATATCATTGGGCCTGGAAGCGCTCCAGTCAAGTACTTCTTTGACAGTAGAGTCCATCTAATTCCAGGTAAAACAAAACTCATAAAATGCAAGCTAACTGCTAAATTATTTCAAAGACTATGATGGTATTCGCCTGATCACAAATGATGCGTGTGAATTCTTACAAAAAGTTCCCGAAGTTACCGAAGAAGTCTTTCGGTTTGGTACCGAATCAGCCGCATCTATTCTTCTTGATGCTGTCGAACAGCTAGAAAACCAGTCACCTAAAGCTGATGACAATATTCAACTTATCCGACCTAATTTGGTACAGGCTGTCGATACATGTGTAAATTATACCGAACCAAAAAATAAACATATACTTACAATCGAATAGGTTAAAGCCGCCGGTCATGAATTTAATGTTAAGTGGCAAAAAAAACTCTTAAGAGCTGCATCATTTGGTAAATCGGCATTAGATATATACAACAGTGATGATTTTGTCGACATGTGTGAGATACTTCGAGTTTTAAACGCTGTCAGGTTTTACGAAATTGGTCTACCGCTTTCTTGTGATCAGTTCTACCGGCTCACTCCTGAAAAACTAACTTTGAGGTTGATAAATAGGCACCAGTATCTTTTAGCTCTCAGAATTTCATCATATCTGCGGCTTCCTACGGATCGAATCTACGTTCACTGGGCTTCAGAAAAAATTAGACTAAGCTCTGAAGATGATGAAACAATATGTCGCCTAATAACAGAAAAACTAAAAGGCAAGTCGGGAATTTCATTCGAAGAAATAGCCCGAGCAGCATATAATGAAGGTCGTGGACGCCTTGCTACAGAACTATTAAACCATGAACCACGCGCGGGTAAACAGGTACCTCTTCTTTTAACAATGGAGGAGGACGAGATCGCGCTAGATAAGGCAATTGAAAGTGGTGATTCAGATCTCATATATTATGTTCTGTGGCACCTTAGGAAAAAACTTTCACTTGCTTTCTTCTTTCGTGTCATCAACAGCCGGCCCGTCGCTACTTCGCTCATGGAAGCTTCGACTCAGGCAGATGAGCTGGAGTTTCTTAAAGACCTCTATTATCAAGATGACCGACCGTTAGATGGTGCTCATGTATTTGTACGTGAAGCCCTGCAGCAGCCTAACAATCGCACCGCGATTGACAAGCTGGCATTGGCAGGAAAACTTTTAAGTGACTCGAAAGATTCTTCGTTCGAGCTTCAGGCACTGCACGATGCTAGTGTTCTTCTCAAGTTACAAGAAACTTTTGATCGTGATTTGGGTGATAAGTTTTCCGGCCTCAGCCCGAATGAGACGCTGTTTAAACTTGTGCAGCTTGGATATACAGCTCAGGCCAAAAAATTGCAGAGTGATTTTAAGATATCAGACAAAACAGCCTGGTGGATTCGGTAAGTCTGCGGTAATAATTTTATTGATTGAAATTCTCCCACTACATAGATTTCAGGCGCACTGACAAACATGACTAGATTACGTGCCTTGATTTCGAAGCGTGACTGGCATAGGCTGGAAGAATGGGCTAAGACTCGCAAGTCACCTATCGGATGGCAGGTAAGTGCTGCTGGTAAAAAACCTGTCGAAGCCTTTAGTTTAATCAGATCACTAGCCCTTCTTCAATTATATTCTAGCTGCCGGAAATCCAAAACTGGCGAGCATTTTCGTCGCGAAGGCAGCCCCTGCAGTAGCAGCTGGCGAGACCATAATAATGTACGAAAAGTGCGGCTTGTATGTGAAGGCAGCTGAGGAGGCAGTTAAGTTCAAGGACGTCGAAGCTGTGCATCGATTACAAATGTTGGCGGGTATAGGGACAGCCGAGGCCAAGGAGATTGAGAGACTAGGGGTTACTATGAAGAGATGATATTTTAGCACCGTGATCGGAGCTTGAAACGCACATTTACGCAGTATTCTGAATTACACGAGATAATCAGTTTGGTGAGCACTGTAATAAGTGATCCCCGAAAATGTCTTGTTCACCCTAAGACCTTGCCTTTTGTCCTAAACGTTGATGCCCCCTCGCTATATTTCGCTATTTACAATTCAAACTATTCCTAAACTCCGGGCTCACACAAGAATGCTTGCATGAGATAACCCTGGATCCATCTGGCCCTGGCCGGATGAAAGTAAGAATGCATTCATGACGTCATTTGGGGTTTTCTAATAAGATAATGAGTGAGGAGAGTTAAATAAAAGTTTGGTTGCCTCCGTGATTTTGTGAGGGCGTTTGCATCCGCAAATAGAATCTTTACTCAATCATGTATTTCTACTCAGCCGGACTGCGTGGAAGAGGGCCTACTGAGTGGCGAATCTGTAGCAACGGCATCAAGGTTCATAGGTGGGACAACCATGGTGCGACGGCAGCTATCACTGCCATCAAATACGTAGGGACCGACGTGATTTCGCGGTGTCATGGGGCCCTCAATTGGAGTAGTTAGCTCGTTTGATGGGGTGAGAGATGGCTGAAGTGAGTTAGAACGATGAGGATCGACTGTAGGTACTGAGCTTTGGTTTGATAGCGAGGCAATCGCTGATCCTACGGCAGCTTCTGTTGACTGTTGGGATGCTTTGTTGCTGGTTGGCTGCGCGGCACTCTCAACGCTGATAGCAGGGGTAGTGATAGCTACTTCAACGACACTAGGGTTCTGGTTGGAATCTGGCGTTGAGGTGCTGGTCGAAGGATTGATAGGGCTTAAAGGCCGTTCAGGTAGCGTTGACTCTATATTATCGTGACTAGTACGAAGCTGAGGGGGATCGATAGGTGGATTAGAGGTTTCCTTGTCATCTGGAATGCCGACTTCTTCAACTTTCGCTTCTTCCCATTCGTCGCCATGGGTATCTTCTATTTCAGCCTCTAAGTCTGCTACGGTCCGGCAGTTGGGACAGGTAAAATTTGGCCAGTAGGGCCCGTTAATAATGACGCGGATACACTTATAGTGCCAGGTATGCGAACAGGGCGCCACGAATAAAGACTGGCATGGCTGTGCACACAATGATTAGAGCAGCGATAACTCAAGATCTCCGGGACTTACAGCAATAGGGCCAAGACATATAGAGCAATCTTGGGATGTTCGGCAGGCAGGCTGGCCAGGATTGTTGAGTTCACGTAAACGTTTGTGAGACTGCATACTATGCAAGCAGTTAGAAAGTGGGTGCTTGAGTAGGCAGGGTGGTATATATACTTGTAACTACTGGGTCCCATCTGCCATCCTTTGTTTAGTTCTATTCGTATTTTTACACACCTGAATATCATCTCTTCCCCGCCCTTGAAATCTATGCCTAATTGTACAATGTCTCCGTCATGAACCGGATAGGGTTTTGACTCGACACCAGGGGCACTAAGTCGAATGTGGTTAAGAAAAGTCCCAGATGAACTCTTGACATCTTTAATGAGCCATCGGCCTCCCGAGTACCAAAACTCACAGTGCCGGCGACTAACAACCTTAGATTTGAAGCCAATTGGTGCAGAAGAAGGCATATTAGAGGCCTGCATTGGGTGTACATCTCGTTCCGAATAGCGGCCCACTTTGATAACATCATTTTCGGAAGGCAATACACGAGACATGGGCGTGAAGATAAGTGATGGACGAATGGCACGAGGATCTTGATATGCGGATAGTCGAAGGGATGGCGGTTTGTGAGCCATACCTTGGGAGCTAGTGGCTGGGTTTGCGGATGACGGCAATATGGTATCTTCTCGAGCGAGGACGTCACTAGTATTATCAGGCGCTATACTATTAGTCACTGCAGCACTAGGAGTAACTGACAGGCTGCGCGGCATGGAGGAAGCTGGCTCAGGTGATTCCACTAGTGCACTGTGATTTGATAGAAGGGCGGAAGAAGATGCGGTAGCAGTGGCTTGCGGTTCCGTAGCAATTCGCGAAACGCCACTTTGCCCTCCAACGGTTGGAAGCCAGCCACTCGTAGCACCAGAATTTTCAAGGAAGCCGGAAGAGTTGGAGATGAAATTTGTGATGATGGGATCTAACCTCGGAGCATCGGAAGAGAAATTATTGGAGGAGCGAGTTACTGAAGTGCGTATCGAACTGTGGTGCCCGTTGGTGTAGGCATTATTATGGTGGTTTTGGAGCTGTTGTTGTTGTTGTTGTTGTTGTTGTTGCTGATGGTAGTTCTGACGATAGGTTCGCAAATAGCTGAGTGGGCGTAATCGGGAGCGGGTCGGTGATGAATCGACCTGCGAAGGCTGTGATGCCGCTGATGGCTCGGACGATGAAAACATGTGGACTTTGGTTAGACCGCCTGATAATCTCACAGCCTCATGAACGATAATTGACCGAGACTAAGTGCCGAGAACAACCGCGTCACGGAGATCAACGAGGGAAACGAAGCGCCAGGTGCAATGAGGGACACGGAAAGTTTGGTAAATTAGTGGTAGGTGATGGAACGTGATTATTGCTGTGATAGGAATGAGAATGGATGGAGAGATTGTAGATGTCGCAGATGGGAGTTCGCATGAGGGATTGACAGTGTCAGAGGCTCAGTCTTCGGAATGAAAAGATGAAACCCCGACGAGGATGAATCTGCAGTCGTGACTCTTCCCCCCTTTGAGTTCAGACTCGAGAGCAGGTGTGTTTGGCTTAATGAGGCGGCGTAGGGACAGACATATGTCGTACAGCTCACAACGTTTCCCATTGAAACTTGGGAAGCTCCATGTGACCGGTTGCAATCGGCATTCGACAACGATATTTAGCATCAAGATATGTTATTCCCTACAACTCATCATGGCTGATATCTATTGTTTTTGATCTCTTAACTGTCTTATCTCTCCTCGCGGAGAATTGATGATAAGTTGGCAGCCAGCAATATCTATACTCTAGATAGCCCCCAATTAGAATGAAAAAGAAAGGTGGTATTTAAAAGTCTGTCCTACATAGTTAGAAACTCAAATAGGATATAAATGGATTAATAATAATATACTCTATATATCCTCGTTCATCATGTCCCACCGAACCTCACACGCAAAATACGCCTCGTCTTTAGCCTGAGTTCAAGACTCAACGACATGCTGAGAGTTTCCCAGGAATTTGTCTGTATACCCATACAGAATCCCTACGGAATTTCGCTGGATAAATATAGGCTAATGCGCGACCTGATATTTATGGATCGCATGGGAATTCACTTTGTCGCTGCTATTGACCTAGAAGCTAACTGAATAAAATAGATGCGATGATTGATGATCAAATGAGACACAGTACATGATTCCACGAGGTGGGGGCAGAATAACGTGTTTAATAAGTATCTTTCAAAAGATGAAGCAAAACAAGTGATCGTGTCCAGGATATCCATCTAATTTGCTTTCATCGAATATTAACACTGCTTGTCTTGTAGCGTACAGACGCTTCTAGGCAAAGGTCATGAAAGACATAAATGAAATGTGAACTGTTCCTGGCAAAGATGAACTCGCCCTGCAGGCAGAAAGAATACGCTCATTCTATTGTAGCCTGAGAGACCATGAGGACCTTGATATTAATAAATCGCTTGATATTTGTTACTATGTGATCCCTTAACCCTAAAGGCGGTGTAACAGTAGTGTGTTTTGCACTTCCCTCACCTTGGCAGTCCGTGTGCCATTCAGAGTTTAGGCGGCCGTTGAGAGGCAGTGTTATGACCAGGTTAGGTCTTGTCAACTCTAGCTCCAAAGAGTCAAATGATGTATGCCCTGAGACGGAATCAAATAAAGGGTGGCGCAAGACTGAACACCTATGTACGGTGTCAAGTACGAACCTGAGAGTGGAATTCCTGCCCAGTGCCAACTTCAGTCAAATTTCACAATATCAAAGAAGATAGCCAACGAGGCATTAGTTCTAGACTCCATACCTCGCCATGTTTCAATCTCAACAAGATCATGCCCGACTAAAGCCTTATTCAGATTACAAGTATAACCTAGTATATACAACTAGAGCGGCCACAACCCTCGTCGAATCAGTCACCGACCCCAGCGGGCCACCAAGACTAAAAACAACCATAAGAGGGAATAAATCGTGGCACATTATTCTGGTGAGGAAGATCTTCGGAATGAATATTAGTGAGATTGTGACACTTTGAAAAGATTCTGCTTAAGATAAGGATGACTTCGAAAGGTATCAAATGACGAATTCTGGAATGGAGGTTAACATTTGAATTTGAATTCCTTTATCGAATTCAGGTATCCTGTAGGTCCATGCAGGTATATCTAACTCTAGTATTTATACATGAGGAAATCAATTCGGTGAAACCCCCTAATTCTATCTGTCTTATGTCTATCAGATTTTAGGTTTCCATTTAGGAAGTGTGCTTACACTGTTCATCCAGTGCGAATACCATTTTATCCTTTTCTCAGTGGCTTTATCATTTCATTTAATGGCACCTTAACCCCTTTTGCAAGCTGGAACTATCAAACCAGACCTTAGTTCGGATCCACTTTGTATGTCTCTTCATATCATCATGGCTTCCAGAAATCTATCTCTTGCCTATCATAGCTCCTTTCCCATTCTCCTAGCCTGCTGAGGACAAGCCAAGACCGTATGTTTGAAGTTCTATGATGGATATCCACACCGGCACCTTGTATTAGCTACTCCGTGGACTCTCTTCGATGTAGATAAGAGTTGAGGCCGATATATTCACATATCATTCGTATTGCGATACTACTTTTGGGCCTGCTAAGGTTTCAATAAAATTTAGGGGGTGAGTATCTTTATGTGATCCTCTTTCTGCCTGTTCTTTTGTCAGCGTTTATGTTTGCTGCTTTCCAATATTATAGGTCTGCCGCCGCCCGATGACAAGACAGCTGCTCTTTCTTGGAACGTTTCTATGTGATTTCCTACCCCTCAGATGCCGCTATCTGAAGAGCTTCTTTTTGTTTATTCTTCACCTTTTTGTTGTCACATATTCTGGCCAATTCGGTATATTCTCGTCTTCAATCCTTGATGTGGCTATTTTCGCCCCCGCTATAGAGCATTTACATTGAAGAGCATTGTGTGCGCGACGACTTCGCTTTCGAGAGTGTCAGCAGCACTGCAAACACCGCCATGGCTAGATAGTGCAGTGGTATATCGTCATGGCCGGTCTACCAACTGGAGTGTGTTTTGCTTGAACACCTGTCCCATTCGAGACAGGAGATTGCCCGCTCGAATCCAAACAACTTGAACAAATTTCTGGCGGTGCTGATACGCATAGATGACAAAGTCACACTTGGATAACCAAAATTTTCAATTTTTTTGGTAGGTATTCTCTGAGATGGGTCAACTGTTTTGCGTAGGCAAACACTTAGTAGTGGTACTTGAAATTTCGGCTAACTAGTCAGGAGGCCTTCTTTTGTCGCAGAGTCAACGGCACTCCCCAGCGACCTGGACGGAACAAAAGAGGTTGGGCTAAGCTACTATACAGCAATCACGCTCTGTCAAGACTTTTCTGACATTTCAGCACGTCCTTCAGGAAGAAGTTGGAAGCAGGCTAGAAAGGCAGATGGTGAATTCTCTGAGGTACCCACAGGTCTGCAGCGCCCAGCTGGCCGGCCTCTTCGAACGCTTCAGAAGGGGCACTATGTCTTCGGATTTAGTCCTAATGTCGGTATTAGGAAAGCTCCGCACCCAGTGGTTTTTGCGATTTTTCCCGGCTGCCATACACCCGCAAATGGCCATTGTTTCTTTGGCTGGAGAGGGGAGATAATGAAGGGCAAAGGGTTCCTCTAAGTTTATGATCAAATGAAGACTTGTGAGGGGTGGTACTGTTTGAGGGGAGCTGTATGGGAGGCATAGGAGGGGATATACTACTAGCATAGGTATCCTTGGCCTGTAGGCAGAGAGGACCTGCATGTCCTATATAGCCATAGAGTCACACAGGACAATAAATTAATAATAATAATAATAATAATCTCTCAACGGGCTCCCACATAAAGCATATCATATAAAAGTCTCACGCCCGAGTCAGTCCATAAGTAGACTGATGCAGTCAACATGGGGCGCAACATTCAAGAAGTCAAAGCTTTTGTACAGCGCAATAGTAAGACCAGCCATTACCTACGAGTGCTCAATATGGACTGCAGCTGGACTGTCGGGTAGCACACCAAATAGCATAGTCAAACCACTGCAAAATATCCAAAGAAAATGCCTGAAGCTTGTTACAGGGACATATAACTCTACCAGCAGCGGGGTTCTGGAACGCGAATCTTCAGTTCTCCCGATAGAAATATATCTGAAACAAAGGAGGGTCCGACACGTCGGACTATCAGAAGTACTACCCGTCAAGAGAACAATACTGTCTGCGTGCAGTAAAGTCAAGCAGACCACAAGGGGAACTGAGAGCAGGCACGCCAAGAATGGGAAGCTAGACATTGAAGAGTGGTCCTGAATTTGTGGCACCGAGAATGAGAAAAGGCGACAAAAGATGCTGGTGAGGTGGCCGCGTTCCAGGAGTGGAAAGACTCATGGACGCGTCGAGGGAATGACAAACTATCTGGTCATCGAGCTTCGGCAGACCCTGAAAATTGGAAAGCCGCAAATATTGTTACAGATGAGACAACAAGCAGAAAAAGGATTACCCATAGAAATACACCCTCAAATATCCACCGGAACCTTAGCAGGGCCCAAAGCAGTATTGCAGTTCAGATAAGAAGTGAGCACATTTGTCTCAACTCCTATCTGTATCGAAGGAAAGTCCCCGGAGTGATTAATCCAAAATGACAGTGTGGCTATCCGTCTCAAAATTTCAAACACATGGTCTTGGTGTGTCCGCAGTGGGCAAGTGGAAGATGAGAGGTGCTTCGGAAGGCAAAAGGTAGGTCCTTTGCGGCAATAATGAATAGGACAGATGATATGGAGAGAATAACTAAATTGATTCTGTCAAAAGGCTGGTTTGAAAAATTTCAGCTTGCAGGAGCAGTAAAAACTGTAGTTGACGAAAAGATGAGACGATGTGGACAAGGATAAGACGGATGTCACACTGTATGAACAGTGTAAACGCACTTCCTGTAGTAAACCTCAGACAAACCATTAGGTATGAGAAAGACAGTTTAGGGGCTTTTTACCAAATTGGTATCCTCCTTATAAAAATTATAGCTATTAAAGAAATAATGACCCCTCTGTCATTGAGGTTGTAGAGCGCATTCATTCAAGTAACTACTGAGGTGAAACTAAGTACAGAATTTGTAGTCACTTGTCTATGAACAACTTAGCCTCTTCGATAGCCCCAATTATTCTAAATTCTAACAATAGCTATATATACCTGCGTGGGCCCATAGGGTGGCTGAACGAGCCAAATCAAATCAAATCATCTCTCAACACTATTATCATGAAGCTAACCACGATCAGATCAGATGTTAGGGTCGAAGCCCTTTTCATCACCCAACCTTGACCATGGAGGAGAAGCCATCAGATGTGTTTCCGGAGCGTACCCAGCACCCGATACGGCGATGGTGGATTTGATCAAGATGGCTTTTTTTATTTTTGGAAGAAGGTTTCGTGGAAAAGGTAGCCGAATTCTACGGGTAAATACTGAGCTGAACGGCTATTCATCAAGGGCAATGTACCAATGATCTTTCAAGGAGCACTGTACAAGGTGTGGTCTGGGTCAGAGAGGAGCCCAATGTGCTACATAGTCTTTGACTCAAGTAGTACAGTAAACATACCTCTCTCGCTCCCGACACGATCTTGTGTGTCGTAAAGAGTTTGGAATGAGTAATACGGTAACACATCAGGCTACCCATTAGATACATGAGCTACTTTACGGCGTAGGTATAAGGAGTTTATTGGGATTTTTCTATGTCTGGATGACGCCACAATCGTTCATTCTGCGGCTTAAGTTCTGCGTCACTTACACTTGTACTTATAGCGCATACGTACCACAAGTTTAGCAGTAATCCGAACTTGAGATTCCTTTAGTCAACTCCTTCATTCGTTCCAGAAATATTGCGCCTTCTTCATTGCGCGATATTTTCAAAAATTATATATTACTAACGTGGATCAACAGTAAAGAAATGGAGTCTATAAAGTTTCCGAATGAACATATTAACTTAATGGATGTATTAGATGAATTACGGCAATTTTAATCACTCATAGAATTTGAATCTTAACATACTAGAAAATCACTCGCCACAGATTTCCAGGGATACGTATCTTCAGACCAAATTCATGCTAAAAATGATAAAATTTACTACAACTGATAAACCGTGTGTACCAAAATTTTTTCATAGTGGTATGGAACATATAAATCAAGATTTTTTACTTGCAGATGGAAGAGCGCTACAAATATGCATTATGGACGATAAGATTATAAATTTTTTTAAGAAGCTGTACTATCGACTAAAATTTAGAGCATTTGTCCACAAGACTGACTGGGCATCTGTTCGAAGAAAAGAGGGTCACTGAAGACAAAGCGGAGGAGACTGGATTGATTCTTTGTTTATATAAGATAGATATTAGTAAAGACAATCGAAAATGGTAAAATAGGTTACAATGCAAATTGTGAAAAAACGAACATATATCAACGCTGTGTTCTGTTGTCAAAGAAGTGGAGCGACACTAATACGTATTCATACAAATTTTACTGAGAAAAATGAGATGGAGCGTGAATAGTAAATACGGGGGCTGCGTTGGGAACTCTTAAGTAATGAAGGTAATTATTACCAATAAGATTATACTTCGTTTCCGACATCTCAATTGCTGAAAGACTTTTTCGAAGAAATGTGGCCATCTGGAAAGAAAAATCAAGAGCATGGCAACAGTAGGGGGTCGTTAATGACCTCAGTTGAGCCTTCAACTTTTACAAGTCACGTATCTCATTAACTTCATGACGAAATTCTTTTGGAAAGTGGAGCGAACAAACTTGTATGCAATAACCTTAGGCTGGTAACATCACAGTTAGTACCTCCAACAACTCAACGGTTATTCAATCAGAAGATAGAACAAGTCCGGCAGTAGGTTATGGAAACATGACGTCTATAGCGAACAAAAGTAATGGTCAGAGTTATGAAGCGACTCCCACCAATTTTGCTTATTGTCAAACCTTTTCAGCTGGCTCGGAAGCTCTAATAATTGTGACTGGAGGTATCTGGAAAAATAGCATGCACAGGAGCTTTCAATTTAAGTGAACAAACCAGCTTGAATGTGTTAGAAATTTTCAAAGATTTCTAGGAGGAGAATATCTCGAAGAACAAGTGTACAATTTCAGAAAAGAATTTGTTGATAGTTGTATAGGATATAGAACTCCTTTCTTAATATGAATGATGTTTAGTTTAGTTTAGTTTAGTTTAAATTTAACGTCGTGCCTGTCTACAGCTCGTGACCTTAGTCATGTGCTGGACGGCCCAGTCCCTACAGAACTACCCGACGCTCTAACGCGCATTACAACACCTAGAAATTACAAATAGAGTCCGACCAGCTGTCCGCCACTCTGCTTTCCACTTTGAATGTAGCAAATTTCCCTCTACCAGGAGCTTCACTTTTTTTTTTTTACAAGTAGTTTTAAATTATACCCGCAAAACAAGAAAATAGGAGTACACAGTTACATCTAACAATAACCCCAATACAAATGATGTAACGGCACTGCATTCTGCCATGTCATTACATATATCAGGTGACCAGGAAGGTATGGTGGGTGAGGAACCAATGTGTGGGAAGAGATAAGATAAGGTCACGCAACCCTGGGAAGCGAGAGCGCACAGACAAAAGCTCGCAGATTCTATTATCATTACACTTTCTTTCTTTCTTCTTTGTCTTAGTATTCGCTCAATAGATTGAATATATAGTTATACAAGCTGCACTCTCACTTGTGCTTATTCTACGACGTGACAAATTGTAAGCAGACGGAAGTTTATTATACTAGGGTGCACATCGTAGGCAAGATGTAGAGTGCAGCGGACACTATAAAAGCACGCAAACAATAGAAGGTTCCGTGGTCCGCCTCCTGGTGATGTTCTCCGATATAGTTTGAGAAGCTTGGGCACATACTCCACTTGGGAAGGAGACACCGAAGACTACATTTCGCGCGGAGAAAGTAAATGGATGATAGAGGCATGTCTGGATAACTCAGGGTTTGAGATGTTCCCCTGGGTGGGTATTTACGGATGAGAGTTGACTTTAGGTGAAGAAAAAGCCGCCATAACTTCCCAGTGGTACTTTCAAATGAAATCCAAGGCATGAGTGCTCTTCTTGTAAATTGAGTGATTTTTCTGTATATATTCTCTGATATTGTGTCAAAGCTAGATAGCTGCATATGCAATTCAAATCTGATTCAAAAAAAAAGGCAAGATGTAGATCAGCAACAGGGGTACGGTACTTAGTAATCAGACACATGGGGGCAGTAAAGAAGGTACTAGAACAGCCTCATGTACTTGTTGGGGTTACTAGGGGTCATAGATTTGGGTATTAAACCATAGTCCCTAGGTAGTGGTGAACGATTGGATTCATTTTATGGTTAACTGCCTTCTCGATTTGGCTCAGTTCCTTACAGCCACGTGACGACCCCATATTTGTGC
The DNA here is from genome assembly GCA_900239735.1 of Blumeria hordei DH14. Lineage (NCBI taxonomy): Eukaryota > Fungi > Ascomycota > Leotiomycetes > Helotiales > Erysiphaceae > Blumeria > Blumeria hordei. Next base: position 4,770,672 of record OENG01000023.1, read on the forward strand.
TGTGAAATCTTACATGAATTTATAATATATAATTTGTTAGTAGGGCCCAAAGCAGCATTGCAATTCAGATAAGAAGTGAGCACATTGGTCTCAATTCTTATCTGTACCGAAGGAAAGCCCCCGGAGTGATTAATCCAAAATGTCAGTTTGTGTCAGATTGGAGCATTGGAGTTTGAACTAAATCGGAATTGGAGGGCGAGAAGAGGTCGGATGGATTGTGACAGATAACTGAAGGTCTACTAGAGATAATTTGGAGGAACCAAAGGTTTGAAATATGGGTAATATAAATGTCTAATGTGACGGCTTGTGAGCCGATAATTCCTGTAGCCTTCGATGGCTATCGAAGGCAACCTTCATGTTCTATCACTCGTAGGATTCTCAGCTAACTAAAATGGATACAAAATCGCCACTGAGACTACGTAAAGGATAGTGCCAAGGATATCGGAAGCGCTACCCGTGTGGCAGAACAAACCTTAAGCTAGTATTATTGCCACTGTGGACGTAGACTATATTTAGATACCTCTGGATGTGCATAAGTAGCACGGGGAGACTTGCAGGTAGTTTACTTCTCCATAGATGAATTATAGCTTTACCTTTCAATCATACAAATGCCCATTTGCTTTCTATATTGGAACTGTGACATCTAAAGAGTCTAGAGGTTCGAGTGGGTACTAATCGTCACTAAAGGTACAAGAGGTGATCCGAAGGTGGTGGTTGTGACAGAAAACTAAGCGTAGAGAAATTTGTATTTTCAGACTAAGCCATCATATATAACTGCTCTCCTTCCACTAGCTCATCATAACATAGACCTTAACTTAATATCAACATGATCCCATATGTAAAGGATTATACTGTTGTCATAACAACATGGGAAGAAGGGTTAAATTATATGTTGAAGGAAGAATCGGAAGAGGAATCCTTACAGTGTGGATATCCGTCTCAAAATGTCAAACATATGGTCTTGGCGTGTCCTCAGTGGGCAATGGGAAGAGGAGAGGTGCTACGAAAGGCAAAAGACAGGTCATTTGCGGCGATGATGAACAGCCCTGATGACATAGAAAGAATTACAAAATGGATCCTGGCAAAAGGCTGGTTTGAACAATTCTGCCTTGCAGGAGAAGTAGAAATAGAATTGCACGAAAAGATGAGATGATGTGGACAAGGATAAGACTGATTTCACACTGTATAAACAGCGTAAACGCACTTTCTGTAGGAAACCTCACAAAACAAATAGACACAAGACAGACATTTGTGGGGGGTTTTTACTGAATTTGGTTTCCTCCTGTGTTAATATTGTAGCTAGATATTCCTGCATGGGCCCATAGGGTACCTGATAAGGCTTAATGAAATTAAATCAAAATATATAATTTGTCCAGAGCAGCATTGCCACACAAGTAAGAAGCGAGCACATTGGGCTCAATGCTTACTTATACAGATGGAACGTGCCAGAAGTAGGAAAACCATGCTGCCAATGTCCATATCTGTTGTAATGGTGCATCACGTGCAAGTGTATTAGCGTGCAGGCGTCCTTTAATTACTGCATCCAGTCTCAATGTAACATACATCTATCACAGCATATTCTCATTTGTAGATTGTACTATAAAAACCCTTCCGTTCTGGCTCCGATCAGAAACAACCACAAAAACATCAAACCCCCTCTTATCACTCTTCACAAGTCGCGTCAAAAACCGACAACTGTAGCCAAACAGACATCAGAATCAAGCCGCATCCCGCGATCAGCACGCGTGAGAGCAGCCCTCTTGACCATGGAGGGTCTTGACCAATATCAGGCGGTAGAAGCCATTCCATTCTATAATCCAGCTCTTAGCAATTGGGACACACCCGGGAGCGGCCAGCAGCTTGACATGGAGATTGATCCAATTAATTACGACGATCAAATCAAATGCGACGACCCATTTTCAGAGCCAGCTCCTGCGAGCCTGATGCAAGACACTCTGGCCAAGAGCGTAAACTCTATGGCTGTCCGAGCAAAAGAAGCAGAGACCATTTTTGGAGGTATTCCTGCACTGATCAACAAGCATAGCAGCGCACCCAACTACGCTACACTACCCGTCAAGCAAGCTGAAGCATTCAAAAGCCTCTGCAATGATCTAGCTAAAGTCGCAGCACGGCATTTCGATGCTTACCTCTGTGATAAGCCTGTGACTGTCACCAACAACGCCGCCCCGCCCAGCCGCAATGCCCCAAAAACTGTGCAGATCTGCGCAAATGCAGCTTCAAGGGCATCCATTAAGCAATTCGCTGGTCGCCATATTCCAACCCTCCCAACACCTGCATTGATGACCGGTTATTTGTTCGTATCCCGGAAGGTAAGACACTCCAGGACCACTCAGCATACGCAATAGAATCCCACCTGAGGGCTAAGTTTGGTAATGAGGGTTAGATTCTAACAAATGTGCAGTCAACGAAGACTTGGTTTGCTTTCTGCCCCAAAGACAGAGACTCAGAAAATCTCATGGAAAAAAAAGTCTGTTAGTTTCTTTGGGGACGCACCAGTAGAGAAAGCAACACCATGGACTTCCTACTGGATAAAAAATGTTCCCCGGATGTATGGAGCCCTGGAACACATCAACAAAGAATGGAAGTATTGCCTTAAGCCCGTCACAGCTGAGGCGTTGAAGGATGCCCTTGTCACGGCAGCTGGAGCGGTACCTGTAGCTATTGCGGCTTCTCGCGACAATGATGCTAATCCAACGTCCTCATCGACGACATGGATCGTCCGTTTCCTAGAATCACATCAGCGCCTGCCACGCACCCTCTTCCTCTTTGGCTGCTGCACGCAGACAAAAATTTTACCCAAGCGTCAGATGGCTGTCCAATGCACCCGGTGCTGGCTCTGGCACAATACACGCACATGTGCCTTCGAACTCAGATACCACCTTTGCAGATCCTCCAGACACTCCGAAAAAGATCATGCCAATCAATGTGGCACCATGGGCCAACATATATGCCCCAGCAGATGCATCCACTGTCATGGGCCCCATCCCGCGGACGATGTTAGCTGTGACCTCCGGCCTAAGCCCTCTGATCCTCCTAAGACTAAGAATCAAGTAACTGCTATCCGTCAGATTAACGCAGATGCTCGCCTATGGAAACAAGTAGAAGCTGGCTGTATCAAGGCTACGGCAAGCCTCAAAACCACTCATACTACAGCCGCAACTCCTGCTGAAATAGGCTAAACCCAGCCGGTTTCAGTAAAATCCATCAACCCCTATGAAGTTCTACTCACAGGGGATCAGAGCAACGACCAAACGCAATCGTAATGACTCATTTATGGCGCTGCAAACAAAACAATTGCCCATTAAATATAGTTTCTGCAAATGTCGGCCGCGGAGCCCAAGCGCACAAGTTAGCTCTCAACAAAGCCAGCCTAGCCTCTGCTGATATTGTACTAATACAAGAACCGTACATTTACAGCCACTGTGCCAGGCGTATCACCAAACGCGACCCATCCTTCGAGACTTTCTCACCTATTGACAACTAGACATCTTCACAACCCAGGGTGATGTCCTATGTGCGGAAAAATACTTGTCTCTGTTCACAACAGGGTTATACAGCATTCTCAAGCGATATGCTTTTTAGAATTGTCTCGTCCTCGGGTAAGTCCATAAGCATTGTCAACGTCTACAACGCTCCTGCAGGACCCACCAGCAATAGCGTTCTCGATTCCCTTTACTCTCTCACCCTCCCTTTCGAAGGTAATCTGCTTATCTCTGGAGATTTCAACCTACACCACTCAAGATGGCAGCCATCATGGACCCGCGGCCCATCTCTCGGCGCCGAAAAGTCCACAGAATGGGCAGATAAAAATAGTCTCTCTCTTCTATCACCTGCAGATATGGCAATGCATGACCGAGGTAATGTACTTGATTTAGTTCTCGGATCCAGCCCTCTAGTTCAAAAGACAAAGTGCACCCTTGCTCCACATCTGGACACGATGTCAGACCATGCTACAATACTAACTTTAGTAGATTGGGAAGGCTATACTAAACCCCTCCCCAGGCTCAGATTCGACACGTTGGACAAGGATCTTTTCCTCCGTCACTTATTCATCAATATTGATGGTATTAGTTCAATTCCACCAACTTCCACAAGGGAGGCGCTGGACAGGTGCGCTATAGAGCTAATAGAAGCTATTCGTACAGCATACACGGGCGCAGCCTGCCGCTCACAAGGCCATGGTAAAGGGAACCCATGGTGGGATATATCATGCAAACAGGCTCGCCAAAGGTACAAGAAGGTCCGAAGCAGACCCATAACAGAGGAAGATATTGCCAGAGAGAGAAAGGAGTATCGGGGCACAATTGCAAGGGCAAAGAAGGCATACTTCACTAACAAGATTGCCTAAGCTAGTACGGGCAAGGATATATTCGCTCTGACAAAATGGCATAATTCCATGGGTAACTTCCAATCCACTCCCCTCAAAGACCCCAGGTCTCCAGACCGCCCTCCTGCAACATTGTTGCCTGAAAAAAGAGAAATTCTACTCGGTAATTTACTCACAAACCTGGCTGAAGTGGGTGATATCCCTTTGGATACCCCGACAGTTGCAAAATGCTCCATTTCGTTCCCACCACTCTGCCAGGACGAAGTTCAGGATTCGATTCTTAGAGCAGGAAATATAGCCCCTGGGGTTGATGAGATCCCGACTGCCATATTACGTATAGCTTGGCCCCTCATCGGAGAACATATCTGATCACTCTTCAAAAGCTGTCTCACTCTCGGCCATCATCCTGTCTGCTTCAGGCAAGCCGCTTTAATCATGCTTCAGAAGCCAAACAAGGCAGACATTTCTTCTCCTCGCTCATACCGCCAGATAGCACTTCTCTCCACACTTGGGAAGGGATTGGAGCGGCTGATAGCCAGACGTATAGCTTGGATCGCGACCCGAAATACAATACTCACCAACCAGCAGTTTGGTGCCCTCCCAGGAAGGTCAGCTGTCAATCTCACCACCTGTCTTACAAATGATGTCGAAAGAGCTTTGAGAGAGGGGCGCACGGCCAGCATGCTGACACTAGACGTGAAAGGAGCCTTTGATGCTGTGCTCCCAGGCCGGCTTGTCCGACGTATGCGGAAGCAAGGCTGGCCAGGGTTCCTTGTCAACTGGGTAGCCTCTTTTGCTACTAACCTTTCAGTACAAATCTGTCTCGATGGCGAGCTAGGTCCTCTCCAGTCAATCAACTGTGGTCTCCCACAAGGCTCCCCTACCTCTCCTATCCTTTTCATGATCTATATATCCCCTCTGTTCAAGCTGGTAAACGTCTCTAGGAGGTTTGGGTATGCTGACAATGTCGCAATTCTTGAGACCCAGAAATCACTTCATGACAATTGCATCTCTCTAAAAAAGGCACTGAAAGAAGCTTTATAATGGGGGATAAAGGAGGGCATCACTTTCGACCCAGCTAAGGCAGAGCTTCATCATTTTTCACGAAAACGGACTGATAAGAATTCAGGCAACACTCTGTCGGTCAAGCACGGCAATTTCTCCGTATCTGAGAAAACAAATCGCCCATACACCAGATGGTTGGGAGTATATTTTGACAAAACACTTTCTTTTAAATGGCACATCCGCATCCTTGCAAATAAAGCTCTAGTAGTGGCAAACGCGCTCTGCAGTCTTGGTAACTGTGACGGCTTGTAAGCCGGTAATTGCCTGTAGCCTGCGCTGTCTAACGCAGGCTTAGCATGAAACTAGGCAGGGACTATTCTTGGAAGCAGGGTCTTACAACTTGGCAAACACCTCCAAGAATAGGGCACGACAAAGGGGTACGAGAAGGTATACGAGAAGGGATACGAAAAGGGATACGAGAAGAGATACGGATATACGGATAGAAAACTGTGTCATTGGCCGGGGTAATAATCATGTATAAAGTAACTGTTATTATCCTCTTCAATCTGTAGTTCACCATAGATTGGAAATTGAATACCTCTGACCATAAGGTTGCCTCAGTGCCTATGCTCAGACTGTGACATATTTTCAATCTAAAAAAAAACTCAATACTCACACGAACGACAGTACGAACGACGATACAAACGACGATACGAAAGACAATACGAAAGACGATACGAACAACGAATGATAATCGACATTATACGAACGAAGTTAGATCTAAGAAGATATAGGAATCACAGAGGGCTTAGAAAATGTCTACCCAGTTCGAACTAGCCTTGGCTGAAAACAATTCCCTGAAGGAAGAAAATCTCAACCTACGAAGACAATTGGGTATCTCCGCAATGCCAAGCAAGACCCCCGATCAAACCTCGGAGGTTGAAATAATCAAAGATCCAGCAAGGAAGAATGGGAAGTCAAAACCCAACCAGCTACCTAATTACGACGGCAACAGAAAAAAATATCCTGCATGGAGAAAAGCTGTACTATCTGCACTACGGTTTGACTGGAATACGTTCGGATACACTGACCAACAAGTATTTCTCATGATTTACAACTGTTTGGAGGGAGAAGCTCAGGAGCAAGCCGGCGCATATTTTGAGACTGGAGGAAAGAACGGAGTGGAGAGCCCAGAGGACTTTATCGAATTCTTGGATCGTGGCAACTGGGACCTTACCCAAATCACCCGGGCGAGAACCGAATTGGGCAAATTAAAGATGGGAGACAATCAGCAGTGGAATTCATTTTTTCCAACCTGGTCAAATAAGTTAACCAAAGGGAGAGGTGATATGAGGCCCGACGAAACTAAAATTACAATGCTTCGTGGCGCGCTCAATAAGACTCTTCTAAAAGCCTTGGCCAGTAACCATCTTCTCCCACAGAATGATTTTTTTGCCTGGACGAAGATTGTTGGCCAGATATCTCATCAACACTTATCGACTTATAAACGTTTGGACAAAAGGCATAAAATAGTTATGGATTGTCGTATGTCAATATGTGTAAATATACGTTGAGTATTGCAAGAAAATATAATAAGTGTAGATGTAGATGTATATGAAAGATGATTTATTATATTAAATGATATGCTTTCTGCGTAGAACCTGCCCGTCCTCACTTCCCGTCCAGGTCACTTATAAACTATCTATCCCAGGTATCCATACATCATCCATCCACTTAGCAACACATCAAGACTTAATTGTCAAGTTAGATCTAGTTACAGTCCTGTTTACAGAATGTTACGTTGATGTTCTCGATGGTAGTGTTTTCCTATGCCAAACATGTTCCATGCATCTACACCCCTGAGATATGTAACTGCTAAGCATGCATTGATGTAACAGTTTGACACACATGTATAAAACTCAACCTCTCACACTTTGAATCATAGACATTTGGATTACACCTCAAGTAGAAACAGTAGCCTGGAATATATCCGAGAATCTCTGCATATTTCTAACCCTGGTCTAATCCAAACAAACACGAAGAGTTAGAAGTCCAACCTAACTGGCGTGGGAGTTGGGTTGCATCAGAGAGCTTAGATCAATCAATAATAAATCGAAGTCACAATAGCCCAGATGGGAGACCAATTGGGGGAGGATGGAAGCCTCCGAACAGACATCGCGGAATTGTCAGAGAAATTAATGCTGCGGGCGATACTTTCATGGGAGGCATTAACTCTGCCAACGTGGCAAGGGGCGCAAACGGGAAGCTGCTCCGTGCAAAATGGAAGTCGCCAGAGCAAATTCAGAGACTCCAAAGAGAGGGTAGATGTTACAGATGCGAGCGTCAGGGTTGTAACACGAGAATTTGTCGGGTTTTGCCTGCACGAAAACCGGGTGCCGTAGGAATATCAGCCTCATCGGCCTCCCTTCCAGAAATTGATTTACGATTATTAATGGAAAATGAAGATGAATATCTGGAAATGGGCCAATATTTTTCGGAAAACTAGATGCTCCTGAGCAAAGTCGCACTCAGGAGCCCAAAGCAGTTGTTAGCCAGGAATTAATCATGAATACATCTCCATTTTTAGTTAATGCACTTATTAACGATTCCAATATGTTGCAAGCATTAGTGGATAATGGTTGTTTATGCTCTGGGATTATTAATGATAACATGGTATCTCAACTACAACTGCCGCGCATAAGTATTAGCCCTCGATCTTTGGAAACGGCCGAAGAATCAACGACTAATAAGCCAGTAGTCGATAGCATCACTTACATTTCTCTTGACCTAGACGGATATGTGATGCCGAAGATATGGTTGTATGTGGTCCCACATGTACCCATCAGATGATACTTGGGAAGAAATGGCTCGAGGATCAAGATGCCGTAATTCATGCAAAAGAACAGAGATTAGAAATTCGTAAGATTGGTATCTCGATCCATAGTGTGAAGCGCTGGAGAAATGCTCTGCGCAACGTCGCGCGACCGAAAATGGTACCTGTGGGTGAGATGGTATCCATGATCAAGAAAATGCCAGTCTGTAAAGCTTCTCTAGATGACATCAACAAGGCTTTACGCACGAAACCAAGCGTTACGGTAGAGCAAGCGCAAGAAAATTTGCCAGAGCAGATAAGAGAATTTGCGCACCTTTTTGCGGATGGTGGTGGGGCCGACAAATTACCACCACTTAGAGGTACCCTAGACCACGCCATCAACCTTCAGCAACAGGACGGCAAACCTCTCCCCGCCTTGGGGGCCATTATATGGAATGTCTCGGGAGGAACTACTCGTTCTACGGAAAACGTTGACGGAATTGTTACAGAAGGGATGGATTCGTCCAAGTAACTCAGCGGCAGCAGCACCAGTACTCTTTGCAAAAAAGCCAAATGGAGGTTTGAGATTGTGTGTTGACTATAGAGGGTTAAACGCAATAACCACGCCAGATCGATACCCTCTACCCTTGTTCAAGGAAACTCTCCGGCAACTGTCAAAGGCAAGATGGTTTACGAAGCTGGATGTCAAGTCGGCATTTCATCGACTTCGAATAAGGGAAGGAGACGAATGGCTGACAGCATTTCGATGCAGGCTGGGACTTTTTGAATGGCTTGTGACACCCTTCGGCTTAATTAACGCGCCCGCTACCTTTCAGAGGTACATCAACGAGCAACTTCGTGAACACTTGGATCTCGATGCGACAGCATATATGGATGATGTACTTGCTTACACTAGCGGTAGTGAAGATGAACATTGGAAAACGGTACGAAGTATTCTTTGCAAGTTGAGTAAGGCAGGACTATACTTAGACATTAGCAAATGCGAGTTTCTGTGTAAAGAGGTCAAATACCTAGGGTTCATAATTCGTGCAGGTGATGGAATAAAGGTGGATCCAGTCAAAGTCAAAGCCATTCTGGAATGGGACCCACCATCCACTGTAAAAGGTGTTCGGTCGTTCCTAGGGTTCGCAAATTTTTATCGGTGTTTTGTGGATGGATTCTCAGAGATTGCAGCACCACTTACTGCTCTAACAAAAAAGGATTCAACGTGGCAATGGGGTGATGCAGAAAACGAGGCTTTCAAACGATTGAAAAGAATTTTCGCATCCCAACCAGTTCTAGCACAGTGGGATCCAGATCGCGATACGGTGCTTGAAGCTGACTGCTCGGGTATGCCATGGGAGGCTGTCTATCTCAGGTAGACAAACAGGGTAGATTGCGGCCAGTAGCATACTATTCGAGACGGCTAACAAGTGCGGGGCGAATTACCCAATTCATGACAAAGAAATGCTCTCTATTGTAGCATGTTTGCAGGAATGGCAGGCAGAATTGAAGTCAGTTGCGAAGCCGTTTAAAATCTGGAGCGACCATAAAAATCTGAGTTATTTCGCATCAAAGCGTCTTCTCAATGAGCGACAGGTACGATACAATGACATCTTGCAGCAATTTCAGTACGTGCTGGAATGGCGGCCGGGAAATACCTGCGAGCGACCAGATGCCCTGTCACGTCGGGATCAAGATAAGCCGACCGGGTTAAGCGATGAGAGGACTGCGGGGCGAATAATGCAATTATTGCCACGCCTACCTGTAAATCCAGTTAACATCGAGCTTAGTGAAGAGAAACTAGATCCAGCTGCTAAGGTGGTATTATTTGACGAAGATGAACTGCAGACGCTATGGAAAAGAGGGGTACAAAGTGACGAGGATTGGCGCCGTGCACGTGATTCTGTGCGCGACGGGGAGCGTGGATTTCCCCCAGACTTAGCGCAGAAGATGAAAGCTAATATTGGCGAGTGCACGGTAGCCGCTGATAATATTCTCCGGGGCCGAGAAAATAGGATCTGGGTGCCTGATTACGAGCCACTCCGAACAGCAATCATGCAACGTTCGCATGACAGCCATTTGGCTGGCCATCCAGGAAAAGATACCATGGTTGGCATAATATTACGACGATGGTTTTGGCCAAAAATTAGGGATTCAGTGCGGAAGTTTATCCGGAATTGTGATACCTGCGGACGAACCACGGTGTGGCGAGAGGCGAAAGCTGGGTTTCTTCGGTCTTTACCAATACCCGATCGCATAGGTAGTGAGCTGACTATTGATTTCGTCACTGACCTGCCACAATCACGCGGCTGTACAAATGTCATGGTCATCACCGATCGCTTGAGTAAAGACGTTTTTATGTTCGGAACCGAATCAATGGATGCACAACTGTGCGCTTCAACATTCATTGATAGATATTACCGGTACTTTGGGTTCCCGAGGTTTCTGACTAGCGACCGGGGTAGTGATTGGGTTGGCCATTTCTGGGGTACTTTCTGCAAGCTAACTGGCATCTCACAGCGATTATCTACGGCCTATCACCCGCAAACCAATGCAAGTGAGCGGGCAAATCAAGAGATGTACAAGTACCTTCGAGTGTTCACGTGTTACGCTCAGAATAATTGGGTGGATCTCCTCCCACTGGCACAATTGGCGTTAAATTCGAGGCCAAACTCAGCAATTGGAGGGATGAGTCCATTCTTTTTACGACATGGTTACGATCTGGACCCAATATCTGAGCCAACCCCATCGACGGAAGAACTGTCAAAACACCCTGGACGCCGAGCGGCGGGTGAATACGTGCAGAGACTACGGGATGCCCAGGACTTTGCTCAAGCTGCAATGGCGTCAGCGCAACAACGGAACGAGGAAAACGCGAATCAACATCGACGGCAGCCAGAACAACTCAAGGTGGGCGATAAAGTGTGGCTAGACCTGCGAAATATTAAAACACCTCAACTATCAAAAAAGTTGGCCTGGGTTCATGCCAAATATGAAGTTACAGCAGTACCTGATCCACTGACAGTCGAATTGAACGTCCCTGGAAAGATACATAAGCGCTTCCATATCGAATTAGTCAAGCGCGCAGGTAATGATCCACTGCCCAGCCAGGTTAGAGACGACGCCCAAAACCCACCATTGGTCGATGACCTCGAAGGGCCAGAATATGAAGTGGAATCTATCCTACGAGCACGATCTATCCGTCGCGGTAGAGGAAACTTTCGTCAGGCTTTGGTAAAGTGGACAGGCTGGGCCGAGCCAACTTGGGAGCCGATTGAAAGCATTAGGGAAACGCAGGCACTCGACAAGTTCGAGGCTACTTACGGTGATATAGAGATAAACAATGGTCCTGAAAACGATAGCTCCGGAGGATTCGTAGGCCCTGCAGAGGGCCATATATTGGATAAACGGCGTCAAAAACGCCATGGCAAAAACAAATCAACAAAAAAAATTAAAAAAATTAAAAATTAAAAAAAACAAAACAAAAACAAATAGACTAACCTCCCAATCTATTTCCTAAAAAATTTGGAGGGGAGCTTGTGACGGCTTGTAAGCCGGTAATTGCCTGTAGCCTGCGCTGTCTAACGCAGGCTTAGCATGAAAATAGGCAGGGATTATTCTTGGAAGCAGGGTCTTACAACTTGGCAAACACCTCCAAGAATAGGGCACGACAAAGGGGTACGAGAAGGTATACGAGAAGGGATACGAAAAGGGATACGAGAAGAGATACGGATATACGGATAGAAAACTGTGTCATTGGCCGGGATAATAATCATGTATAAAGTAACTGTTATTATCCTCTTCAATCTGTAGTTCACCATAGATTGAAAATAGAATACCTCTGACCATAAGGTTGCCTCAGTGCCTATGCTCAGACTGTGACAGTAACACATTAAGTGGCGCCCCCCCTTAACTACTTCGCCAAGCAGTCACTGCTTGCGTACTACCTATCGCCTAATACGTAGCTGAAATATGGTGGCCAGGTGTCAAGGGTACTAGAGGTGTTCGCATTCCCAGGGTCCAGAGTTCGATAATTCAAGGGTTCGACAGTTCAAGAGTTCAACATTAGATAATATTCAATAATTCTAAAGAGTTCCTAAAAATACAAGACCATAATCTGCTGAACCAGAGTTATCCCAAATACCCATTATATACTCCTCTCTATTGTTCTCGAAATTTCCAGTATACTCTGGTACAGAATAGAATGGAGTATTATAGAAAAGCACGGACAAGTACAGATCGGAACAGAACAAAGTAGAATAGAACAGAAAATAATAGAACAGATTAAGGTAGAATAGAACAGAATAGCACACATATTATCGTACATAGTTCCTATTGATCTAGAATAGGCCCTTAGTCCGTGACACCAGGCCTGACATAAGCTATCTCCCCAACTGGGACCGTCTCAAACTTAGTGAAGGGACATCTTTCCCTCCTCCAAAAGGTTGTTAGAACTAGTGCAAGAGCAATTCTTCTATTCTACCAAATAACACCAGCTAGCGCGCTATATAGAGAATCAGGTCTCTCCCCTCCAGAAATCGCGCTGGACTCAAAACTTCGTCAAGTATCCCTCCATTTACACCGCCTTGATCCACGGCACCCTCTCCGCCGCCGGAACATTTGGATCTTTAGCCAACAAAGACGTGTCTCACGTCTTTCTGGGTGGGCCCTAAGCTTCCCGCCTACAGAGTATTTGGACCCTCTGGTCAACCCCCCTTGATTAGCAAAGGAGAGTTGATTCTCAAGGACTAGATGGGTCACTGCTGCCTCATATCAACTTCCTGAGGAGATCCCCTCACAAGACCTAGTTGTGTATTCTGATGGCAGCCGCCTAGAATCAGCCTCAGGACCTTGCATCGGAGGTGGTTTTGTAATCTTCCTGTATGAATATTGGCGTTGGTAGGGTACCTATGGGAGAAGTTTACTGTCACGGCGTAGAATAGGCACAAGTGAAAGTACAGCTTGTATGGCGATTATTCAATCTGTCGAGCGAATACTAAGCTGGAGAAGAATAGAAAGGAACAGAATCTAATTACAAAAAGCCCTGAGGCTATTCCTATTCGGGCGGGTTTCCACTAAATTGCCGCGCACGTGCTTCTTCCCGCATCAGCCATTAATCCCACCTCCTCCATCCACGTAATCGTATATCATGACGGAGCGGAATGCCGTGCCGTGACATCACCCCCTCCTCAGCCTTCGATTGTCCCAAATCGACTAATTTCGGCGGCGGCGTCGGTTGTCACGACCTTGGTTGGTCACCATGTTATCTTCCGGATGTTCTTCACTAAATCTATCATGTGCGGCATCGTCCAACCACGTAGCGAGGCGTCGTGGTGGCCCTGGCAATTCGGGGTGCTCATTGTGGAACCTTTCTAATATGAGGGGTGCGTTCCGAAAGTTGGCAGCCGGATACCATTCCTCGTCTGCGTCCCAGCCTTCCCATTGGACCTTGTACTGTAGCCGATTGCGATACAGCCGCGCGTCCAACACCTTCTCGATCTCCCATTCTAACTCCCCATTGACCTCTTCTGCCGGCGGTTCTGGATTGGCCTGGCCGGGCAACGGGTTATCTGGATCTTTGCGCAGTCGGTCTGGTGAAAATACAGGGTGTATTTTCCAAGAGGCTGGTAGTTGTACGCGGAATGAATGCCCTTCTTTGGCAATGATCCGATATGGTCCCACCATTGGATTTTCCAACTTATCCGACGGTCTCGTAGTTCTCCAAGCACCGCGCCGGATATATACTTTATCTCCAACGTCAAAGTCTACTTCTCGGCGATGTTTATTGGCTTGAACACGCTGTTGTTCCTGTGAGCGTTTAATGCTCTCCTTAGCATAATCCAACGCGCTGCTGATCCGTTTAAGCCACTCCGCGGCCTCGTCCCGATTCAGCTTCTCTCGAGGGGTTCGTGGTTCCAGTCGCTGATTCCAGTCAAATTCTAAACGCATTTCGTAACCATAGTCAATCATTGATGGCGACAATCCCGTAGATTCATTTGGAATAGCTGCCGCAGCAGCATCTAGAGCGGGAAGCAGCTCCGCCCAATCGTCTTGGTGGAAATTAACAAATGGTCGCAGTCGCTGATCAATGATCTGGTTGATAATTTCGGTCTGACCGTCTGTCTGCGGATGTTCTGCCGTAGATAGCTTAAGTTTCACGCGCGCTAACCTTGATAGCTCGTCCATGAAATCCGAAATGAATTGCGGACCGCGGTCGCTGGTAATGGTCTTCGGTGCGCCACGGAATCGCCAGACGTAACGGTAAAACAAGTCTGCAGCAGTCTTTGCTGTAGCACTTTTAGTGGTTGGGATGGAGATTTGGCGTTTAGACAATCTATCAACAACTACCCAAATGTTATTAAACCCTCGTTTGTCTGGTACCCCTACATCGTGGAAATCCATCGATATATCATCCCATGTACGTTCTGGGATGGCTAAAGGCTGTAGTAAGCCCGGTGTCTTATCTCTAGGCTTATGCGATCGTCGGCAGACATGACAGTTCTTCACATAACGCTCGATGTCTGCTGCGTATCGTGGCCACCAGTACCGGTCGCCAATTAGTTTCCTCATTTTGTTTCGTCCTGGATGAGCGGTGGATGTAGATTCGTGGATCATCTTCAACACTTGAGTACGGAGATTGTCTTTGGCTGACACCACCACGCGTCCCTTATGAAGCACCAACCCGGTAGGTTCCAAAGAATAAGGCTCTTCCCGCTGTCGTGCTTGCCGGCGTAGATCCTCGAGATCGGGATCCGCTCGGTTGGCCATAAACGTACGATCAATAGTATCCAGATCCTCGTCGATGGGCGCTAAAACCTTGCTGTCATGCGGCAACATAACTTTCTTTTGAGGGAGGAGGATTTTCGTACGTTCCAGTTCTTTTGCGGCTTTTTGTGTAGGGGTAAGTTCTTTCTTGCGAGATAACGCGTCCGCCAGGATATTTTCCTTGCCTGGCCGGTACTGAAGGTCGAAACTGAATTGCGATAGCACCTCTGCCCATCGGATTTGCCTATCGTTGAGCAGCTGCTTCTGACCAAAGTATTCCAGAACTCGGTGATCAGTCAGAATCACGAAAGGCTCCCAGGCGCTGGTGAGCTCTGCGCGCCATTCCTTCAAGCATTGGATGATAGCCAACAGCTCCTTATCGTGGATCTCATAGTTTGCCTCCGGACCAGTCAAGGTTCGGGAGTGAAAAGCCACAGGATGCCACACGCCATCCTCCTGCAATTGACTGAGTACTCCTCCTGTTGCTAAATCCGAACAATCGGTCTCTACACGTGAAGGCTTTTTCTGATCAAAGTACAGTAAGATGGGTGGGCTAACCAATTTCTCTTTCAGGGCAAGGAACGCTTCTTCAGCTTGCTCGGTCCATTGGAACAACTGGCCTTTTGGAATTGCCGTCAGGTTGTACAACGGCTTAGCAATCCGGGAGAAATTCTCAATAAAGTTACGGTAATAGTTGCAGAACCCCAAGAAGGATTGAATGGCAGTCTTGCTAGTAGGTCTCTCCCATGCGCGAATACTTTCCAGCTTCTTCGGGTCTGGCAGGAGTCCGGAAGTGTTAACAATGAAGCCCAGAAAATTAACAGATTTTTGATTAAAGCGGCACTTCTTAATGTCCACCTGCAGTCCAGCTCTGTCCAAACGTTGAAGGACCTCGCGTACTTCTGCGACGTGTTTACTTTTATCTTTAGAGTGGACGCATACATCATCCATATATGCGGAAACGTAACGTGCAAGCAGATTGCCTAGGACCGAATTGATATATCTTTGGAAAGTGGCCGGGCCACCTGACAGACCAAAAGGTAACACGCGGTAACGGTATTGACCGAATCGAGTACGAAACGTAGTCCATCCCACGGAGTCTGGATGCATCCGGATACGGTTGAACGCATGGATGACATCTAGAATGGTGAATTTCTTAGAACCAGCCATCTTGGCTAATGTCTCACCAATGAGGGGCAGAGGATAGCGATCTTTCCGCGTGTGTGCGTTTAATTTCCGGTAGTCTACACAAAATCGAAGGTCACCATTCTTTTTCTTGACAAACAAGACCGGGGAATTGAATGGAGAATCGCTGGGTTCGATGAACCCGTTCGCCAAGTTCTCCTCGATGTAAGCGTGTACGGTATCTAGCTCTTTCTGATTCATTTTATAGAGGGGAGCTTGCTTGAGCTCAGGCTCGCTATCCAGATTAATCTTATGGTCGAACTCCCTATGCGGCGGCAATTCATTTGCGCGTCTTTTGGAGAAGACATGGGCAAGGTCATGATATTCAGGAGGTAATTGGGCCAACAATTGTGTCCTCTCTTCTTCTTCAGTGAGCTCCGCAATATGCGCAATATCGGTACCGTCGCAAGCGGTTTCCATTTCTACGAACCAGCATTGGTCTTCCCCTTCAATTGTCCCAACCTCGACGGCTGAAAGCGTAGGTGTGTCCATTTCGTCTAGACCAAGATCCTCTTTTTTCTTATCGTAGACTTCTTGTCGCTCCTGCAGTGTAGGCCGGGGAGTCAGAATAATTGAAGGGGTCGCCGGCGCTTCTGCTACCATTTCAGGGCGTTTCAATATCTGCTTCGGAATAAAACGTGGAGATTTTTTAGCAGGAGGTTTGTTGATTTCTAGAGGGGGCAGTTCAATCAGTCGGTCACGGCGGTTAGCGTCCCACTGATGATCATTGCGATCTTCTGGCCACCACAGCCGGTGTCGCACGCAGTCTGGGAGTACGTCATGATAGGCCAGCCACTGTCGACCGAGGATCACATTGTTCTTGTTACCAAGTGTGGTAGCAAAGAACGGCATGTTGACTCGGTGCGAATCTATAGTCAGTGTCATCACATAGGCATGGCGTAGAGGTCGGGAGGACCCGCCGTCGAAGCCTCTGATAGGGAGTGGATGACGGAGATTGTAGCGCGTCATCTTAATCTTACTATTTCGGTACCAATCACGCAGTTGTTTACGATCTGCGAAGGCATATCCATTAGCGCCGGTATCAATGAGGGCAGAGATTGGAAATTGCGAATTGTTTTTAGTTTCAAGAGAACAATCTATAACTAGTGGCCTTCCGCCAAACAAATTTTCCAAATCAATGCCATTTACTCGATACGTGTTATTCTCTAGGAAGGCGACTTCTCCTAGAGACAATCTTTTCCCTCATCGGAGCTCATGGTGAATTCCGATCCAAATACTTCAGCTTCCTCCTTCTTCTTCGCATCCACCTCGTTGACTTTAACAGTAGGACACGCGTTAGCGTAGTGACCAGTCTTGTGGCAATGGAAGCAGACACCAGCGTTTCGGGCCAAGACTTTTGGCTTTGGCGGACCAGATGCTCTTGGAGGTGCAGTACGGGTGTGTTCCGGCGGGAGAAGTGGCTTCTTATACCTGTCCTTGCGTTGTTGGTAGCGAGCGGCTTGATCCTCCGATTTGCGCGCTAATTTCAGGTGTGGTTCGATCTTCAAGCAGTGTTGAGACATCTCCAAGGTGGATTCAAAATCCAATCCGGCGATAACATTTTGCAGCTTGGGACTCATCTTTTCACGAAGTTCATCCATGCGGTCTTCGTCTCTAAGTTGTAATTGAGAAGCGAAGGTCAAGAACTTAGTGAAGAAGGCTGAGAAGCTGTCATCCCCTTGTCGGAGTTTCTTGAAGTTGGCACGAGCTTCGGAGCGCTTCTGTCCTCGGGTCTTGCCGTAGGCTCCTCGCATAACTTCGACGATGGACATCGCAACAGTGATGTGGTTGACGCTTTCTGGCTCGAGGTAGGGTTTGATAAATTCCTGTGCGTCACCACCAATAAACCCCAAGAGGTAATTAATCTTGTGGTTTTCATCATCGAAGTAGATCGAATCGCCGTTCAACTTGCGCTTAACAGCGTGTTCCCAGTTTTCGAAAGTAGGATTATGAGAACCAGTGAAGGTGGGTGGGTTCTCAATCTTCTGGCGGTAACGGAGTCGCTTAGCCTGTGGGTCACGGACCTCTTTGTTGCTTGGTGGCGTCTCTGAGGCCTCACAGCCGGCGGCGTCTTTCTCAAAAGTGTTATAGGTAGCAGATCCTCGCACCGACTTGGATTCCTCCTTCTGCTTACCCTTATCCTTGGCTTTGAGATCTAGAGTGACCTCTGCAAATGCCCCCTTCCAGCGCTCAGCTTCCTCCGCCCAGGATTGTGCCAATTTCTCTGCCTCTGCCTTTTGGTCCAGTGTATCTCGAAGGTAGTTGCTGATGTTGTTGGCGCGATCAGCTAGAGCGGTACACATAGTCTTGAAGGTATATTCGTGACGTTCTTGATCAGTCTCCTTCTTGACTTCGGCAGCGCGGCGTTCGTTTCTCTTGATATAATCTTTGTCCAACATTTCAAACGTGACTTGCTGATACCATGGCACATCAATCTTCGTAGTTTGGTCCTCCTCTTCCCCAGGTGCGCGGGTGGCGTACACCGAGGTTGTGAAATCTTCCTTTGGCCAATCTCCTGGCATTTTCTAATGTCCTTTATTAGCGAGGCAATTAGTCGATGACTGTCCAGATAATCGTGAGCGAAACGCTGTCCACAGATTACTGAGTCTGGAATTAGTGTTTTACCTCTCTACAGAGGTCGCGTTGAGTAGTTTGGGGAGCTTAGTATTATGTCACGGCGTAGAATAGGCACAAGTGAAGGTACAGCTTGTATGGCAATTATTCAATCTGTCGAGCGAATACTAAGCTGGAGAAGAATAGAAAGGAACAGAATCTAATTACAAAAAGCCCTGAGGCTATTCCTATTCGGGCGGGTTTCCACTAAATTGCCGCGCACGTGCTTCTTCCCGCATCAGCCATTAATCCCACCTCCTCCATCCACGTAATCGTATATCATGACGGAGCGGAATGCCGTGCCGTGACATTTACGGATATTAGTCACGTGGTGTCAGTGCGGCGTTGGGGTTTACTTCCGTTCTGTATTCATGATAGAGATATATAGATATACGTTTTTTAGATCAATAACTCTGTTACCCACTCTTTGTGCTAGCACATAATCTTGAACCGGTGATAAACCGACACTGATCAGTGATACATCTTATCGGTCACAGATCCGTACGCGGTATTCATACGAAGGAATGTCCCTTGGAGTTGTCAACCCCGTCTGAACTGAGCTCCGACGTGTCAAATTTAAGAAGTATTAAGTATTTGCTCTTCTTACTTCCGCGTCCATTAACGCATTTTGTCATTCAAGCATTAACCAGGAGAAATTCCCTAGTCTTGCTTCGCGTCTATCACGCAAAAATCAAACAATGTCTGCCAAGCCATCCTCTTCTACTCCACTTAAATTCGACTCTGACGAAGCAATAACAATACATGTCCAGAATAGGCTGGACCTCTACAGAGCGAAAGGTGTACGAGATGACCCTCTATGGGAAAGATGGGTAGAAGACTTCGAGGACTGGGATGTTAATCTCTTTAGCAAAGTTGACTCGGAACTCAGGAGAGAATTCCGAGATTATCTCATTTCCCGAGGAATATATATGACACCAAATCCGAAGGGAAAACATATTGATCAACAACTTGCAGCAGAAGTCAAGAGAGATGATTTCCATGAATGGACTCCCGAAGAAATCGCATTCTATCAAAAGAAGAACCCATTAGGGGTAAGCTCACGGTGCGACCCAAAAGACCCAAGCTACAGGGAATACGAACGTACAATCCAAGCAGCGTTGGATTATGAAAGGACAAGAGGGAACATGCGCAAAGAAATTGAAGAAGAAGATAAGGATCTCTCAACTAAACAGGAAAGTAAAGAGCCCCACAGCAACTCTCCAAGTCATGGAGACGAGGGAAACAAATATGGACGTAGTGATAGTGACAAAGACAATCGTTCCTCGTCATATGCACCAATTCAGCGACCATACCCACAAAGAGATAATTATCTCCCATGGGAAGACCGTCCACTCCATAAAAGCAGGCAATTAGAATCCCTTGTAAAAATGTACAAAGACGAGGACAAATATAAAGACGGGGCTGACAGTTTTGATTACAAGCGAAAAATATTTTTCAATAACTGCAATAATGCTTGTGTTGAGAAGAGGCATTTCAAAGACGCGCTCGCCATAATGTTTGCTGGAGATGCTAGTGAAAAATACCTAGATTTAACACTGCATATTGAGGATATGTCATTTGATGAACGTTGCGATTTAATAAAGTCGCACTACGAGACAGTCCATTGGATAAATAGAAGGGAGACAATCTGGAACACTCTTAACCTGATCGAAGAAATGCGAAAATGTCCAGATAAGCTCCAAGCATTTAACAACCTTGAAAGGGAGTTACGTCGTGTTCAAAGAGGACTGGAAGCACACTCTGGAGACGCTGCTTTACGAACTAGGATTATCAATGCTTGCTCTGGAGTAGTTGATTTACACTTCGTATTATTCTCACCAGCAAAGACTGCTGAAGGTGTTTGCGCCGATATCCGAGCCCGCTTCATGCAACTTTCTTTATCAGGTACACCAACCAGCAATACACGCAGCACGAACTCAATGAGTGCCAGAAAAGTGATAATTCCTATCTAGCAGAGCGTCAATACCAAACTGCTAGGGGATCTAGAAGAGGCCGAAGTGGTAAGTCTTTTCATGGCAGGGATAGAGTCAGCAGTAGAATGGAAGGATCGAGTGCTTCATCATCCTGGGTTAAACGCTGCCTGATTTGTAAGAAGGCGAACTGTTGGTCAACAAATCACTCTGCGGAAGAGCGACAGGCAGCATTTAACAAAGTCAAGAAAACCTATCCGTCAAAAGATGAAGACGCTGTTCGGCAATTCATCGTCCAATTCGAAGGGCAATCCACAGATACGGAGTTATATCAGTTCTTAACCATTGAGGAACTGCCTGATGAAAGCGAATTCAGCGATGAGCACGGGTATGACAACGTCGACCAATATCTATTCGAGGAAATTGGAGGAGAAAATGCTGTCGCCTATCTTCAAGAACAAACTACGAGACATAAGTTTACAGCACCTAGAATGAAATATGCGGTATCGGAGCAGGAACAGGGGATTGTTTTTAGGGTAGACTCTCTTAATATTGATTTGGACTTACACATTAACATTCTTGACTCGGAGATAGAAAAAGCCGAAAAAGTACACCTACTAGGGAAAGTTTTTTCTCTACAAACAATGAAGGATGATAGATATGACGATCGAGTCTTCCATGGAGTTTTGGTTGATATAGGCGCTGCTGGGCGGTCTACAGCTGGAATTGGACAGGCCAAAGCGTTGCAGCAAATTCAAAAGGAGTTTAAGGTTGATAAAACAAGGGCTGGGGAGGTAAAAATCTCTGGAATTGGGAGTGGCGTATTTGTTTCTATTGGTTCAGTTACTCTTGATACGCCCATCGGCAAAGTTACTTTTCATATTTTACCCTGCAACACACCTTTTTTACTTAGCCTACAAGATATGACTCGTCTTGGCGTTACTCCAGATGTTCTGAAAAATGCCATGATGAAAGATCAAAGACCAGTAGCAGCTCTCATTCGAAAATACGGTCACTTATGGATGACCCTCAATCACATCCAGTCATTATTCATTTACGAAGCTGACCAAAATCCTATTTGTTACTTGACAGAGCAACAAATAAGAACCTGTCATCGTAGATGGGGGCATCCAACCGCTACAAGAATGTGAAAAATCTTTCGGCGAGCTGGCCATGATGTCAATATCAAAATAATTAACCAAATTTCCAAGTTCTGAAAGGACTGTCAGTTAAACGCTAATCGGCCCCTTCGTTTCAAATTCACCCTTACTAACAAAGATGTACCGCTTAATCATACAGTCTACGTTGATGTATTGCACTTAGAAGACGGCCCTGCTGTACATTTAGTAGACGCTGGAACCAACCTAGGATCTGCAGATTTCCTTACAGGTACTGAGAAAGAAGGAGCAACATCTATCTGTAATTCAATCAATCGCTGCTGGAACAACGTCTACATAGGTCCACCTGAAAATCTAATACATGATGCCGGCAAGAATTTTGCGTCCGCAGAATTTCGCACAACTGCTTCAGGATGGAAAACACATGTGGTTGAAGTCCCTATAGAAGCTCATCACTCTATCGGAAAAGTTGAGCATGAACATAAAGATCTTCGTCGTGCTTATTCTATTTTCAAGCGACAATTTACTGGACAAAATGTAAACCGGCATTCAATTTTAAAGATGGCAGTTAAGGCGCTTAATGACACCGCAGGACCGGATGGTCTCATTCCAACACTTTGCGCATTCGGTGCCTATCCCCGAATTACTTGGGACGACGGTCCAGCACCAGTGGCTAAAGAAAGGGTGGAAAATATGCGTAAAGCGATGGAAGAGCTTCATAATTATCGTGCTACTCAACTTGTAAATAAAGCCAAAGATATGCGGAACGGTCCACAAAATCATCACCTTCAAGATGTCCCCATCGGAGGAAAAGTGAGAGTGTGGCGTGAAGCAACCAAGAGCTCAAGAGGCAAGTGGACAGGACCTTTTGAGCTATACAACAAAGAGGGCGAGACAATCACGGTAATTATCAATAAAGAAAAGAAAAACTTCTGATCAACATCAGTCAAAAAGTGGTTTCATGATGACGATACTAATAACCTTGATAACAGTAACTTGAAGCAGCCGGCAACAGGTTTAGATAGCCAAACGGAACTTGAACCAATGCCACCGCACCCACTAAGGCGCAGCGGAAGAGAGGGAAGATTTGCTGGTCAATATCCATCTGATGACCATTTCGTACCTTGCCTAGAACAATATTCTCCTGTATACCTTTCTCAAGATGAAAAAGCGATTCGGCTTTCCCTAGAATTACGCTCAAAGGGCCTTATTACAACCCCTGGACCACCATTCTCTGCCTCAAACAAAAAGGAGATAGATGGCCTAATTGCCAGTAAAGTTTTCCGCTTCATGCCTTGGAATAAGTCGTTACTGGGAAAACGAATATACAAATGTAGAATTGTCAAGGCAATTAAGGGCAAGGAAACGATCAAGCCTTTTGAGAAATCTCGTTTGAATTAGAATGGTTCCGGAGATTGTAAGAATGACATACAAAGTATGAGGATGAGTTAGAGTTATGATGAATGTGTTAAATGTACGACGAAGTCTACTGATGTGTAATGGATAGTTAATTGTAAGGAAATTGCTATAATTCTATCTGTGTAGCGAGAAGTCCCTCTATATACATGAATGCGGGGTTTCCCGTACACTAGTGTAAATTCCAACATACTTCCTTATCTAACCTAAATGGGAAAGTTGTTGGAGATCCTGAAGCCAATGTATGCTGTAAGGCATCTATTGGCTAATTACTATTCATGCCAGTGAGTGATGATATAGGTTAATCATATCTCATGGCGTCAGTGCATATTATTCTAATATGAACTATTTGTCTACTGCAGTCATGTTGCTGCCTTAATTACAACAGTTTGGTCGTTCAAGCATACAATGACCAAGATAAGTCTCTAGTACTAACCCAGTCACCTACCGTACAAAGAGCAAGTCAACGCCTCATTTTTTGTTTTGCAATCTGCTTAATCTTGCAATTTGACCAAACTTTATTTCTTCGGGATATTCAGCAAGCGTACACGCAGTCAAGGACTCATCTTGTTAGGGATTTTTATTGCTGGCCTTCCCCAGAAATTATCAAAGCTATGGATCTACCGGCAGATACAATCATGCACATTATCAAACCTCTGTACGGTATTCCAGAAGCTGGCAACCACTGGTTCGACACATGGATCAAATACCTTACAAAAGAATTAGGCTTAAAGTCATCTTGCTTTGATCCGTGTCTACTTGTGACCCACGTTGAACCTTTCAGTATTACAGGCATGCAAGTTGACGATACGCTTTTTCTCGGAACTAAGGAATTTCTAGAGCTCGAAGACGAAAAACTAAACAAGGCCCAGTTCCCTGCGAAGCCTATTGAGCGATTATCTGATACCAACCCACTGCAATTTAACGGTCTACTGATCTCACTCTGCGACAACTCTTTACACATACAAACTAATGGTCAAGGTAAAAAAATCAAGTTGGTCAATGTAAAAGATCCAAACAGAATCGATATTTACAAGAGACAAAGAGCTCTTGGAGCCTGGATTTCATCTAATTGTCAACCACTAGTCGCCTTTAGATTGTCAAGAGCAGCTCAGCATCAAGAGCCAGGAGACCAGGAGATCATTGAACTCAATAACGCTCTTCACGAACAACAAATCGACCCAAGCAAGGGATTAAAATACGTCAACCTAGATTTGAATAAGTTAAAAGCTTACTGTTGGGTTGACGGCTCATTGGCTAATAACAAAGTCCTCACCTCTCAGATAGGCTTTGTAATTACACTTGGAAATGAGAATTTTGGAGACAATGATTTCACATTTCGAGGCAATATCATTCATTGGAGTTCAACCAAGTGCAAGCGAGTAACTCGAGCCGTTCTAGCATCCGAGCTATATGCAATGACTCATGGCGTTGATATTGCAATCCCACTCTGCATGTCGGTCAATCAGATCATGGACCAACTTGGTCTACCTGTAGTTCCATTAATTATCTGTACCAACAGTCGCAGCCTATATGAATGTTTAGTGAAGCTTGGAACAACAAAAGAAAAACGACTAATGATTGACGTTATGGCAATACGTGAGTCATATGAGCGAAGAGAGCTAGCAGAGATCAGGTGGATCAATGGTAAAGATAATCCAGCAGACTCTATGACAAAAGGAAATGCTACCTCGGCCCTAAGGACACTTATTGAGACAAATAAACTTACAGTTAGACTGGAAGGATGGGTAAACCGGAAGTGAATGCACAATGGCAAATAAAAACTCGTATTTTGGGATGAATAACTTTCTTTTATATTTATTGAGTTCGACATTTACCATTTAAAGAGTTGTCAGTGTATGAATATTGGCGTTGGTAGGGTACCTATGGGAGAAGTATACAGATATTAGTCACGTGGTGTCAGTGCGGCGTTGGGGTTTACTTCCGTTCTGTATTCATGATAGAGATATATAGATATACGTTTTTTAGATCAATAATTCTGTTACCCACTCTTTGTGCTAGCACATAATCTTGAACCGGTGATAAACCGACACTTCCAAGCAGGTCATATGATCTGCCAGAAAAGTATACCTCTAAGCCCATCACTAGAGATATTTGATGCAGAAGCTGCTGCAGCTTTAAGCGCTGTAGCGTTGTTTCTCAATCTTAGAGCGACGGCTACTGTAGGTTTTCTTTGGGGCGAACTAACAAATATATTATATTAAATATATATATTGCAACAACCTCTATCCACTGACTCTTCACAAAAGGAACTCCACACAAAAATTGTTTTACATCTCAGCTCTGACCAATCTTCCTTCTATGACTGATTCATGACTAATCCAAAGCCCCGTCCTAATCAGTTTCAGGGTTAAGTTTACTCCAAGCAGATTAGGGTACTGTATACGAGAGTATTCCTACATGTAGAGAAAGCAATAAATCTTCCTATTGAAGGGTGGTGGTGTATATGGTCGTATACACTTGGTATCTTCAATTGAATGGTTGTGACTACTCAGGGGGCTTAGACTGCACTTGGGTGGTTATGGCAATAATGTGTTTTGGGTGCAAATGGTATCTTATTGTATGATGTTATGTTATAGATTATTTACATGATGATTAACCAATCCCACATACTTCCAGATAGCCCCTTAACTAGTCTCCTTTAGGAGTGGTCTTCAGGTGAATGTAGCGATTGGGGGTATGTAATCTATCACTTATCTAGTTCCATTTCCTTGGCCCTGCATGCTACACTACGTGTATGACAATTTACTACTAATGTGAAAAGCGCATTCATGACACTTCCTTCTACACGCTTTGCAAACAACTTATGGGTCCTACTCAATAACCTAGATGTATCCCGATAGCTTCTATCAACCCTGACCTGCTCTTCCCAAGACGCATTCAAAAAATTCGCGTTCAAAGCTTAAGAATGGCCAGGTGTGACGGGAAACCCGAGTTGGTGATGATTATGTCGATTTAATAAACTGTATAAAGAGGAAAGAGAAATCTAGCTACAACTAACGGGTATTTATAACATTCAGCCCCTCAGTGATTGTCTTTACTGATTTCTTCGCCCTAGGCCGAATACTTGCCGCCCAGCCACACATTATCGAGAATCACTATGCTGTGACACTGATCTGGTCCCTTGGCTAGTAGTGCCGTATCTCCCAGTTTCCTCTATCATTTCCTTTAAGTCTTACAACATGAATCCTCAACAATACGCTTAGGTATCCACATAAGCTCAGATAACGGACAAACCGTAACATAACCCCCCTATTTACCCTCTCCTCTTTTCTTTCCTTGACGCTGGCCCATTGTTTGTCTCTGCTGAGCCCCACTTTTTTTCCCAAACGTCGAGGGCTGCAGCATCTTGCAAATTTATGAGCGATTGTCACAGGGCAGGTTTACTAAGTGCGTGGCAAAGTATTATATTTGAGTTGTGCGATGAGAAGAGGAAAGACTATCTAGCTACACGAAGGCCTGTAGAGGCTCAGTTATCGCTTAACCTTAAAAGACGCCAACTACCATCTCACTACCGTGACAGCGATGTCCACTCTGGCTGTGCCATTCCAGTCCACTTCACTAAAGCCTGTCGCTCACCATTTTTTGTTCTGCACCTAAGTACTTCGTCAATCTGGTACTCTTCTTCACCATCATCACTAGTGATTGGACCTGGGTTTTCATCTTCTAGTATTTGTGATGGCAACGGATTTTCTTCCGCTGGTAGGAGTAAGTCGACGTGAAATCTGTTAAAAATTCTTCCAGGGATATCAAGTTGCACCACCTCTGGCGAAATCAGTTTTGTGACAGTATACTTTGCATGTTGCCACCCTAATTTTTTTGAAGGTTGATCCTCCAATCTAATGTTTCGCAGTAGTAGCCAAACTTTATCACCAACTTCATACCTTGGTGCCGGGTGTCTCTTTTTATCCGTGTAATCGTTGTAACGTTCTTGAATAGCGGCCATTGCGGATTGCATAAAAGCCGTTACATTTTCCAATCTCTCGACAAAGTTTTAAGCCCTTTCTTTTCCTGTGGATGTAGGGATAGTTGAATTATCGTTAATTGTTTGGATAGGATTAACGTGGTACCCATGTGTCGCGAAAAATGGACTCAAACCACCCAAGGATGCCACGTCCCTATTATTTATCGCTAGTTGAGCAGCAGCCAAACAGTCGGACCAATCGTGCTGAGTATAGGAAACATACGCTCGCAGGTAAGTTTGGACTTCCTGGTTCATCCTTTCCGTTGCTCCATCAGTTTGAGGGTAGTAAGCTGTACTCAATCTCTGTTGAATTCCAACTGTGACAGTCGGGGGGAATTCTCAAGTTGGCTTGAGATGCACGATCAATAGTTTACGATTCTTCTAAGGAGAGAATTTGTATGTACAAGAAAGCCTTATTTATACCCGCGCTCTCCTCCCATTCGTGACCAACATTCATTCCTACAAAGCGGACAGATGTACCTGTAGGAAGTTTAGAGTTCTACGATGCTGTTCACTTCGGACAGGAAATTTGTAACTCGGCTACCTTCCACATTGTGCCTCCCGTGCCCGAAACAATCCTCCCTGTGCCCGTCTGAGTGCCGTTAACTATCTGAGTGGATGTTTCACCACACGGTCTATTGCACGGTCCTTTCATTATGTGGAACCCCGTGCCGAGGCAACCATCTCCGTGCACGTCTAAGTGCCGTAAGTAGTCCGAGCCGCGAAGTGAGTTTTCTATTAGCTGGGACCTGCTGGCGGGTGGAAATGGTGCCTGCGTTGGCCAATGTAGGCTACAGGGCTTACTATCGGTTCACCAGCCGTTACAATCCCCCTCCTTTTCCTCGCTGAAGTGGGGTTAAGATGACCGCCGTTTTCGCCTGCTTCGTCGTTTCTCCATAGCGTGGGGTTCTGCTGGTCCAACATATGCACCTGCACTGTTTTCGGGAGGTCCGTCGTTTGATTCTATTTGTCCATATTTTTCTTCGTATTTGTCCAATGCTATGGTGTCTTTTATGAGCTCGATTGGCTCCCATGATGGGTTAGCCCAGCCTGTCCATTTGACTAGTGCTTGACGGAAAGTTCCCCGTCCTCGTTGTACTGTTCTTGCTCTCAGTATAGACTCCACTTCATATTCTGGTTCTTCTAGCTGATCAATCAAAGGCGGGTTTTGCGCGTCATCGCGTTTTTGGCTTGGGAATGGGTCGTCCCCTGCTCGCTTGACAAGTTCGACATGGAAACGTTTATGGAGGTTACCTGGGACATCAAGTTCTACGGTTAGTGCGTCGGGTACAGCCGTTACCCTGTATTTGGCGTGCAGCCAGGCCAATTTTTTTGAAAGTTGCGGGGTACTGATGTTTCGCAGATTTAACCAAACTTTATCCCCGACTTTAAATCTTTCCGGTTGCCTTCGAAGTCTGTTGGCATTTTCCTCATACCGTTGCTGTGCAGAAGCCATGGCTGCTTGAGCGAAGTCTTGTGCGTTCCTTAGACGTTGAATGTAATTTTCTGCTAAAACTTTACCTGGGTGACGTGATAGGTCGTTTTCTTTTGTGGGCTCTGGAAGTGGGTTGACGTCATATCCGTGTCGGAGGAAAAACGGGCTTATGCCCCCAATTGCCGAGCTTGGTCGAGCATTCAAGGCCATCTGGGCCATAGGTAGCAGTTCTGCCCAGTTACTTTGTGCGTAGCAGGTGAACGCCCTCAAGTATTTGAACATTTCCTGATTTGCACGTTCACTAGCATTTGACTGGGGGTGGTAAGCTGTGGTTAGCTGCTGCGATATTCCTAGCGATTTACAAAAGAATTTCCAGAAATGACTAAGCCAATCGCTTCCCCTGTCGCTCGTCAAAAATTTAGGAAATCCGTAGTATCTATAATATCTGTCGATAAAGATACGTGCGCAATTCTCGGCGTCCATGGTTGGCGCGGCGAACATGAATACATCCTTCCCCAGTCTATCCGTAATAACCATGACATTTGTACACCCATTTGATTCTGGCAAATCAGTGACAAAGTCAATTGTTAAATCGCTTCCTAACCTCTCAGGAACTGGGAGCGGCTTTAGGAATCCTGCTTTAGCCTCCCTCCAAACGTTGGTTCGGCCGCAAACGTCACAGTTACGTATAAATTGACGTACGTAATGTCTCATCTTAGGCCAGAACCATCGTTGTAACAGTATTCCTACCATGGTGTCCTTTCCCGGATGACCCGTAAGGTAACTGTCGTGCGTTTTTTGCATTATTGCCGTCCGCAATGGCTCATAATTTGGTACCCAAATTCGATTTTCGCGTCCTCGTAATATGTTGTCGGCCGCCACCGTACATTCTGCGATATTTGCTGTCATATCGTGAGAAATTTCCGGTGGGAACCCGCGTTCCCCTGACTGAACAGCATCTCGTGCACGTCGCCATTGCTTGTCCTCGTTAACTCCATGTTCCCATAGCCGTTGAAGTTCGTCGTCGTCAAATATCCTCATCGTTGAGGCCGTATCCCTGATTTGGGTCGTTTCGTCGTTTCTTTTGGCACTTGTTGAGTGCACAGGGATCTTCGGGAGTAACTGCATTACCCGCCCTGTCGTACGTTCGTCGTCAAATCTCGTAGGTTTATCCTGATCTCGGCGTGAGAGAGCGTCCGGACGCTCGCAAGCTTTACCTGGGCGCCATTTTAACTCAAAATTAAATCGCTGCAAGACATCGTTATATCGAACTTGCCGTTCATTGAGAAGGCGTTTCGTAGTGAAGAATTTGAGATTCTTGTGATCAGTCATGATAACAAATGGTTTAGCCACCGACGTCAACTCCGCCTGCCACTCTTGGAGGCATGTCACTATGGAATGCATTTCTTTGTCGTGGATAGGGTAGTTAGCTTCAGCCCCGTTCAGCCTTTTTGAGTAATAGGCTACTGGCCGGAGTCTTCCCTGCTCGTCTCTTTGAGAAAGACAGCCTCCAAGGGCATACCCAGAGCAATCTGCTTCTAGTATGGTCTCTCTTTCTGGGTCCCACTGGGCTAGTACGGGCTCCGATGCAAAGATTTCTTTCAGTTTTTCGAACGCCGCATTTTCTTCGTGTCCCCATTTCCACAATGCTGACTTCCTAGTCAAATCAGTCAGGGGAGCTGCAATCTCAGAAAATCCGTCTACAAAACACCTGTAAAAATTGGCAAAGCCTAGGAATGAACGAACCCCCTTGACGGATATGGGCGCTTCCCAGCTTTGAATGGCCTTTACTTTTTCCGGGTCAACCGTGATTCCCTTTCCGGCACGTACAATAAACCCTAGATACTTAACTTCTTGGCAAAGGAACTCGCATTTATCAATGTCTAGGTAGAGGCCAGCCTTATCTAGCCGGGTTAATATACTTCGTACTGTCTTCCAGTGATCTTCACAGATACCACTCGTGTATGCTAGTACGTCGTCCATGTAGGCTGTCGCGTCATGATCCAAATGTTCCCGTAGCTGCTCGTTAATATAACGTTGAAAAGTTGCAGGTGCATTAGCAAGTCCGAAAGGAGTAACTAGCCATTCAAACAACCCTAGGCGGCATCTGAATGCCGTAGCCCATTCATCTCCTTCTCGTATACGTATACGATGGAAAGCTGATTTTACGTCCAGCTTCGTAAACCATCGCGCCTTTGATAATTGTCTTAGTGTTTCTTTGAAGAGGGGAAGCGGATACCTGTCTGGTATCGTGATAGCGTTTAACCCACGGTAGTCCACACAAAAACGGAGCCCTCCATTAGGTTTCTTGGCAAATAGTACTGGGGCAGCTGCTGGCGAATTACTCGACCGTATCCACCCTTTTGCGGAAAGATCTGTTAGCGTCTTTCTAAGGACCAGTAATTCTTCCCTAGACATGTTATATAATGGGCCCCAGGAGGGCTGCGCTGGTTTGCCGTCTTTTGTGATGAGATTGATAGCGTGATCGAGTGAGCCTCGGAGTGGGGGTAGTTCGTCTGCTCCACTGTCGTCGGCGAATAGGTGGGCGAAGTCTTTCACCTGTTCTGGTAGTCGTTTGCGAGCTTCTCCAATGGTTAGTCGAGGCTTTGATCGAAGTGCCTTGTTGATATCCTCGAGCGACGCTCTACACACTGGTACCGATTTGAGCATATTTGTAAGTTCGCTTGCAGTTGATGCTTTCGGTCTTGGAGTGCCCTTTAGGTCGTTTCGCCAGCGTTTGGCGCTCTGTACGTACCCACCAAGCTTCCGAAGGTGAAGCTGTTGATCTTTTGAGTGTATTATGGCGTCTTGGTCTTCGAGCCACCTCTTACCAAGAATGAGCTGGTGTGTGCTACCCGGCACTACGTAAAGTAGTAATTTTGGGGTCACGAACCCATCCAAGTCCAATGAAACGTGGGTAATAAATCGAATCATGGGTTTATCTTTAGTTGAGTTCTCCGCTGTCTCTAAAGGACGAGGTTCAATTGGAAGGCGCGGTAGACCTAGTCTGATGGCAAGTTTCTCATTAATAATTCCAGTACACAAGCATCCGTTATCAATTAATGCTTGGACCATTGTCACATCATTTAACAATGCATTGACGAGAAACGGTGTAGAAACCATCTTAAATTCAGAACTATGGACCAATTTTGACTCCTGAGGGCGACTTTCCCCAGGAGTGACTAGTTTTCCGCTTGCCCGGCCGTGTAATACCCTTCGTGTTCCTCGTAGACCCCCTCATCAATGGGATCGAGCGCGACGGCGTTAGTCCTCACATTATTTCCGACCGGATTGATGGCTGGCAATACAGGACATACCCTAGTATTGCATCCCTTTCGTTCACAGCGATAGCAGCGGTTCTCGTTGCGTAGCTGCCTAATTTCATCCGGAGTTTTCCAACGAGATCGCCTATTTGGAGGGGCTTGTTGCTGTGCGTATTGGTTCAAGCCAGACTCGTTGTCTGACGTCTGTCTAGGTCGGGCCGTGTTCACTCCACCCATGATGACATCGCCTTGCCCATCGTAGGGCCTTCCTTGACTTATCCTACCCACATATCGACCCCTGTCCCTACTGATGGGTTGTTGGAAGTTCCTTGTATTATTAGCACCTCTCTCCAAATTTTCCATCTGTACTACCCGCCGTCCGCGGGTAGCAAATTCCTCAACTTGCTGAGAGACCTGCCCTACAATTCCAACCCATTCCGCGTAATTGTCTCTAGGCAGGAGGTGGTTTCCGGACAGAGCACGTCTTATGGTCTCGTTAAGGGCATTTCGAAGCATCGTGATTTTGTTCCTATCACTCCAAGCATCTCCCTCCGCTTCGGTTAGCTTGCTTGCCCAGGACGTAAAAAAAGATGACCATCTCTGATTTTCACCCATTTTCATTGCGTATAACTCATCGCAGGCTTTGTCTGAGCGTGTATCGTCTAGGTTCCCCCGATCGAGAAAGGCTATGAAATCTTCTGGGCGTCGTGTTCCACCAATGCCTCCAACCTCGAAGAAGGACCCTGATTTTGTCTTGGCCTCGCCCTTCAGCGACGTGTAAATTATTAGGAAAGCCCGAGTGTCGCTGTAACCAAAGGCGTTCCAATCCATCCTGAAGATATCGAGGACAGCTTGTCTCCAGGCAGGGTAATGTGCCCTGTTACCGTCATATTCGGGCAAACTGGTCGGGCGAAATCTTACACCCTCGGCTGGGACGGGGTCTTTTTCAATTATTACGCGTTTTTCGATGGCAATAGGACGACGTGTTAGTTCAGCCCTTAGTACGTCGATCTGCGTCTGCAACATTTGAACTCTATCATCCTCCGCTTCCGATTCACTCATGGGATCATGGTAGGTAGCCATGTCAATGTATGACGTAGGGGTTAGAAGTGAAAGACAGGACTTAGTTGGAAGTTAAGAACAAAATAAAATAGAATGAAAACTTGAAAAAAAGAGAATAATACAAATAAAAAATTTATATATAAAGATATAAAAATATCAATCACACTTTCCAAGACCAAAACAATAAAAATAAAAATAAAAATAAAAATAAAAATAAAAATAAAAATAAAAATAAAAATAAAAATAAAAATAAAAATAAAAATGGAAATTGAGCGGAAAAATAACACGACGTTAGAGAATGATGAATATAGCAAATCTTCGTATGACAATCAGAGTTAGGGAAATATTGACGCTCGTACGTCTACAAAAATTCGTTCGTTCGTTCGTTCGTTTGTGGGGAAGGGGGTGAGAAGAATCGTATGTGACAGTCGGGGGGAATTCTCAAGTTGGCTTGAGATGCACGATCAATAGTTTACGATTCTTCTAAGGAGAGAATTTGTATGTACAAGAAAGCCTTATTTATACCCGCGCTCTCCTCCCATTCGTGACCAACATTCATTCCTACAAAGCGGACAGATGTACCTGTAGGAAGTTTAGAGTTCTACGATGCTGTTCACTTCGGACAGGAAATTTGTAACTCGGCTACCTTCCACATTGTGCCTCCCGTGCCCGAAACAATCCTCCCTGTGCCCGTCTGAGTGCCGTTAACTATCTGAGTGGATGTTTCACCACACGGTCTATTGCACGGTCCTTTCATTATGTGGAACCCCGTGCCGAGGCAACCATCTCCGTGCACGTCTAAGTGCCGTAAGTAGTCCGAGCCGCGAAGTGAGTTTTCTATTAGCTGGGACCTGCTGGCGGGTGGAAATGGTGCCTGCGTTGGCCAATGTAGGCTACAGGGCTTACTATCGGTTCACCAGCCGTTACACCAACTAATTCACATAGCCGTCTCCAAAATTTACTTGTCCAATTAGTCCCTCTATTGCTAGTTAAAGCTTTTGGAAATCCATGGTAACGCCAATGACATTCTAGGAATCGTTTAGCACACGTTTCTGCATCCATTTTATCCATTGCTTCGAGTGTTACTGATTTTAACAAGCGATCAGTGATCACCATGATATTTGTTGAGCCATTTGACTTTGGTAAGTCTACCATAAAATCTATAGAAAGTTCCTGATGAAATCTGTCAGGTACGGGTAACGGTTTAAGAAGCCCTAGTTTTTGGTGTCGCCAAATTGATGATCTTCCGCATACATGGCAATTTTTGCAGAATCGCTTGACTGATTTGCTTATCCCAGGCCAAAAATATTCTCGAGCGACTTGAGCAAGCGTTGCATCCCTTCCAGGATGACCAGAGACTGCTGCTTCATGGATGTTCTGGATAAGTGCTGTTGTTAGCGGTTTGTAGAGAGGTACCCATATGTCAGGGCTCTCTCGGGACTTGGTTACTTAACTTGGAAATGGTTGGTGGGAAATCTTGGATACTTGATAATAAAGACAATATATTAACAGAAGACTAGGTTCTTGATTCTTGGGTATCTAGGTAATAGTACAAGACTGAAAGCTGGAGAGCTTTTGACATGAAGATACCTCAGCTACTTATACTTCGACACTATCTACTACAGACTACAGTAATCTAGTTCCAGCCCAATTCCTGTCGAACTCCTGAGAGTGACCTAGAATCTGATCGAAGCCCAGTGAACTGGTAAGAGTACAAAATACTATCCGGAAACATCTAGAAACTAATTGCTAGAATAGCTTAGAATGCCATCGAAGTAACTCAACACCATGAATCATCTCCACATCAGTCAGTCAGTGACACCATATACGTCCTTGGTAACGAACTACTCCAATAGTCTCATCAAATTCACACGCTGCAATAGTTGCTTTAATAGGACTAGGCTCATTTGAACCTTCTATCTGTAATTTGATGTCTTTAGGCCACACACGCTCTCCGCTTCGAACTGCATTTACTACTTGAATATATTTTTTGTCGTTTTTAATTGCTTGGTTCCACAGCTCTTGTAGATCCTCATTGACAAATATTTCATGACCTTCTGCTAGATCAGAATGGCCAACACTCAATGTTGATGCATGGACTGGCGTTAAAACCTGTCGCTCGCTGCTCAAAAGTCGAGGATCACCTTCCTTTGGTTTATCTTGATCCCTTCTTGAGAGTGCGTCCGGACGCTCACTCTCTACACCTTTCCTGTACACAAGTGTATACCTAAATCTAGATAGAAATTCAGCCCACCGAGTTTGCCTCTCTGTCAACCTTCTCGTGGTTAGAAAATACTTTAAGTTCATATGGTCACTTAGAATAGTGAAAGCCTGAGCTAAACCTCTCAATTCTGCGTCCCATTCTTTCATACTTGCTACAATAGCTAGGAGTTCTTTGTCATGAATTTCATAATTCATTTCTGCTCCGGTCAGCTTCCGAGAATAGTATGCCACTGGCTTCCATGTGGTATTTTCTTGCTTCTGTAATAAGCATCCACCAAGCGCATAACCAGAGCAGTCTGCCTCCAATTTTGTTTCACGGTCAGGATCATACTGAGCTAGAGCAGGCTCTGCAACAAACTTTACCTTGAGCAATTTAAATGCCTCATTTTGTTCGTGGCCCCACTTCCATGGTGTACCCTTACCTGTCAGAGACGTTAAGGGTGCGCAAATTCTTGAAAATCCCTTGATAAAGCCACGGTAGAAATTGGCGAACCCTAGAAATCCCCTGAGTCCTTTCGTCGTCGTTGGTGCTTCCCATTCCGATATCGCCTTAACCTTTGCTGGATCAATCTTAACCGACGAATTCTCACCATTCGAGGATATGATGAAACCTAGATATTTTGTCTCTTTAACGCTGAACTCACACTTATCAATATCTAGCCCTAGCCCGGCTTTCTGAAGCTTTTCAAGGACCAATTTTACGTGCCTTTGATGTTCTTTTTCATCTCCGTTGGTGAAGATAAGTACGTCATCTACGTAAGCAGAACAAAAATCATCCAAATATTCACGTAATGCCTCGTTGATATATCTCTGGAAAGAGGCCGGAGCACCGTTCAATCCAAATGGCATGACAAGCCATTCAAACAACCCAAATTGTGTCCGAAAAGCCGTTTTCAACTCATTGCCTTCCTTAATGCGCAACTTATGAAACGCGGCTCGTACGTCTAACTTTGTGAACCATTTAGCTCTGCTCAGTTTAGCAAGCGTTTCTTTAATTAAAGGCAACGGATAGCGATCAGCTTTTGAAATGGAATTCAAAGCACGATATTCAACACAAAATCGAAGGCCCCCACCTGGTTTCCGAACAAAAAGTACTGGGGTCCCTGCTGGTGAACTACTAGCGCGAATATAATCTTTTTCAAGTAATTCTGTCAGCGTCTTTCTTAGTACCAACAATTCATCTCTTGATATTCCATATAGGGGACCCCATGGTACTTTTTTATCGGGTTCAAGGTTAATTTTGTGATCGCAACCTTTCCGATAAGGTGGAAGTTTATCTGTTGATTCTTTGCAAAAAAGGTCTGAATATTTTTCATATTGCACAGGAAGCCTTTCCAAGTTTGTTGGTGATTTCTTTGATGGTGCAAGCGCTTTCTGAATATCTGCAAGTGTTACAGAAAATAACTGGGTGCCGCTCGTCGATTTCCTGGCTTTCCTGACTGTTGCAAGGAACACACCTGCAGACAAACTTCTGATATTCGACCCTAGCTGTAGTGCATCCATCTTCGGCTGCCGACCTTTCTCCCAAACTCTGAGTGGCTGACTGTTCACAATAGCTTCTCTGATGTCCATAAAATGATCCTTTGCGTTGTAAACAACATCTTCCTGTTCCATCCATGGTTTACCGAGTATCAGATCATGAGACAACCCTGATATTACATATGCAAATAAGGTACGCTGGTATCCGTCTATATCAAGTTCCATTTTAACCATTTCCGTGATAAGATCTTCGTGGTGGCAATATTTTGTAGCTTGGGTAAGCTTACGGGGAGTTATTTTTGTCCGAGGAAGGTTAGCTTTGCGT
Source organism: Blumeria hordei DH14 (assembly GCA_900239735.1). Taxonomy (NCBI): domain Eukaryota; kingdom Fungi; phylum Ascomycota; class Leotiomycetes; order Helotiales; family Erysiphaceae; genus Blumeria; species Blumeria hordei. The sequence goes on from OENG01000023.1 coordinate 4,807,640, forward strand.
ACTAGGGAGTTACTAACGGCGGCTAGGCATTCGCATCCATTGTCAATCAAAGTAGGTACTGAATAACTTCCATTAATTATTGTGTCTATTATAAAAGACGATCCATTCATTTTGTACTCTACGTCGGTATCTTCAATCTGATTTGATCCAACCACCATATTTGTAACTTCCTTTCCAGGCTCCTGAAAACGACTTTGTTCAGGAGCTAACCTTTTAACTCACTTCCCACCACATTGAATTCTTCAGTACTCGCATCATTTTCTATAGAAGTTAAAGCCTGAACTGTGGTTTCGGGACGTTTAGCTGGGAGTAGATGGCAGTTTGCTATTATGTGCCCTTTCCTTCCACATCGCAGACATACACCATCTGTTTTCCGTTTGTTTAACTCAGTTTGTGAAACCCACTTTGCACGGACTTTGTTGACACCGGTCATCCTTGTGTCCCCATCTAAATCCTTGTTATTGGCGATATCTCTGTTTGCTGGATGATAAGGGGGTCCTTTAGAGGTTCCTCCGAGCAGTTTACCACCAGCAATACCTCGCGTGCCGTCATCAAAATACCCAGCCTGACCGAGTAAGTACTCCTTAGTTCTTGTCATGCCAACCTCTTCAATTTCCGAACCTAGTGAAGACAGATATTCAACGAGTTCACGAAAGGTTTGTGGCTGCGAGCGACCGATCATGTGATTTCTTGTGGTTTTATTGAGTGAATTACGGAGCTGGTACATCTTATTCTTATCATCTCCCGTAGAGCTGGGGCTTCGTGTGAGCAATTGCTGAAAACGCGGTAGGTACGACGACAAGCTCTCATCCCTGAATTGTCGGCATGCATGAAATAGCGCAGCCGCCAATTGCTCTTCGTTTCTATCGCGATAGGTGTCATCCATGGCCTGTAATAATCCCAAAGCGTCCCATATTGCATCAATTGCAAGCATGTATTGAAATTGGCCGGTGATCATGTCCTTGGCAGTCCCTGTCACCGCGTGGCTATAGAGCTGCATGAAGAAATCTGATAGTTGCAGGATTTGCCGTTCCTCTACATCGCGCCGATAAATATATCGAAGTATTCCGTGGGTGGTTGCCCATTTGTTCCTATCCTTGTGATTGTAGGCTTCCGGCCACTTAAGTGGTTTTTCCTTGCCAGAGAGCTCCCTACGTTCGGGTTGATGATTGTCGTTACCTTTAGCCGATTTCGGGGGTACCTGGCCTTCACCCTGTGATTTTCCCTGCATGAGTAGCATCATTTGACTCATTTGAGATTGTAACATCTCCATTTCCCTCCTGTGATCAACGTCTCTTCTCCTCATCTCCTCGACTATCGTCTGCATGTCCATTCGTGATTTCTCTTGTGGCATCGACTCCTGGTCAGACAAACCAGATGCCATCAAGTCCGTTCCGATGTTAATTCTGTCCATATCTGGACCCGTTACTAATACTTCAAATCCCTGCGCTGATTTAAATGAGATCCTACTTTGACGACTTGATCGTCCAGAGCTAGATGCCTCGTCTGTTGATGTTGATGGTAGAGCAAACGTTGGCATCAACTTCCTGTACAACTTCAACTTGGTTAAGGTGCTTACTGATTAACACCTGTGATTATAGGATGCCCTAAGTCACTGTCAACTAGGACTGCGATATACTTAATGACGGGCAAATGATGAAGAGATACAGTTTATATTGTGACGGGAAACCCGAGTTGGTGATGATTATGTCGATTTAATAAACTGTATAAAGAGGAAAGAGAAATCTAGCTACAACTAACGGGTATTTATAACATTCAGCCCCTCAGTGATTGTCTTTACTGATTTCTTCGCCCTAGGCCGAATACTTGCCGCCCAGCCACACATTATCGAGAATCACTACGCTGTGACACTGATCTGGTCCCTTGGCTAGTAGTGCCGTATCTCCCAGTTTCCTCTATCATTTCCTTTAAGTCTTACAACATGAATCCTCAACAATACGCTTAGGTATCCACATAAGCTCAGATAACGGACAAACCGTAACACCAGGACGCACGCGTCTCCCCCATAATATTCCAGGCGAAATCCGGGTTCATTGGATCCCAAGCCACTCTGGACTCTAAGGTAACGTTCTAGCAGAAAAAGCAGCGAAAGATGCTTTGGCCATGCTGTATCCTTCCCCATCTCCGCTCACAGTTGCCTCGGCAAAAGCTTGGGTCAAGAACATACTAATAAAAGCTCACAAAGAGTATTGGGCAAAGCATGCCCCTCAGTTATATCAAGACTTGGAAATCGAGTATCCTGTGGGCTACCCCTTAGAGTTGTGACAGCCCTGCATCATAGTAATGAGTAGAGGTGCAATGACATAATGATTAGTCTGTATTACAAGGAGTTACCGGGTATGGAACGCACGGGCCAGGTGTAAATTATGTACAATTATAGATCTGTAGATGCTTTCTTTCCCTTCTGTTCCTTAGTTTAGAATCCTTTATTATAATCCGGATTTGAGTATCTGCTTGATTCGACTTTGTCATCTCCTAGCTTGTACTCTCTCCGGACCCTCACAAGAGCTATCACTACTTCGACATCATACTGCCCATATATACGCTGCTCGCTCTGGATATGGAGGTTTTGCAGCCTATCATAATTGCTTCAAACACAACCTCGCCTACATCTCAAGGATGAGGGTTTGGACAGTATTCCACGGGGTGCGTTGTATAGCCTCGTGAAGATCTAGGTGGTTAATGAGTATAATAACTGGGTCAAAAGGATGACAGTGTGTCAGAGCAGCATGTAGACAGCAGGGCGGAGACAAAGGTCAAAGAGGTGGTATTCGGGCTATAGGGTGCCATCCTACATTATGTATGAGATAGTTGCATAACCACTCGGCCAAAAGGTCAGACCAGAATCATAGAACACTAGATTCTGGTTATCTCCACATATATAGATTATACGGAAGGCAATCCTGACACTTAGCAATCCGAGAGAAATTTTCAATAAAGTTACGGTAATAGTTGCAGAACCCCAAGAAGGATTGAATGGCAGTCTTGCTAGTAGGTCTCTCCCATGCGCGAATACTTTCCAGCTTCTTCGGGTCTGGCAGGAGTCCGGAAGTGTTAACAATGAAGCCCAGAAAATTAACAGATTTTTGATTAAAGTGGCACTTCTTAATATCCAACTGCAGTCCAGCTCTGTCCAAATGCTGAAGGACCTCGCGTACTTCTGCCACGTGTTTACTTTTATCTTCAGAGTGAACAATACATCATCCATATATGCGGAAACGTAATGTGCAAGCAGATTGCCTAGGACCGAATTGATATATCTTTGGAAAGTGGCCGGGCCACCTGACAGACCAAAAGGTAACACGTGGTAGCGGTATTGACCGAATCGAGTACGAAACGTAGTCCATCCCACGGAGTCTGGATGCATCCGGATGCAGTTGAACGCATGGATGACATCTAGAATGGTGAATTTCTTAGAACCAGCCATCTTGGCTAATGTCTCGCCAATGAGGGGCAGAGGATAGCGATCTTTTCGCGTGAGTGCGTTTAATTTCCGGTAGTCTACACAAAATCGAAGGTCTCCATTCTTTTTCTTGACAAACAAGACCGGGGAATTGAATGGAGAATCGCTGGGTTCGATGAACCCGTTCGCCAAGCTCTCCTTGATGTAAGCGTGTACGGTATCTAGCTCTTTCTGATTCATTTTATAGAGGGGAGCTTGCTTGAGCTCAGGCTCGCTATCCAGATTAATCTTATGGTCGAACTCCCTATGCGGCGGCAATTCATTTGCGCGTCTTTTGGAGAAGACATGGGCAAGGTCATGATATTCAGGAGGTAATTGGGCCAACAATTGTGTCCTCTCTTCTTCTTCAGTGAGCTCCGCAATATGCGCAATCTCTGTACCGTCGCAAGCGGTTTCCATTTCTACAAACCAGCATTGGTCTTCCCCGTCAATTGTCTCAACCTCGACGGCTGAAAGCACAGGTGTGTCCATTTCGTCTAGACCCAGATCCTCCTTTTTCTTATCATAGGCTTCTTGTCGCTCCTGCAGGGTAGGCCGTGGAGTCCGAATAATTGAAGGGGTTGCCGGCGCTTCTGCTACCATTGCTGGGCATTTCAATATCTGCTTTGGCATAAAATGTGGAGATTTTCTAGCAGGAGGTTTGTTGATTTCTAGAGGGGGCAGTTCAATCAGTCGGTTACGACGGTTAGCGTCCCACTGATGATCCTTGCAGTCTTCTGGCCACAACAGCCGGTGTCGCACGTAGTCTGGGAGTACGTCATAATAGGCCAGCCACTGCCGACCGAGGATTACATTGTTCTTGTTACCAAGTGTGGTAGCAAAGAACGGCATGTTGACTCGGTGCGAGTCTATAGTCAGTGTCATCACGTAGGCATGGTGTAGAGGTCGTTATGACCCGCCGTCGAAGCCTCTGATAGGGAGTGGATGACGGAGATTGTAGAGCGTCATCTTAATCTTACTATTTCGGTACCAATCACGCAGCTTTTTACGATCTGCGAAGGCATATCCATTAGCGCCGGTATCGATGAGGGCAAAGATTGGAAATTGGGAATTGTTTTTAGTTTCAAGGGTACAATTTATAACTAGCGGCCTTCCGCCAAACAAATTTTCCAAATCAATGCCATTTACTCGATACGTGTTATTATCTAGGAAGGGGACTTCTCCTAGAGACAATCTTTTCCCTCATTGGAGCTAATGGTGAATTCCGATCCAGATGCTTCAGCTTCCTCCTTCTTCTTCGCATCCACCTCATTGACTTTAGCAGTAGGACACGCATTAGCGTAGTGACCAGTCTTGTGGCAATGGAAGCAGACGCCAGCGTTTCGGGCCAAGACTTTTGGCTCGGGTGGACCAGATGCTCTTGGAGGTGCAGTACGAGTGTGGTCCGGCGGGAGAAGTGGCTTCTTGTATCTGTCCTTGCGTTGTTGGTAGCGAGCGGCTTGATCCTCCGATTTGCGCGCTAATTGCAGGTGCGGTTCGATTTTCAAGCAGTGTTGAGACATCTCTAAGGTAGATTCAAAATCTAATCAGGCGATGACATTTTGCAACTTGGGACTCATCTTCTCACGAAGTTCGTCCATGCGGTCTTTGTCTCTAAGTTGTATTTGAGAAACGAAGGTCAAGAACTTAGTGAAGAAGGCTGAGAAGCTGTCATCCCCTTGTCGGAGTTTCTTGAAGTTGGCACGAGCTTCGGAGCGCTTCTGTCCTCGGGTCTTGCTATAGGCTCCTCGCATAACTTCGACGATGGACATTGCAACAGTGATGTGGTTGACGCTTTCTGGCTCGAGGTAGGGTTTGATGAATTCCTGTGCATCACCACCAATAAAGCCCAAGAGATAATTGATCTTGTGGTTTTCATCATCAAAGTAGATCGAATCACCGTTCAACTTGCGCTTAACAGCGTGTTCCCAGTTCTCGAATGTAGGATTATGAGAACCAGTGAAGGTGGGTGGGTTCTCAATCTTCTGGCGGTGGCGGAGTCGCTTAGCTTGTGGGTCACGGACCTCTTTGTTGCTTAGTGGTGTCTCTGAGGCTTCACAGCCGGCGTCGTCTTTCTCAAAAGTGTCATAGGCAGCAGATACTCGCACCGACTTGGATTCCTCCTTCTGCTTACCCTTGTCCTTGGCCTTGAGATCTAGAGTGACCTCTGCGAATGTAGCCTTCCATCTCCCAGCTTCCTCCGCCCAGGATTGTGCCATTTTCTCTGCCTCTGCCTTCTGCTCCAGTGTATCTCGAAGGTAGTTGCTGATGTTGTTGGCGCAATCAGCCAGGGCGGTACACATAGTCTTAAGGGTATATTTGTGACGTTCTTGATCAGTCTCCTTCTTGACTTCAGCAGCGCGGCGTTTGTTTCTCTTGTTGAAATCCTTGTCCAACATATCAACAGTGACTTTCTAATACCATGGAACATCAATCTTCGTAGTGTGGTCCTCCTCTTCCCCGGGTGCGCGGGTGATGTACACCGAGGTTGTGAAGTCTTCCTTCGGCCACTCTCCTGGCATCTTCTGCTATCCTTTATGAACGAGACAATTAGTCAATGACTGTCCAGATAATTGTGAGCGAAACGCTGTCCACAGATTACTGAGTCTGAAATTAGTATTTTACCTCTCTACTGAGGTCGCGTTGAGTTGTTTAGGGAGCTTAGTATTATGTCACGGCACAGAATAGGCACAAGTGAAAGTACAGCTTGTATGGCGATAATTCAGTCTGTGAAGCAAATACTAAGCTGGTGTCACACAGTAGATCTGGCTTGCTGGATACGTAGCAGGGATAAGTCACAAGGATAAGTAATCAGGATAGGTAACGAGGATATGACTGTGTTGTGCGATGGGAGAGTAAGAGAGGTCTATGTACACGAGAAACAACCAAATACCCAAACACTACGCACTAACCTAATATGGTACTTGGAGGACCTGCATGTCCTACTGTGACGGCCCTGCATCATAGTAATGAGTAGGGGTGCAATGACATAATGATAGGTCTGTATTATAAGGAGTTACCCGGTATGGAACGCACGGGCCAGGTGTAAATTATGTGCAGTTATAGATCTGTAGATGCTTTCTTTCCCTTCTCTTCCTTAGTTTAGAATCCTTTATATTATAATCCTAATTTGAGTATCTATTTGATTCGACTTCGTCATCTCCTAGTTCGTGCTCTCTTCGGACCCCTCACATTATTCTAAACTCATCTCCACGCCTGGGAAGGCAATATAATTTCCTGATCTCATTGAGACTGAGATTTTTTCGCAGTAAATTTTAAGAACGCAACGAAACGTACCATAACACAGTGTTGTTGTAAGAGTACTTTCAAGGAATAACTAACCACATAGGTTACCGTTGTTGGTGAAGTTTTCCTACTCTCAAATAGAAAAATCATATAAGATAAAGCCTATTTTATTATTATTTTATTTTACATTATTATACCTCATTTTTATTACTCACGCCTTTACTTACACACTCTTCAGTTCAACGTTTCAAGATGAGTGATATATATAAAAGCCCCGAGACACGTTTACCTCCACAACCTGCTTTTGATTCGGAACACGAACACTCAGATGTTAACCCAGGAGAAGATGAAATACCTACAAGAGCCGAGGTGCCACATGTCGCCTTTCGGAAAAAGAAATCACGCATTTCAGAAGTTGATCAAAGGTTAGAAGAATTGACAATGGCTCATAATGAAGTTGGAAAAAAAATGTCAGATGCCATTGTCGAAACTGCATACAAACAATTAAGTAGCTATCATGACTTGGAAATCATCAATCGGCATCAACAAGAAGAAATAGAATTACTGAAGACAAAGATGAAACAACTTGAAAAGCTTATAGAGTCTGTGAATTTAAATTCTTCTTCGACTGATTTAAATTATAATCATCGCTCATCAAGAATACAGCCTCGCTACCCTTCTAGAGTAAGACAGAAATGCGAGGATATTGAAGAGCTTGAGGAAGAAGAATGTCAGGAGAATTTTGCTCCCCAATTTAAAAAAGGGAAATCGCCGAATAGGAACATGCCTAGTGAGTACGGACATCGAGGTCCCTCAGCCGAAAGATACCGAACCAATACACCTGAAACTCAACATAAGAGAATGTCAAGACTTCGAAGTAGTGAAGAGCCAGACTTCCAAGGACCCCCATTTGCAAAATATCAAGACTCGAAAGAAAGCGTTGGACAAACATATGGAAATGTAATCTTAGGAGAGCCAGACCGAAAGATTGACCCCATCCGCGAGTTTGGAGGCTCTTGTGACTTGAAGTTTTTTGAAAATTGGTTGATACTGCTTAGAGGAAAAATAAAAGACAACGAAGGACACTGGGGATCGGACAATCGAATCATGAACTTCATCTTCGCATCTACTAAAGACGACGCACAGGAATTATTGGCTCCCTACTTCACTGGGGAAGATGAAGAAAATGACTTTGTAAATTCAGTCCAGATGGTTAACCACCTCATTTCAACCTACCGGAGTAGTACTTTACAACGTGACAGTATGGTTAAATTTGAGACCCTCCGACAGGGATCTGCTGAATCGTTCCAAGACTTTAAGACGAGATTTATTTCTTTAGCAGGAAAAGCCAAAATCCATCACTCCATGAGGAAAGATCTTTTGTATGAGAAAATGAACCGGCAGCTCAAACAAGCCGTATATACACAGCTGCATCTCTTACCCGACTTCAACTCCTTATGCCAACACGCAGAGCCTGTAGACAAGGAAAGGATCAGACTTGAAAAAAGTATAGTGAACACTCGGCAAGAGAAACTCAATTCAAGGAAACTTTACGACCCCAACTCGTCTGCAATTTACTCAGTTAACCAACCAAGCCCTCGCAAAGAGCTCAATAAGGAATTGTCGGAATTTAGAGGAGTTATATGCTACAATTGTAAAAAAGCTGGACATACCAAGTTAGAATGTCCTAGATATAACTCCAAAATAAGCCCCCCAACAGTCCAAGTTGTTGCAGTGGAAGAATCTGGGAGTGAAGTAGAGTCCGAAGGAAATTTGCCAGACCTTAATGAGTTATATGAGGGAAAAGAGGAATCCTAGACAAAGAAGCCCTTCTAGGATACCTGGTCAATATACAAGAAGTAGACCTGGGCAAATTATTTTCAGGGAAAACATATACCTTGCAGTGCTCACTTTCGTTTAACTATCAAGTTGTTGATGGTATATCTGTTCTTCCAGACACAGGCGCAAACGGATTCGCCTACATTGATTCGGAGTGCGCAACAGCGGTTGCGAAGTGGTTGGGTCAGACTCCAATTAATTTGGGTTATTCTATTCAGTCAAAAGGATTTGATGGGAAGAAAGGCCCTATAATTTCACAATACATTTTGCTGTCATTATGGATAGACAAACGGCGTTTGGACAACATACCATTCCTTATTGTGGAGTTAGGAACCCATGATATAATTCTTGGGAGTAGATGGCTGGCACACTACAATGTGATGATTGATTCACGACAACGCAAACTCGTCTGGCCGTTGAACCATCAATTAACACCCTCATTCTCATCACCAATTCGCATTCATCTGAACATTTTGTTACAAAACAAACCTACAGTACAAAATGAGCACCAAAAAGATATTGATCGCCGTGACAAATTGTTGAAAGAACAAGACAAGAATTTTCATTTTGGGGCTAATTCGAAAAAGAGGTCTGTGCATTTGAAAAAAAAAATTCACCGGAATTCCTGCAGTGCACCTCACAGTAATGAATTATCAAGCGAAGCCAACAAGAATCTTGATAATTATAACAGAAGTATAGAAACTCCTGATAATGATGGCAAATCTCATCTTGTTCACATCAAAAATGAATTACCTACTGAAACAACTACACAACCACAACACAAGCCAATACCTATGTGTCAACCCAATACATGTAAATTAATGGGAATGGATATCTGTGAAATAAGCGCCCCCGCTTTTCACTTGAATTTGATACCAGCTGATAGTATATTGTTCTCTATTAGCCTCCATGAGATCGAACAAGAGCTAGCAAATGTGGAGCAATCAGTAAATTTAGATGATTTTCAACGAGATTTAAATGAAACCATTAAGAAAATACCCTCGGACTACCACGACCTCATAGATGTTTTCTCTAAATCCGCCTCCGACAAACTCCCTCCTCACCGCACATATGACCACAATATAGTTTTAGAAGATCAGGCTCAACTAAAATCAGGTCCGTTGTACCCTATGTCTGCAGATCAGTTGAAAGCTGTGCATAAATACTTGTTAGAAAACCTCCACAAGGGATTCATTGTGTGACAGTCGGGGGGAATTCTCAAGTTGGCTTGAGATGCACGATCAATAGTTTACGATTCTTCTAAGGAGAGAATTTGTATGTACAAGAAAGCCTTATTTATACCCGCGCTCTCCTCCCATTCGTGACCAACATTCATTCCTACAAAGCGGACAGATGTACCTGTAGGAAGTTTAGAGTTCTACGATGCTGTTCACTTCGGACAGGAAATTTGTAACTCGGCTACCTTCCACATTGTGCCTCCCGTGCCCGAAACAATCCTCCCTGTGCCCGTCTGAGTGCCGTTAACTATCTGAGTGGATGTTTCACCACACGGTCTATTGCACGGTCCTTTCATTATGTGGAACCCCGTGCCGAGGCAACCATCTCCGTGCACGTCTAAGTGCCGTAAGTAGTCCGAGCCGCGAAGTGAGTTTTCTATTAGCTGGGACCTGCTGGCGGGTGGAAATGGTGCCTGCGTTGGCCAATGTAGGCTACAGGGCTTACTATCGGTTCACCAGCCGTTACAATCCCCCTCCTTTTCCTCGCTGAAGTGGGGTTAAGATGACCGCCGTTTTCGCCTGCTTCGTCGTTTCTCCATAGCGTGGGGTTCTGCTGGTCCAACATATGCACCTGCACTGTTTTCGGGAGGTCCGTCGTTTGATTCTATTTGTCCATATTTTTCTTCGTATTTGTCCAATGCTATGGTGTCTTTTATGAGCTCGATTGGCTCCCATGATGGGTTAGCCCAGCCTGTCCATTTGACTAGTGCTTGACGGAAAGTTCCCCGTCCTCGTTGTACTGTTCTTGCTCTCAGTATAGACTCCACTTCATATTCTGGTTCTTCTAGCTGATCAATCAAAGGCGGGTTTTGCGCGTCATCGCGTTTTTGGCTTGGGAATGGGTCGTCCCCTGCTCGCTTGACAAGTTCGACATGGAAACGTTTATGGAGGTTACCTGGGACATCAAGTTCTACGGTTAGTGCGTCGGGTACAGCCGTTACCCTGTATTTGGCGTGCAGCCAGGCCAATTTTTTTGAAAGTTGCGGGGTACTGATGTTTCGCAGATTTAACCAAACTTTATCCCCGACTTTAAATCTTTCCGGTTGCCTTCGAAGTCTGTTGGCATTTTCCTCATACCGTTGCTGTGCAGAAGCCATGGCTGCTTGAGCGAAGTCTTGTGCGTTCCTTAGACGTTGAATGTAATTTTCTGCTAAAACTTTACCTGGGTGACGTGATAGGTCGTTTTCTTTTGTGGGCTCTGGAAGTGGGTTGACGTCATATCCGTGTCGGAGGAAAAACGGGCTTATGCCCCCAATTGCCGAGCTTGGTCGAGCATTCAAGGCCATCTGGGCCATAGGTAGCAGTTCTGCCCAGTTACTTTGTGCGTAGCAGGTGAACGCCCTCAAGTATTTGAACATTTCCTGATTTGCACGTTCACTAGCATTTGACTGGGGGTGGTAAGCTGTGGTTAGCTGCTGCGATATTCCTAGCGATTTACAAAAGAATTTCCAGAAATGACTAAGCCAATCGCTTCCCCTGTCGCTCGTCAAAAATTTAGGAAATCCGTAGTATCTATAATATCTGTCGATAAAGATACGTGCGCAATTCTCGGCGTCCATGGTTGGCGCGGCGAACATGAATACATCCTTCCCCAGTCTATCCGTAATAACCATGACATTTGTACACCCATTTGATTCTGGCAAATCAGTGACAAAGTCAATTGTTAAATCGCTTCCTAACCTCTCAGGAACTGGGAGCGGCTTTAGGAATCCTGCTTTAGCCTCCCTCCAAACGTTGGTTCGGCCGCAAACGTCACAGTTACGTATAAATTGACGTACGTAATGTCTCATCTTAGGCCAGAACCATCGTTGTAACAGTATTCCTACCATGGTGTCCTTTCCCGGATGACCCGTAAGGTAACTGTCGTGCGTTTTTTGCATTATTGCCGTCCGCAATGGCTCATAATTTGGTACCCAAATTCGATTTTCGCGTCCTCGTAATATGTTGTCGGCCGCCACCGTACATTCTGCGATATTTGCTGTCATATCGTGAGAAATTTCCGGTGGGAACCCGCGTTCCCCTGACTGAACAGCATCTCGTGCACGTCGCCATTGCTTGTCCTCGTTAACTCCATGTTCCCATAGCCGTTGAAGTTCGTCGTCGTCAAATATCCTCATCGTTGAGGCCGTATCCCTGATTTGGGTCGTTTCGTCGTTTCTTTTGGCACTTGTTGAGTGCACAGGGATCTTCGGGAGTAACTGCATTACCCGCCCTGTCGTACGTTCGTCGTCAAATCTCGTAGGTTTATCCTGATCTCGGCGTGAGAGAGCGTCCGGACGCTCGCAAGCTTTACCTGGGCGCCATTTTAACTCAAAATTAAATCGCTGCAAGACATCGTTATATCGAACTTGCCGTTCATTGAGAAGGCGTTTCGTAGTGAAGAATTTGAGATTCTTGTGATCAGTCATGATAACAAATGGTTTAGCCACCGACGTCAACTCCGCCTGCCACTCTTGGAGGCATGTCACTATGGAATGCATTTCTTTGTCGTGGATAGGGTAGTTAGCTTCAGCCCCGTTCAGCCTTTTTGAGTAATAGGCTACTGGCCGGAGTCTTCCCTGCTCGTCTCTTTGAGAAAGACAGCCTCCAAGGGCATACCCAGAGCAATCTGCTTCTAGTATGGTCTCTCTTTCTGGGTCCCACTGGGCTAGTACGGGCTCCGATGCAAAGATTTCTTTCAGTTTTTCGAACGCCGCATTTTCTTCGTGTCCCCATTTCCACAATGCTGACTTCCTAGTCAAATCAGTCAGGGGAGCTGCAATCTCAGAAAATCCGTCTACAAAACACCTGTAAAAATTGGCAAAGCCTAGGAATGAACGAACCCCCTTGACGGATATGGGCGCTTCCCAGCTTTGAATGGCCTTTACTTTTTCCGGGTCAACCGTGATTCCCTTTCCGGCACGTACAATAAACCCTAGATACTTAACTTCTTGGCAAAGGAACTCGCATTTATCAATGTCTAGGTAGAGGCCAGCCTTATCTAGCCGGGTTAATATACTTCGTACTGTCTTCCAGTGATCTTCACAGATACCACTCGTGTATGCTAGTACGTCGTCCATGTAGGCTGTCGCGTCATGATCCAAATGTTCCCGTAGCTGCTCGTTAATATAACGTTGAAAAGTTGCAGGTGCATTAGCAAGTCCGAAAGGAGTAACTAGCCATTCAAACAACCCTAGGCGGCATCTGAATGCCGTAGCCCATTCATCTCCTTCTCGTATACGTATACGATGGAAAGCTGATTTTACGTCCAGCTTCGTAAACCATCGCGCCTTTGATAATTGTCTTAGTGTTTCTTTGAAGAGGGGAAGCGGATACCTGTCTGGTATCGTGATAGCGTTTAACCCACGGTAGTCCACACAAAAACGGAGCCCTCCATTAGGTTTCTTGGCAAATAGTACTGGGGCAGCTGCTGGCGAATTACTCGACCGTATCCACCCTTTTGCGGAAAGATCTGTTAGCGTCTTTCTAAGGACCAGTAATTCTTCCCTAGACATGTTATATAATGGGCCCCAGGAGGGCTGCGCTGGTTTGCCGTCTTTTGTGATGAGATTGATAGCGTGATCGAGTGAGCCTCGGAGTGGGGGTAGTTCGTCTGCTCCACTGTCGTCGGCGAATAGGTGGGCGAAGTCTTTCACCTGTTCTGGTAGTCGTTTGCGAGCTTCTCCAATGGTTAGTCGAGGCTTTGATCGAAGTGCCTTGTTGATATCCTCGAGCGACGCTCTACACACTGGTACCGATTTGAGCATATTTGTAAGTTCGCTTGCAGTTGATGCTTTCGGTCTTGGAGTGCCCTTTAGGTCGTTTCGCCAGCGTTTGGCGCTCTGTACGTACCCACCAAGCTTCCGAAGGTGAAGCTGTTGATCTTTTGAGTGTATTATGGCGTCTTGGTCTTCGAGCCACCTCTTACCAAGAATGAGCTGGTGTGTGCTACCCGGCACTACGTAAAGTAGTAATTTTGGGGTCACGAACCCATCCAAGTCCAATGAAACGTGGGTAATAAATCGAATCATGGGTTTATCTTTAGTTGAGTTCTCCGCTGTCTCTAAAGGACGAGGTTCAATTGGAAGGCGCGGTAGACCTAGTCTGATGGCAAGTTTCTCATTAATAATTCCAGTACACAAGCATCCGTTATCAATTAATGCTTGGACCATTGTCACATCATTTAACAATGCATTGACGAGAAACGGTGTAGAAACCATCTTAAATTCAGAACTATGGACCAATTTTGACTCCTGAGGGCGACTTTCCCCAGGAGTGACTAGTTTTCCGCTTGCCCGGCCGTGTAATACCCTTCGTGTTCCTCGTAGACCCCCTCATCAATGGGATCGAGCGCGACGGCGTTAGTCCTCACATTATTTCCGACCGGATTGATGGCTGGCAATACAGGACATACCCTAGTATTGCATCCCTTTCGTTCACAGCGATAGCAGCGGTTCTCGTTGCGTAGCTGCCTAATTTCATCCGGAGTTTTCCAACGAGATCGCCTATTTGGAGGGGCTTGTTGCTGTGCGTATTGGTTCAAGCCAGACTCGTTGTCTGACGTCTGTCTAGGTCGGGCCGTGTTCACTCCACCCATGATGACATCGCCTTGCCCATCGTAGGGCCTTCCTTGACTTATCCTACCCACATATCGACCCCTGTCCCTACTGATGGGTTGTTGGAAGTTCCTTGTATTATTAGCACCTCTCTCCAAATTTTCCATCTGTACTACCCGCCGTCCGCGGGTAGCAAATTCCTCAACTTGCTGAGAGACCTGCCCTACAATTCCAACCCATTCCGCGTAATTGTCTCTAGGCAGGAGGTGGTTTCCGGACAGAGCACGTCTTATGGTCTCGTTAAGGGCATTTCGAAGCATCGTGATTTTGTTCCTATCACTCCAAGCATCTCCCTCCGCTTCGGTTAGCTTGCTTGCCCAGGACGTAAAAAAAGATGACCATCTCTGATTTTCACCCATTTTCATTGCGTATAACTCATCGCAGGCTTTGTCTGAGCGTGTATCGTCTAGGTTCCCCGATCGAGAAAGGCTATGAAATCTTCTGGGCGTCGTGTTCCACCAATGCCTCCAACCTCGAAGAAGGACCCTGATTTTGTCTTGGCCTCGCCCTTCAGCGACGTGTAAATTATTAGGAAAGCCCGAGTGTCGCTGTAACCAAAGGCGTTCCAATCCATCCTGAAGATATCGAGGACAGCTTGTCTCCAGGCAGGGTAATGTGCCCTGTTACCGTCATATTCGGGCAAACTGGTCGGGCGAAATCTTACACCCTCGGCTGGGACGGGGTCTTTTTCAATTATTACGCGTTTTTCGATGGCAATAGGACGACGTGTTAGTTCAGCCCTTAGTACGTCGATCTGCGTCTGCAACATTTGAACTCTATCATCCTCCGCTTCCGATTCACTCATGGGATCATGGTAGGTAGCCATGTCAATGTATGACGTAGGGGTTAGAAGTGAAAGACAGGACTTAGTTGGAAGTTAAGAACAAAATAAAATAGAATGAAAACTTGAAAAAAAGAGAATAATACAAATAAAAAATTTATATATAAAGATATAAAAATATCAATCACACTTTCCAAGACCAAAACAATTTTAAAAATAAAAATAAAAATAAAAATAAAAATAAAAATAAAAATAAAAATAAAAATAAAAATAAAAATAAAAATGGAAATTGAGCGGAAAAATAACACGACGTTAGAGAATGATGAATATAGCAAATCTTCGTATGACAATCAGAGTTAGGGAAATATTGACGCTCGTACGTCTACAAAAATTCGTTCGTTCGTTCGTTCGTTTGTGGGGAAGGGGGGTGAGAAGAATCGTATGTGACAGTCGGGGGGAATTCTCAAGTTGGCTTGAGATGCACGATCAATAGTTTACGATTCTTCTAAGGAGAGAATTTGTATGTACAAGAAAGCCTTATTTATACCCGCGCTCTCCTCCCATTCGTGACCAACATTCATTCCTACAAAGCGGACAGATGTACCTGTAGGAAGTTTAGAGTTCTACGATGCTGTTCACTTCGGACAGGAAATTTGTAACTCGGCTACCTTCCACATTGTGCCTCCCGTGCCCGAAACAATCCTCCCTGTGCCCGTCTGAGTGCCGTTAACTATCTGAGTGGATGTTTCACCACACGGTCTATTGCACGGTCCTTTCATTATGTGGAACCCCGTGCCGAGGCAACCATCTCCGTGCACGTCTAAGTGCCGTAAGTAGTCCGAGCCGCGAAGTGAGTTTTCTATTAGCTGGGACCTGCTGGCGGGTGGAAATGGTGCCTGCGTTGGCCAATGTAGGCTACAGGGCTTACTATCGGTTCACCAGCCGTTACACATTGAACCTAGCCAAGCACCATTCTCAAGTCCAGTCCTATTTGTGAAGAAATCAGATGGAAGTCTCCGATTTTGTATCGACTTCCGAAAACTGAATGCCTTAACCCGAAAAGATCGATACCCGCTACCTTTAATTGATGAAACCCTCTCGCGATTAAATAAAGCAAAAATATATAGTAAACTAGATATTAGACAAGCTTTTCATAGAATTCGCATGCACCCAGACTCGGAAGAATTGACAACTTTCCGCACCAGATATGGCTCATATAAGTGCAAAGTTCACCCTTTTGGGTTGACCAATGGGCCTGCAACTTACCAAAGATACATGAATGATATTCTTCTCGATTATCTAGATGTTTTCTGTACTGCATACCTTGACGACATTTTAATCTACTCTGAGAACAAAAGTGATCATGTAGAACATGTAAGAAAGGTATTAGTAAGGCTACATCAGGCAGGATTACAAGCAGATGTAAGAAAATGCGAGTTTAATGTAACTAAAACACAATATCTGGGCTTTATTATTTCTACTGAAGGATTGATGGTAGATCCCGAAAAGATTTCTGTTGTGAAAGGCTGGCTACCTCCAAAAACAGTAAAGGGAGTCCAATCTTTCCTGGGTTTCTGTAACTTTTATCGTCGGTTTATTGCAAATTTCGGTCACATTGTCAAACCACTGGTGAATCTAACTAAAAAAGGCTTGTTTTTTGACTTTGACTTGGCTTGTCACAAAGCATTCGAAAAATTAAAAACGGCACTCACTTCAGCACCACTGCTATCTCATTATGATCCAGAGCGCCCATCTCGACTGGAAACTGATGCATCTGATGGAGTCGTAGCTGCTGTGCTTTCTCAAAAAAACGAAGACGACGTTTGGCATCCAATTGCATTCTTTTCTAAGACTATGCAGCCAGCAGAGTTAAACTACGAGGTCCATGATAAGGAAATGCTAGCCATAATACGAGGATTAGCAAATTGGAGGGCTGAGTTACAAGGTTCCCCACATAAAGTAGAAATTTTAACTGACCATCGAGCATTGGAATACTTCATGACTTCAAAAGATCTTACTGCCCGACAAGCACGATGGGCAGAAGTTCTGTCCCAGTTTTTCTTCCAAATTATTTCTCGCCCAGGTCATCAAAACGCCTCTGCAGACGCTTTATCGCGTCGAGAACAAGACTTAAATATTCAAGATAGTATTAAAAGAGAAATTCGTTACAAACCTCTATTACAGGATCAGAATTTGTCTAATGAGATCATAAAAGATTAAAATCTCTGCTATCTTGAGTCATTCAAAGTCATTGATGCCGTAATTGCCGCAAATAAAACCCACAACAGCTTAAAAGATCTACGCCAACAAGTCAACAAAAATACTAATCTTTCGATAGATGACGGCATAATTTTCTTCAAAAGTCAATTAGTAGTTCCATTGGTTGATAATATCCGCACAGAATTAATACGAGAAGTGCACGATCAATTATCTAATGCTCACGCCGGACGCAATAAAACTTACCAAGAACTCAAATCAAGATACTTCTGGAATGGTATGCGAAAAGAAGTGGAACAATACTGTCGCAACTGTCATCTTTGCCGTGTTAACCACGCAGCACGAGATAAAACTCCTGGACTACTACATCCACTGCCTGTTCCTGACCGGCCTTGGCAGCATATCTGTGTTGATTATATGGACATGCCAAGAGATAAAAAGGGTTTTGATAAGGTCGTAGTATTTATTGATCGATTATCAAAGGTTTCTGTTACCCTGCCTTGTAAAAAGGATGTTACGGCACGCGATACTGCGGACTTGTATTTTACTTATGTATACCGCTACTACGACCTCCCGGACTCTATTGTATCCGACAGAGGCGCTCAATTCATCTCAGCCTTCTGGAAATTTGTTATGGAACTACTAGGAGTAGAGTTGCGACTATCGACTGCCTACTCTCCGCAGACTGATGGGCAAACGGAAATTATGAATCAGTATATCACACATCGTCTTCGACCTTTTATCCACTACTATCAAGACAATTGGTCAGATCTCTTACCAGCTATGGACAATGCTCAGCTAACACTTCCTCACGACTCAATTGGGATGTCCCCATTTCAGCTCTCTCGTGGCTATACACCTCGAAAGTCTTATGATTGGAAAACACCGCAAAATCCCAAAAACGCACGAGAAATTCTAGCACTTGAGGATGCGAAAGCCTTTGCATCGAAATTACAAGAAACCTGGAAGGTCGGACAGGAAATCATGCACCGGAGCCAAGCTAAAATGATAGCCCAAGCCAATAAAAATCGACACGAACCTGATTTTGACATAGGCGATCGAGTCTATTTATTGACAAAAAATCTAAGACTTCAACAACCAAATACAAAACTGGCCCCTAAATTTATAGGGCCTTTTAAAATAATTTCTAAAAAGGGGTACTCTTTCAAGTTGAATACACCGAAGCAATGGTCAAACCATAATGTCTTTCACGCTCGTTTTTTGAGAAAAGCTGCTGATGATCCATTACCAGGGCAAATCCTTCCACAGCCAACCCCAATTAATATCGCAGGTGATGATGAGTGGGAAGTTGATAAAATTCTCGATGTCAAATTAATCAGAAAAAAACTTCAATATTGTGCAAAGTGGCTCGGCTGGGACGATGACCCACAGTATTATCCGGCTTCTAACTTCAAAACAGCGCCGCAAAAGATTATGGAGTATCATCTGCAATATCCACATAAACCAGGCCCGCCAAAACACCTGATGCTATGGTTAGACTCATGGAAAAACGGCTTTGATGATTATAACGAATTAGACGATGATTATCCAATGACTCCAAGCTTGAGGACAAGCTTTTTTCGGAGGGAGGGGTGATGTGACGGCCCTGCATCATAGTAATGAGTAGGGGTGCAATGACATAATGATAGGTCTGTATTATAAGGAGTTACCCGGTATGGAACGCACGGGCCAGGTGTAAATTATGTGCAGTTATAGATCTGTAGATGCTTTCTTTCCCTTCTCTTCCTTAGTTTAGAATCCTTTATATTATAATCCTAATTTGAGTATCTATTTGATTCGACTTCGTCATCTCCTAGTTCGTGCTCTCTTCGGACCCCTCACACCTACATAGTCTTAGACTCAGACAGGACAATAAAATGATTTAAAAAAAAAAAAAAATATGGTACTTGGTCCCGTGACAGTACTCCCCCTCCAAATAATGTTTGGTCTCCAAACTTAAACTCTCTAAGATCTACTTCATAATAAAATAAGTTCATCAAATTAAAAAAATCACATGGTTTATTTAGCTGGTCGTCGTTGTCTTTCTGATCGACGTAGCTGTTGCCTTGGATTTTGTGGGGGTTTTGATGCCATTTTTACCCATGCTGGCGGGCCGGGTTTATGAGGATTCCTTCTATGAAAATTTTGGAGTGCATTTTCGCAGCCTTCCAGGTCTAATTCTGGCTGCCAAGATGGCTCGTCGTTGTACTTCCACTTGATGAGATATGTCAGACCATTTTTTTCAATATCTTCGTCATGTACGTCAATTATCTTTTCAAATATCCATTTATCAGCAATATTACCATCGTCATCTCTTTGCGCGACACGCCCAGCAACGTCACGGGATTCTCTTTCGTTGAGACTCGACTGACCGGTAATCACAGGATCTGTCCATGGTCGGACTAACGAGGTATGGAAACTATTATTGATATGAATATGTTTCGGAAGCTCAACAGCAACAGCACCATTATACACCTTAAGTACTTTGTAGGGACCATCCCATTTGTCATCCCACTTTTTTTTTGGTCTATTAGTCTTCAAGTTTTTTAGACTTATCATAACTTTATCTCCCGGTGTATAAATCGGGGCCTCTGATCTCCGAGAGTTAGCATTATCCTCGTATCTTTCCTGTGACTGACGGGTGAGAGCCTGGAGTTTTGTCAGTATGCAATCAAAACGATTAGCGATCGAATCAGCTCTAAAGTATTCCTTCTTCAAAGATTCAGATAAATTAGGAGGTTTTGGATCTGGTGGCTCAACTCCTAGGCGAGGGTGATAGCCATAGTTCGCGAAAAAAGGTGATACGCCCGTTGTTTCATTTACATGATTATTTTCTGAAAATTCCGCAATTGGAAGCCAATCAACCCAATCGTCTTGAGTGAAATTGACAAAAGCTCGGAGATATTGATTCAGGGCAGAATTAACTATCTCTGTTTGACCGTCAGTCTGTGGATGGAAGGCTGAACTATGTTTCAAGGTAATAGAGAGTCGTGCATTTAGCCTGCGCCAAAACTCGGAAACAAAAGCAGAGCCACGGTCAGAGATTATGGAGTCCGGCGCACCGTGAAGCTTGTATACATTTGCAATAAAACATTCTACTAATTCAGTAGTTTCGAGGGATGTGGTAGGTATGAAATGACGCATTTTTGTTAGTCGGTCTACTACTACAAGGATATGGTGAAATATTTTGCCTTGGCGTTTACAGGGTGGTAAATCAACAACATGATCTATCGATATATCAACCCAAGCACGGATAGGAACATCGAGAGGCTTCAGGAAACCAGGAGGGGAATTGCGTGGTGTTTTAGTTCTAAAACAAAGGGCACAACCTCTAACAAAATCCGCGACAAACTTGCTCATTTTGGGCCACCAGTAAGTTCTTTGCAATAGGTCCAGGGTTTTTAAACGTCCTGGATGGCCCGCGGGTCCAGAAGAATGGTTACGGTGAACGATATTAAGACGTAAGTCTTCATGGTCGGGCGCAAAGAGTCGATCCCGAAAGTACACTAGTCCATTTATGAGCTTGAATTCTGCTTTATCTCTCCGAAGTAATCTTCCCAATGATTCTGACCACTTTCGATTCGACTTGTTCTCTAAAGATTCAACCATGCTCTTAGCAATATTATTTTCTCTGTAAGCTTCATGGATAGCATCTATCAGGGCGGGTTGAGGGGAAATTGTGGCAAGGGAATCAACGCTATTGTGTATTGAGTTAACGTGAATTGATAATGTATTTCTCAGGATATTTGGGTCCACTTTGTGATTGGGTATCATTGTGCGGAAACGCTGCTGAAGGCGCTCATCTAGGGCGCTATTTGGTTTAAGACCTGGTAGGCGACTTAGGGTATCAGGAAGTATCGCTTTTGATCCGGGGCGATAAGTGATCAAGAAATTAAACTGAGATAGGAATTCGGACCACCGTACTTGGCGTTGGTTAAGCTGTTTCGCAGTTAAGAAAGTCTGTAGGTTCTTATGGTCTGTAATAATCTCAAACGGATACTGGGCTCCGGCAAGCTCTGGGCGCCACTCCTCCAAGGCCTTGATGATGGCTAGTAATTCCTTATCATAGATGTCATAATTTGATTCAGCAGGGGTGTTTTGACGAGTAAAATGCTACCGGATAAAGTACGCCGTCATTTCCTTTTTGAAGAAGCGTTGCCCCAGAAGCCCAGTTAGAGGCATCGGTTTCAACCACAGTATGTTTATGATAATCGAAATAAGTCAGAATTGGTGCTTGGGTGAAGGAGCTTTTTAGCTTCATAAATGCATGGTCTTGATCTGCAGACCATATCCAGGGTGTATTCTTGTGTAGCAAACGAGTTAATGGTTCAATCAGACCTGAGTACCCTCGAATGAACCGTCTGTAGAAATTTGAGAAGCCAAGAAATTGTTGTAATTCCTTGATAGTAGATGGTTTTCTCCAGTTCAAGATTGCTTTAACTTTTTCAGGGTCCATGCTGAGTCCATTTGTGGAGATAATTAGCCCTAGGTATTTGGTTTGTTTTGTGTAGAACTCTGATTTCGCAATATCAATTTGTAATCCTGCATTTCCCAGCCTGCGGATTACTTCGTCTACGTGTTTAGTATGTTCGTCTCGGGTCTTTGAATAGATTAAAACGTCATCTAAATATGCGGTGCAGTACTGATCTAGCGCGTCATGCAGAATATGATTAATATAGTTTTGAAATGTTGCGGGTGCATTGCATAAGCCAAATGGTGTAACCAGCATTTCATACAATCCGAACCGCGTAGTAAATGCTGTCATCCACTCATATCCTTCGGCGATACGGATGCGATTAAAAGCAGCAATGACATCCAGTTTAGTGTAGAACTGGGCGCCCGCTATCGAGTCCAGTGTTTCTCGAATTAGAGGAAGCGGGTATCGGTTTTTTATGGTAATATCATTGAGACCGCGATAATCCTGACAGATTCTTACGCCTCCAGATGGTTTGGGGACAAGAAGGAGAGGGGCAGCGGCGGGCGAGGAGGATTCCCGAATGAATCCTTTTTCCAGCATCTCATTAATCCATTTTTTAATACAGAGAAGTTCCGCCGGAGAGAATGGTCGGTTTTTACGGTGAGGTACCTGCTTACCTGGCATAATATCAATTTTATGATCCCAGAATCGGTGCGGCGGCAATGTGTTTGCATTCTTTGGCAAAAAATGCGCTGCATGATGTCGAAATTCTAGTGGCAATTTTTTCTTTATGTGATCAATCGTTAATTCAGGTTTTAATTCAAGGAACTTATCAATGTCTGTTTGGTCCACTTTTCTGCGTAAAAATTCTGAACAGACACGCCTATTACCACTTTTTAGGTTTGAAAAATTATCACCTTTATTGTCGTTATCATGGCAGCTCTGAACGGTAGAATTAGGTGAACATTGAAAGTGGAAGTCTGAACTGGGATGTAACTGTCTCCATGGAAGGCAGTAATGTTGGCAGTAAGGGGAGGCAAAAGTGAGGGTCATATAGTTCCAATCACAAATAGGATTGTGCAATCGCAGCCAAGGAATTCCTAAAATGATTGGGTTGCATTTGCTTAGGTTTGTAACAAAAAAGACGAGAATTTCTGAATGACTGCCGATATGTAACCGAAAAGTAAAATAACGAGTGATGGCAGCCTGCGTGCTACCATCAGCCAGGCGCACTGAGCGTGGACTCAATAAAGGCTTAGTTTGAATTCCAAAACGCTTAACAATAGACTCTTCATCCGCAAACGCCATAGCTGTACAGCCGCTATCAATTAAACTAGTAGTATGAAATCTTACTGGATCACGAATGCGCGGATTGGAGAGGTGAGAATCAAGAAGCATTGAATTACTTGAGCTTATGGAGCACAGCTCCAGCGGTGAGTTATCTAGTAATACTTCTCGAATAGACTCATCTTCATCCTCATACAAATTAAACCCTTGACAGCGACTTAAGGCAAGGGTTTGTCTTTTAACTCCTGCTCGTAGATTGGAATTGGATTATCATTATTCTTAAAATCTTTAGATTCTGTATCAAAATTAGAATCATCTAGCGCCCGAATTCTGGAAGGAATTGATGTATGAAAATACTGAGGTTGAAAATTATGTGAGAATTGCTGAGGGAAAGGTTGCATCGAATTATAGTACATATTGGGCATCTGTACAGGTTGTGGATTAAAGAGCGGAAAACTTCTTTTACTGTACAATGTACGAGGATTGGGAGTAACGGGTTGCGGTCGATTATTTGGGCCCCCGGGCATCGACTGGTTGGTGCCTCGTTTCGGCATCGGTATTGGGTCGAATTTTCGATGGTGATCTTTAGAATAATGTCCTTTTTCACCACAGGCAACACACAAGCCGTTTTCTATACGATGTTTTCGTTCGGCGCTTGACAATTTCATCCTGCTTAAGTCCATAGGGTCCCCAAAATCAGCTGACGGTAGGTTAATCGAGGAATTATTTTCATTCTGGTGGACTATATTGGGAGTCTGAAGCTTTGCTATATGGTCCTGTTGTTGAAGATTACGGGCAATATTATTGACCATTTCACTCCAGCCAGCATAGTCATCAGCTCTAGGTAGAATGACTTGATTATCAATTACACTACTGAATTTTTTATTAAGCCGTTTTCGGAGCATGTCGACTTTGGTACGGTCATCATATTTAGCTCTTTCGGCGTAGTGGTCAAAATCAGCCTTAAAATCACCATAAGCACGTCTATCCTGAGAAAGGGTGTCCAGCGCGTTTTTGGCTGACTGAGTACTGTCTAGTAATATATACCGGTTATCGAGTACTTGCCATAAGATTGCAGAGGTTTCCCATGGCCATTGTTTTGTGTCTCCTGGATAAAAATTCATTATTCGTACGCCATCTTGAACCGCGTCCCATGCTTTTCCCGTGAGTTGACTCGTGATGTAAGATATTTGATGAAAACAATCTGGGAAACATTTTTCATCAATTAGCAGTACTTGTTGCATTTGAGTCTTCCAACGCTCATACATCACCTGCCGCTTTTCGGTGTCTTGTTGTAAGCCGCTGAACTTTTCAGGGTCTGATCTAGAGCGACGGGGTATACTGGATTCGCCGTCCTTGATGGTCGAGGTCTTAATATCCAACAAATTGACTTTTGTATGAAGATCATTTTTTTCACTATTTAATTTTATGATCTGATCATTCAATTGGGACACCCTGTCAATGTCAACTGAGCGCTGTGCATTTAATTTGGCAACTCTCGTATTCAGGTTGCTGATGTCAGTAAGTCGGGAATCAAGTTGCTGATTCTTTGTTGTGATAGTCTGATTTAAGTTAAGCACCTCTTGGTGTGCGAGGCCAATCGAGCTTTGTTGTTCTGCAGTTTGATGACGTAATTGTGTCAATTCCACATTGAGCTCAGAAATCCTAGTCTCCCTTGCATCTAATTGTGCCTTTAAAGCACCAAACCCGGAATCAAAACAACTGAGTAAACTACAAAACATCACCTTCTCGGGGTTACTAGTGGTGGAGGCTATTGCACTAAGTAGGGGGACGGGATTTAAATCCTCTGGGAACTGGTATCCCTCAACTGCGGTGATTAGATTCGGCCAGCTTTGTCGGAATGCCGTAACAATCTGGGAGTTCTGGGAATTGGAAGCCATGCTGGAAAAAAAAAATTTAAAAAAAAATTGGTAAAACTGTTTTGTTTTTTTTTTTTTTTTTTTTTTTTTTGAGATTTGAGATTTGATGTGGCGAGACACAATATATAGATCGCACAAAATGTCACACAGTAGATCTGGCTTGCTGGATACGTAGCAGGGATAAGTCACAAGGATAAGTAATCAGGATAGGTAACGAGGATATGACTGTGTTGTGCGATGGGAGAGTAAGAGAGGTCTATGTACACGAGAAACAACCAAATACCCAAACACTACGCACTAACCTAATATGGTACTTGGTCCCGTGACAGCTGGAGAGGTATGGAAAAGAACAGAATCTAATTACAAAATGCCCTGAGGCTATTCCTATTCGGGCGGGTTTCCACTAAATTGCCGCACACGTACTCCTTCCCGTATCAGCCATCAATCTCCCATCCTCCCTCTACGTAATTGTATATCATGACAGAGCAGAATGCCCTGCCGTGACACTTGAGACTAGATGTAACTTGCTTTTCTATTCATACAGGGTATCATCTATATAAAATCTCTTATGGGGTGTAAAAGTACAATTGTCAAAATGAGTGGGGTTAGATCCCTGTACATATTGCCTTAATTGGTATGGTCTTCATGCAGGCCCATGTCTAGTTACTCGACTAGTTATGCAAGCAAGGGGTACTATCCAATGATATTCCATGAAAGTCTAAATTATGGGGATGGTTTTAAACTCTAAATGAAAGGTAAGTGGGTTCTCATTAAAATATTAAAATATTAAAAAATAAATTGATACTATCTGAAATTACACAACTATTTCAGAAATAATTGCTCTGTATTGCAAAAGTATACATCAAAGCCCTCAGTATGGCTCGCAACTAAAATGAAACCGTTCTACATATTTTGTATTAGTGTGCTCCATCCTAATACTTTGTGTACCCTCCATTTGCCTTTATCACTGCTTCATATCTTTTGCGCTTGTTACACGCACTTGACGGAGGCTTCTTCCGAGAAATGAATCTTCTGTATCCTCTTTGTTTGAGGGCATTAGAAATTAAACGCTCACTGCATCCCAAGTGGCTGAAGGGTCCCATCGCTAGTTCCAAATAGCACATCTGTCGATTTTCAGAAGATTCCCAGACAAAAGCCTGAAGCTCATCAACTTGTTCCGCGCTTAATATAGGCAAGCGTCCTTTGCGAGGTTTAGGATTTGCAGTCTCTCGAGCACATGCATATTGCACTTGCCTTCTTGTGAAGCCAAGTTCGTCAGACATATGTTGTAATGTAAAGCCAAGTCTTCTTAATGCTCTTATTTCAATACATTGATCGCGAGTTAGATGCCTGCAAACATCTCAAGGCACTGTATTATTGGTATTCCGTAGGGTACAAGTTGGTTACAAGTACGTTATAGATGTGGAGGATAGTAGTGATTCCTAGGAGTAGGAGGTATAAATCAGCATGAGGTATAGGGTTCACTGAAGAGGTAAAGGTAAAGTAAGTAAAGGGTGAGGATGATACAATAACGGCGGTCTTCTTTAGAGAAGAGATAAGTAGGTGAACAATAGGTATGAGTATTGTCACAGTTCCAAAATAGAAAGCAAATGGGCATTTGTATGATTGAAAGGTAAAGCTATAATTCATCTATGGAGAAGTAAACTACCTGCAAGTCTCCCCGTGCTACTTATACACATCCAGAGGTATCTAAATATAGTCTACGTCCACAGTGGCAATAATACTAGCTTAAGGTTTGTTCTGCCACACGGGTAGCGCTTCCGATATCCTTGGCACTATCCTTTACGTAGTCTCAGTGGCGATTTTGTATCTATTTTAGTTAGCTGAGAATCCTACGAGTGATAGAACATGAAGGTTGCCTTCGATAGCCATCAAAGGCTACAGGAATTATCGGCTCACAAGCCGTCACAAGTATAAACAGAAGACGTTGTGTGAAGAAGAATACTTCTTCACGCTGGGTATATATTTACATCAGATAATAGGACAGCCCTAAGCACTGTCTCGAACAGTGATACTACGTAATTCCTATGAAATGACCCTATTTTTTTTTTTTGGTCCTAAGCTAAAGCTATTTTATCCACAATGGGTCAAGGACCGGTGGAGCTGGCAGGGTTCCCTGTAATCTTTCCTACAGCCTAACTCGTTCCAACCTCGTGAATCGCTGCTAAAAGTGCAGCTGATTGAACTGAAACGAAAAATCAAGAAAATCAAAACAACTCCGAAAACCAGAAGATTCCTCCATATTGGACCCAAGCAATGTGCTCCTCACACATTCCCTCGTCTGTCACACCTTCCAAATGACAAATTTGCCCATTCTCTGCTGAGAGCAAAAGATGGGTTAGCAGGCACCTTTGATTCAGCCGGTATCCTGCTATTGGTTAGTAGATGCCCCAAAAGGGGACATCATCGAGGTCGCTGTATCCTCAAACTTCTTCTTCAGGTTCCAGTGCTCCGTAACCTGTTGCCTCGGCCATCGAGACATCCTTCCCCGCGGCGATGATAGCCTCTTCGGCCCTTTCGGCTGCAGCCCTAGCTCGTGCCACCTTTGTGAACTCCACTTGTTCAATTTGGCGGATCCGCACGAGCTGCTCTTTGGTCACCAGTCCAGATTTTCTGGGTCTGACTTTGCAGTCCCGAGAATCCGATCGGTGGGGTCCCCCACAGTTGCGACAGCGTGTGAGGGCCTTGCACTGTTTCGGAGTGCATATTTGATCCGCAGTTCCAGCAAGCTGGAGCGCGGGAGCAGCCACGTGTGGCGTGGAAGCCCAAACAGCGTTTACACTGTTCAATTTGTCGACGAGGCTTGTGAGAGGTAGCCTTACCAGAGTCGTCGAAGAGACGGAAGCCCGCACGAGGGGCGTCGTCTCGGGAAACGACCCTATATTCCTGAGTATGTCCTAATTGTTTAGGAACTCAATCTAACACCGCGTTGTGTTTTGGCATGGAACTCCCCATAAGATACCATCCTAGCTTCTACTTTGTTTATCCATGAAAGAACATTGGTTTCTGAAGCAGAATTTTCGAGAGACATTGTTTGCCAGAATAGTGTGACGGTCTTAAAGTGGCGTTTTATTCAAACTGAACTCAGAGCTAGATACAAATGAAAATCTTAAAGTAACGAGAAGAGACATGACTGAAAGCCGCCTATTTATTTACAAGACTATGATCTCGTTCCCTCATTTCATACCATTCTCAAAATAGATCATGACCTGTCCTCCGACAAACACCAGCATCTCCGTCTATTTTAATTTAGCTTCATTTTAATGTTAGCAATTTTAGTTATTAAAATAGTTATGATGCATGTGGCTTAGATGACTCACGACTGGTGTTCGAGTCGTCCTGTCTGCAATCTAAATTTGTCATTTAAGAGTAGATTTGCATGAACTGAGCCAAGGCCTATACTTGGGTCTATTGAGTCGTGGAGGGGTTCATGCCATGTATGGTGTTTAACATGGTTGGAAGAGTTCAAGCCTTATTTGTTAGGCAGCAGCCTAATAATAACCAGGTATGAGCCTGTGACAAATAGAGGATGAATTGATAGTGGTGTTGATGATGAATGGTTGTGCAGTCGAAAATGTCGTTGAAAATGTGTTTCTCTAAGCAATTGTTAGAACAAGATGATTGGACCATACTTCATGACGAGCAGGGTAATCAGGAGAGACACACTAACCTATTACGAGCTAGCCCAGCTGCACCTACAGGGCTAATCCCTTAAACAACCCAGTTTCAAGATTAACCTTTATGTTCCTAGAGGCATAGTAAGTACAGTATTCCTTATCTTGCGCCCGAACTCCGACATGACAACATTACATAAGCATTACTATTTATGATAGCCTCGTACTAACCTAGAGGTCTATCAATCCGGGATCCTCAACTTCATCATGATGGTTTAGTCTGTGAAAAGTCATGTTACTCCCCTAATTACAACAACACGTAGGTCTTGCTGATGAAGAGCTAGAAAAGAGATAAATGGTCTTCCCGAAGAAGTGATAGGTAAACAAATGTATTGTAAAGGTAATTATTGTGGTTATGAGCAATGCGGAAGCTATACAACTGAGTAGTGCTGGAGCGGGTAATGTTATTAGCTGTGGGTGACAGTGAATAGACTTATACAATATTGTGCTGTAAGGATATGAACAGAAAGTGTAAGAATAAACCTGTGTCATTTTTTTGTGGGTACACCTAGGAGATTATATACATGCTCGCTTAACTGATACACTAGTGATATTGTACTGTGGCCTATGGCCTCACGCGATGCCCTAATCTAGACTACTCTGTTATCGCACATCATAACAGTAATTGAAGAAGATGTTGTGTGAAGAAAATTTACTTCTTCACGCCAAATACTTATATACATAAAATTACCAAATAGCGCATAGCACAGAGTCTCTATGCCAAACAATCTACTACGGATCACCTTATGAAACCGGCCTAATTTTATCAGTCTTCCTTGCTCATTTTAGAAATGCATTGAACAACACTTTTTGTTTTAACTAAGCCTTCCCCATGACTTTTCATATTACCCTGTGCCCCAATGATCTATAAAAGATACCAGAGGATTGAACTTTGATGAACACCCCTCTTTTGAGTAGACTGTGTTGAAATATGATATATCTTGGAATGCCAAGGATAACTCATATGTAAGTCCGGCTAATTAGTCTATCAAATTCCCCATCCTATATCATTGTCATCATTACATCCCGCACGGAAAGTTTAATGCATATTGGCATTTATTTCACACTAGCATTCCATCAGATGATTATGTCTCAAATGCAGGTTATAGTTTTCTTGGATCCATTACCGACACACATGTATTTAGCTTTATATTCCTGGCTCATATATCTGTACGCATATAGATTTACATCTACAGGGATCATAACTTATGATCCATGGAGATTGATAAGCACTGGTCAAAAACCACAGTTGATAAGATATGCACATATGCAATCTCACTCTTATCATCTCAGTTTTACTCAGAACTATACATCTCAATACACTTGTTTCCAGTCAATTCTTCCTTCTACAACTTCATAAAAGACTTACTATATCAGTCTAACCGCTGACACTGATTCTGCTATAACCTCCATATTCGCTCAAGCTCATAACTTTAACAGACTGTATACTTCTTTTTATCTTGATTTTTGAAAAGAAGCATCCTGAAAAGGTTCTGTATTGTTGACAAAAGCCGATAGGCTTGGCTAGTCACAAAATCGGGCAGGTGGTTTGCGGGTTCTTTTGATACGGGCTAGTATGTCTTTTGCTTCATTTACATCATGTTCTTTTTCTTTAATTTGTTCTTGCAAACTTGAAGGATCGTCAATAGAGTTGCGGAAGTAAGGTTTTACCGAGGTTGATCGAAAGCTTGTTTGGTCTGAGTGTAACTGAACTTTGCATGTTTCTTTTTCTATGTTTATTAACTTGAAAGAACCATGCCACTCCCAAAGATGACTTGCATTTCCTTCTCTCCACACCAGGACATCAGAGTTGGCAGGCAAATTATGAACTGGCTCAACGTTAGGTCTGTTGAAGCTTTGTCGTTGAGTGATAGAGATGAGATAGAGGTTTATGGGTCACGATGTATGAGATTACTGAGTGTGGATGTTAAAGTTCCTTACTCTTGTTGTTATACTAGTTAGGGTTGGTTTCTCCTTGTGTTCTATGTACAAGAGGGATGTCTACATCTACAAGTGGGCCAGATTGCTTAGGTCTAGCTAGCGGCTTTCGCCGTTCCTTTCCTTCTCCCCCGCATGGCATCACGTGCTATACAACTACTGCTCACCATGAAGTCCGAGGATGAAAAGCGTTAGATTACAACAAGGTCTATTTCTTTCACTCAAAGCACTGTTTACTTATTTTTCTGCCCAAAACTTTCTTATCTCATTCATAGCTTTTTGGATAGCCATTGAGCATTAGATTACTGAAGGATTGGGAGGGTCTAAAGTAATCATTCGCGGGTATGCTCCAAAAACTAGCAAAGTTGGAACTAGGCTATTGGGTCCAGCAGTGTCATTGATGGCTTTTAT
The DNA here is from genome assembly GCA_900239735.1 of Blumeria hordei DH14. Lineage (NCBI taxonomy): Eukaryota > Fungi > Ascomycota > Leotiomycetes > Helotiales > Erysiphaceae > Blumeria > Blumeria hordei. The sequence continues at coordinate 4,838,647 of OENG01000023.1, forward strand.
CGCCATTTGGAGCATGAATTCTTTACCAATCTTGACTCCAGATAGTTTTTGAGATATTGTTTTATAAATTTGTTGTATGAGAAAGTGATAGCGCTCCACTATCCCAATAGATCAATGTGCCTCGACAGATACATTCTTGACAGAAATTGCCATCAAAGCAGCGCTTTGGTGAAACTCTTTTGCAGTGAATTTAGTGCCAGCTATTAAAATTCTGGATTGGAACGTACAAGCTGTTGTCATTTATTAATACAAAAAATAACTATCAACTCAAGGAAAGTTTACAGGAGAATTTTCCTTGACTACAGCTAATTGAGCTAGTCCATATTAGTCATTTAAACCGCAAATCTCACAGAAGCTAAGACTAGCCCCTGGTGATATACAAACTACTTTTAACACCAGTATCTGTAACAATATAGTCAGGAGGTCCAATGTACACGTCTATCCAGCAGGCCTCAACTCCCTGCCATGTACTAATCAACTGCCCGGGAAGACTGTGATTGTCATTGTAGTTGTGCACAAAGCCTTGGTGAACCTTCTGAAGCTTATTGATAACCATTTCTAGGCACTTAGACATGTCTTTCTCTGGATGAGCCTCTATCGTAGTCTTTGAAATCGTTGAGCGCCATTCCAAAAGGTAAGCTTGGTAGTTTTCAGACGTGTGGAAGTAAGATCGCGTCTTGTTAACCATTTCATCTAAGCTAAGATTCTGGCAAGCTAGGTGCTGGTAGTATAAATCTTGGGTTTTATCCTTAAGCATGGTAGAGTAAACTGTACCACATAATTCAGGTGTAACTCCAACTGTGTCACACATGTCGTAAAATATCCTGAGCTTTGCATCCAACACATCATAATGATTGCCGTCAAACTTCTTATTTGAATCACCGTAAAGCTTCCCAAGATCCATAAGTACATTTATTATGCTTGTTCTTGTGTGTGTTTGGCTAAAATTGTTACGTAGTTGAGAGAAATCTGATGGTTGAGAGGTTTGGTTGAATATCAGGGGGCAAGCTTGTTGTAGATATGATCCCAAATTAAGGGCAGTAACGTTTTCAGCGAGGGGCTCCAGTTTAGGAACTGAGGCAGGTTGTGTTGTGAAAGTGTACACTGTGTGACAGAGATATGTAGAGAAGATATTATTGTTGATAATAATATGGCTCGTATATGATACTGTCTAACTAAAATGTGTAGTGAAAAGTGTTATGTACATGCTTTTGTCAAACAGACCCATTACGCAAACGCCAAGGCTATGAATACGTGATTCGGATTCATAACACTCCCCCTCACTGTGTACAGTGTTAAAAGTAATACATGGAAAACTAGAATTATTACAATCATTCAATTCGAACTGTTGATACGGGCTTGGTAAGAGAGTCAGCTTGTTGTTTACCTGTCGGTATATAGTGTATATCAATTAGCCCACGATGATATTGCTGTCGGCAATAGTGGTTCCGAACGTTTACATGACGTGAGCGTTTGTGATTGTCATGGTTCTTTGTTAATGAAATGGCAGCCTGATTATCTACGAAAATACTAGTGCAATTTGATCCTTTTATTCGCTCACTGAGTCCGATTTCTTCGAGAATATTGCGAGTCCATGTAACTTGTCGTGTGGTCTCAGTGAGTGCAAGGTATTCAGCTTCCGTGCTAGACAATACAACATCTCGCTGTAGATGAGATCTCCAATAAATTGGACCTCCGAGTCTTATAAGAGATCCAGTTGTTGAGCGTGCTGTGGAGGGATCCCCTGCAAAGTCTGAGTCCGAGAATGCCTCTAGAACAGGACTTTGGTCTTTGGTGAAGATAAGACCGGAGTCAGGATCTTTGGAGATATATCTTAGTACGTGCCTCGCAGCGGTTAGGTGCTCTTCAGACGGATTAGTAAGAAATCGGGATAGGTGATTTGTCGCAAATGATATATCTGGGCGTGTTTGATTTGACAAGTACTGAAGACCTCCCACAATCTGATTGAAAATTGTTACGCGCTCAGCCGAAATTGGCTCAGATGATGGTTCCATTCGTCGTTCCATGGGAGTAGTCGCTGGCTTGCAGTCAGCAAGCCCATGTCTCGATAGTAATTCACGCGCATATGAACCTTGAGAAAGCTTTAGATTTTCCCCCTCGTGACTGACAAATATTCCTAGGAACTGATCACTTGTGACGATCTTAAAATCAAACTTTTCCTTTAGAGCTCTTGCAAGGCCGACAATCTTCTTCTTATCTGGGCCAAGAATTTGAAAATCATCCACATGAAGTATGACAAATAGATCTTTCTCTTTGTTAGAAAAGAGGCAGACATCAGATTCCGTAGCTTCGAGTCCCTGGTTATGTAGCTCCGATTTTGCGTTATCATGCCATAAAGCCGCAGCTTGCTTGAGACCATAGAGCCCTTTCTCAAGTCTTATTACTTTATCTTTTTGCTCGAATCCCTGAGGCATATGTATGAAGAGTACAACGTCTAGGTTTGGATTGAGAAAAGCTGCTGGGATGTCACCTTGGATTCTATGCCATCCAAGATGATGACCAAGGGCCAGAAGAAGTCTTGTTGTCTCAGCTCTAGGCGTGGGAGCGAATGTATCAAAGTAGTCCAGACCTTTTAGTTGTGTAAATCCTCGTGCAGTCCATCGTGCTTTGTACTTATCTAAAGAGCCATCTGCATTGGTTTTACGTTTGAATACCCACTTTCCAGTAAGCATATTTCGATCTCTAGGAACCTCTTTACGATCTACAATGATAGCAGTGCCGGTGGAGATTAGAGATTGCATCTCTGATTCGGCAGCTTCCATCCACATGTCTGCATCTGATCTCGTCATCGCTTCTGTCCATGATTTTGGATCAGTGTAGGCTGAGTGTATTTTGACGGATCTCCCAGAGTTAAGACGTTTGTAATCATGGCGTTTAACTGTACGTCCGCGACTAGTTATCATTGTTGAACTGGGAGGAGAAGATGGGGGGCTTGGTGAATGGATGCGCTTTTTGCCAGAGTAAGATGGAGGGAAAAAAGGAGTCATTAAAGTATCATAGTTAACCTCATCTTCTTGCTGCAGATGATCATTTTCTACGGAGCTTATAGGGACCAGATTACTTGTAGGTAGAGGCTCTAGGCTTGAAGAGTGTCTTCTTTTCTGGCCTACGTAAGTTGGGGGCTCAAAAGGTGTCATTGAGGTATCATAAATATTATGGCTGTGCTCATGATCACTAGGGTCATCATTCTGTGATGCATGGTCCTCGTATTTTTCTGTATTCTCTGGCTCCCCCTGGCTGGACGATTCATGAATTTCTGGCTCCCCCTCAAGCGGTTGTTCATCAATAGAGCTCTCAGGTAAAGGACTGGGAGGCAACGGTGTTGATGGGGATGGCGTTAAATTTGATGAAGGCGTTGGTGGAGGTATTAGATCATTCTCCGTGGTACCTGGGTAGTAAAATCCAAGACCACCCCCTGAATGATACTCAAGAGGTGTTGATTCATTGAGCTTTGCCATAGTGGGCCCATACATGCAGTTTTCGTAGAAAGAGGCATGAGGGGTGTTGAAAACTTTCCAAGACCATTCATGTTGTGGCGTTTTGTGCGGGGAGAGAATGATAGCATTCTTAGTTGTATTGGCTTGGAAACCAACAAACCATCCTATTTGTGCTCTTGGGTCAAATTTACCACCTTTTTCTGGCTTATTCAATGTTCGGTAGGCTTTACAGCCAAAACGTGGGAGACATCTGAAATCTAGCAATTTATGATGAGCAATATTGAGGCCCTTATTGAAGTGTAAGATAGGTACGTCACTGGTGGAGAGATTGTAAATGTGATTAGTCAGATAAATTGCATGATTAATTGCCCAAAACCAAAAACAAACTGGCATACCAGCATCAATTAATAAACAGCGTGCCCGAGTAATGATGACTTTGTTGGCTGCCTCCGCCACCCCGTTTTGCTCTGGTGTGTATGGAGAAGAAATATCTTGACGTATGCCTTTTTCTCGAGCAATGGTCTGCCACCGCGTGTTTTTTTGAATCTCGGTTCCTCCATCAGAAAAACAAATGCGAATAGTTTTGCCATACTGATTTTTTATTGCTGATACCCATTCAATAAGCTGATCCGGTATTTCGTCTTTCTTAACAGCACCAAACCACCATCTCATACGTGTAGTGGCATCTGTAATGATAACGGCATAAGCTTGATTGTAAATATTAGGGTCTATGGGTCCTACCATATCAACAAAGACTTCATCCAGGGGCTCAAAGGGAATAGGACGAGGTTCTCGAACTACGGTGCGCTGTGCTTTACTGAGATGACAAGCCTCACAGTGTGAGAGATCGCTAGTGTCTAGTGCGCCCAGTCCTTGAGCGAAGTTCTTCGTTTTGGACATTATCAAAGGCCCGACATGGCCAAGGCGTTGATGCCATCTGTCAGCGGATGAGCATTTCGTTAGTTTGGAAATTGCTGGCTTCGCAAGCAGAGGTGCAGCTAGTTTGATTGAGTTGGAGCTATGAGGCGAGGTATCTGAGAGTGGGACTATAATGGAGATATCACTTATAGTAGCAAGCCGAGCTACTGGAGTTTGGCGACCGTTGACACTTCGGATGAGAAGACCAGCTTTACGATCCTCCGAAATTTTGGCAAGACGAAAAGCCCGACCTGCTGAGATCAGGTTGATAGAAGATTTTGGAGAATAAAGTGCGTCACCAAGAAGTAAGTCTAATTTTCCAATTTTGATGAGCGCTGTACCCGCATAGTTGAGAGAAGTTTTATCGATAGCTTGGTCAAAGGTGAAGGGGGTTTCAAGTTTATTTAAACTAGAAAATGCCGAGCGTTTGTTGATAAAATGATTTGACGCACCTGAGTCCCATATAAATGAGTCTCTTGTTATTGAAATACCAGATGCGCTAGCTGCTCGTATGAGGGACGGTGGAAACACTGTCATAGCTAAAGGAGAACTATCATCATTTTCATAGTCTTGAGCTATCACGGCATTAGAGTGTCCACTATGTTCCTTGTACCTATTTTTAAGAACCCCTCGGAGCTCAGGATGTTGAACTCGGCATTCTTTATTGGTATGATTTAACTTTGGATGAATGTAGCACAGGTCGTCGTCTCTACGGCCAATTGACAGAGCTGCCACTTTGACATATTGTGGTTGGGCATGACGGTCACCTGAAACAGATCGTAACGTTGCCATCATCTGATCAAGCGATGCATATGTCTGATTATCTCTATCTACGGCTCCCGTTGCTCTCCAAGTTTCCAGCCAATCGATATGGGATGTTCCTTCAAAGAACATCATCGACGCCATTCCATCTGTAATACCGTATTTTGTGGAGTTCTTCACAGTTGTCTCTAGGTTTGCAGCGGCATTACGGAAATTTGAGAGATTTTGTTGAAACTCGTTACAGTAGTGCGTTGCGCTTGAGGTAAGCTTGGTATTCATCAGTTTATTGAAGGATGTTCGATATGGAATGGCGGAAGATGGTTTGTGGGTATTGGCGATCATGTTATAGAGCTGCAGAGCTGTCTGTGTATCAGTTGACTCTGGTCTAATACTTTGGTCAATTCTTCGTAAAATTATTCCGTATGCATGTAGATCCTTCGTTTTCCATGCTTCATATTGATCAAGATATTTTTCAAGGCAAGAAGGATCTTTGATAGATTCTGCGCTATCTGGTGCAGATGGTGCAATTTTAGGACGAATACCGTCAATGTTGTGAAAGACGAACCCTACCAGATCTTCTTGTGCGAGGGCACTTCGAAGATCCGACGACCAAGTTAGAAATGGTATGCCGGACCTCAGAATTATTGACCTGGTATCATCTTTGTAAGTGGACATCCTGAGCAAGAGAATGGTAATGCTAAATGAGAATGATTAACGTTAGATATTGGAAAAAGTCTTTTGATTCTTTCGAGAGAAGGGAAACTAGGGAATGGGATGTTGATAATCCCGGGATTTGAGAAGATAATGGATGTTGATAATCCACGGATTGCTGTACGCTACTACCGGGCTCTAACCTGTTGTGAAAGTGTACACTGTGTGACAGAGATATGTAGAGAAGATATTATTGTTGATAATAATATGGCTCGTATATGATACTGTCTAACTAAAATGTGTAGTGAAAAGTGTTATGTACATGCTTTTGTCAAACAGACCCATTACGCAAACGCCAAGGCTATGAACACGTGATTCGGATTCATAACAGGTTGTGGTGTGTTTGATTGGTGAATTTGCAGGATAATATCTGGTTGTCCATCAAAGTTAGGATTGTGAGGTCGGGGCTCCAAATTTTTCACCTTTTTCTAAGTGCAATTCAAGTTCATCTTTGGGTCATTCAGGACACTCATCACATTTGAGCAATTGGAATAGTTGGTCTGACACTTGACCTCAGCCACCAACGTAAACGTCTCTATTCTTCAGACGATCTTTGAGCTCCCTGCGAATGTTCTTATTGGCAACCTTGAATATATTGACTGTCCAACCTTCAAAGTCTTCCTTGAATTGGTTCAATAGTGCCTTGTCGAACTTTTAACTTGATTCATAGAATTCGAGAGAGTTGAAAATATGTGTGTTAATGAGTTTAGGTGATATTATATCTTCATCTTGTGTCCTAATTTCCTGACCCCTGAGCTTAATGTCAGTGAGAGCTACAACCAATGCTTTGTTTCGAAGGTCGGCCATCTCGTCGCAAATAGATTAGGTTCGTCTTAGGTGAAGAGACAGGGCGTTATTGGTCTAGGAACTTGTTAACTTTGAGCCACTAAAGCTGTCTGTATCGATGGATAAAGTTTAAATCCGTAAAATTGTTGTGCGTGATGGACGCAGGCAAAACTAAGATACAATTGAAAAGTTAGGACGTACTAGCCATCACCTCCTTTGTAAAATCGTTGAGCCCTGAAGAGGTTCGTCGCCTGACCGCAGACTACACTCTAATTCACACACTATCAGAACTGTCAATCTGAAGCGTCGTTTCTTTGTCAAAATGTTGAGCCTGACCGCGCCAACGCTTTCCCCAGTGGAATACCTTGCTGTTCTGTGGCTGTATGACGAGACTTATCAATTGAACCACTGATCAGTGTTGGTATGACAAAGATCATACACTAAAAGTCTATTAGTTCACTTAAAGTTATGAGAGTGCTTGTGTAAGTATTTCGAACTATCGTTCAGAAGAAATGCGTATTCATGGTTATTCGTATTCTTCTGAGTTGATGCTATGGAAATGCTATCTAGCCTACATTTGGATAATGCTTTATCCGAACGCCCGAATCCACAAATCAAGAGAACTAGCCAATGCGATGCAATAACCACAGACTCCAAATAGCTCTAGCTAGATGAATCATTCCGACAGATTTTGATTTTGATTTTGATTTCTGAGTCTATGACTATGAAGGACATGCAGATCCTATCTGCCTACAGGCCAAGGATACATTTACCAGTAGTATATTCCCCTCCTATGCCTCCCGTACAGCTCCCCTCAAACAGTACCGCCTCTCACAAGTCCTCATTCGATCATGCACTTTGAGGAGACCTTCGCCCTTTATTAGCTCCCTCTCCCAGCCAGCGAAATAATGGCCATTTGCGGGTGTATGGCAGCCGGGAAAAATCGCAAATGCCACTGGGTGCGGAGCTCTTCTAATACCGACATTAGGACTAAATCCAATGACATAGTGACTCTTCTGAAGCATTCGAAGAGGCCGGTCAGATGGGTGCTGCAGACCTGTGGGTACCTCGAGAAATTCACCCGCTGCCTTTCTAGCCTCCTTCCCTAAGATCGTGCTGAAATGTCAGAAAAGTCTTGACAGAGCGTGATTGCTATATGGTAGCTTAGCCTAACTTCTTTTGTGCCGTCCAGGGCGCTAGGGAGTGCCATTGAATCATCGAAAAGAAGCCCTCGTGGCTAATTAGCCGAAATCTCGGTCTTGGCGCCCATAAACGTTCCAAAGTTGCAACCACTAAAAAATGATGGTCTCAGCATGGCCTTCAGAGACCTGATCCCACTCTCGCTCCATATCTTAGCCGCCTTCCCTTCCTCAAGATGTATAACCCCATTAGAGCATCAGTCCCCCATAATCCATGACCCGATCTTTATTTATTATGACTTAATTTCCTCCTTACGTGTATACGTATCGTCGTAAATTTGTAGTGGGTAATGGTCGGTATTGAACGAGGCAAGCCCCTGTTTGCAATTAGGGTGACGCCTTTATCAGTCTTTGAGGCGAGATGATTTGTGTTTAGAAAGAGCTTGAGGGCTCAGAGGATAATTGTAAGTGCTGCATGATTGAGAAGTCGTCAAATGGAGATATGCTTAAGGTTGTTTTTGACTTGGATTCGGATGCGATTCTTCTTGGCTACCCCATATATGCAGGGCATACTGAGCGACTACACCGGCACCACTGGAAGGTGAAGAATTCATCTTTGCCGGCAGCAAAAGTTAGAGTATGAGCGTCCTAAACGTCAAAGAAAGTCATTCTTAAGCACATCTCTTCGGGAAATCCCGGTTTGCGCATCAGGGCGCAAAATCAGGACAATTATCAACTCTAATTCAGAGGCGCCCGGAATCTAGTCTCTGAATTCCAAGCCTACATGTTTATCCAAAAGGCTTCTCGTCCGCTTTTTCTCAATCGATCTTGTCCCTACCCACTCACTAGGCCAAGTTTTCTGAAGCTCTAGTTGTGCGAATGTGTTTTTTAGCCCAGACGCTAGCACTGCTAGTGATGCGTCTGTATTTGCCGTTTCCACATCATTTGTCTTCCTCCTGGAATGGGATAAGTGTCCAGGCTACCTAGTTTAAAATTCAGGAGACTGGCCGAGACAATTTTCTACTTGATCATGCAGGCATGTAAATTCTGTACCTAAAATTTCGATTGATTTTTGATTTGCCTTTGGTGGGTATTTAATGAGGAGGGTCGAGTGTTTGTGTAGGCACATACCTCATAGTGGTATTTGCGAACGTATCGATAGTAGGAAATCTGTACTGCCTAATTCATACATCGACGCACAATCCTTCGACAGAAGAAAATGGAGACTTGATTCTTTCGCCTCTTTTCCCAAAAGAGATATTAAAAAATGAGATTGAAATTTCTTCTTTAGAATTAGGGCTTGTAGCATATAAATGTGGAACTAGTTGAAGTTGGCGGGTTGTGTAGGAAAGAGGTGGACTTGTATTGCCGAAAAATCTGTGTGGCCCAGGTTTACCACCATACGTAACTCAAGATAATTCCCTCCCACAGACATGCGAATCGCGAACAAACCTAGATGTACGCGGAGACAGAATCCTCCTCCTCGCTGCGAGGAGCCTCGGCGCCAAAGGCCTGACATGTGATCCGTCTACCCGATCACCACGTCCTCTTGGGAAGAGACACGGAGGAGTCGGGGAGTGTTTGGAGGGACCACGGATCTTACTGTGTTGAGGCGTGGTCTGAAATCTAAATGCGAGATTAACCTGTAGGCACGATGAAGAGATGCTCGAACTAGAAAGGCAAAGAAGCTCAGGGATTCAGGGCGTGGTGTTCGGGGAGAAATGAGGCATGGATGACATGCAAAAGAAAAGAAAGTCATTTAAACGGCTAGACCCGGCGTGCGCCACCACATGGGTGCAGTCTGGCTATCCATGTGGAACTAGGTTCTTTAAATAATTGTTACCCTGATACGGCCTAGTCCTGTGTGAGAGGCTCCGAATGAGCGCGAAGGGTGCAATTGCACAGATTGTGTTGATTGTGTTGATTAGCAACCAAAAATGGTCAATTCAAACATCAATAGACGAAAATTGAACTTACGAAATACTCATTCTTCCTCCATTGTACCCTGACCGAGGCCTAGGGCAACATTGCTACTCAAGACACGAGCAAATGTATTTGTATCTTGGATGTCCTCAGATTTAAGAGCCAAAGAGGCCAATGTGGATGTTTCTCCTTAACGTGAAACATGTGATGATGACTTGTTCAGAGTGGGCAAAGGAAAAAGGCAAGAATAGGTCTTATGACACAGAGAATACAGAACATCTTTTAGCTAAGGCAGTATCGCCATCCTCGGGGAGTTGGGACTTTATCACAGAAGGAAAAAAGAAGTTCGAGGATGAAGCGTATTGGTTCTTTTTGTACAAGGGCCAGAGTTCATGGACTCCTGCAAGGACCAGTAGAGCAGCAAATCAGTCAATGGAACACTGTCTGAAATTAAATTCAGAAAACTATGTATGTTGGGACATTGGAATTCTTTTCAAAAGTCCCAAATTCTGATACATTCTTCCGATCGCCTCGCCACATACCATGACACACGATGGTTGCAGACATCTCATGTCCCGTTTTTGCCAACCTAGGGAATCCGGCCCGTCACGATCTTCGCCACGCCATGATGGTGGAAACTAGTTTGGAGCACGATAGGGAGCCGTGTTAGATGATTCTGTCGCAGGCGATTAGGCGCCAGACAGCGGGCAGTGGCGAGGCAACAGAGTAGGGGCTAAGTGAGGTGAGAGGGTCGGATGGTGTAGTGGTACACCATCCGGGCCGGTCTTCCAAGTAGGGTCTGGATAGCCTGAACATCTATCCCACCTGAGACAGAAGATCGCTGGTTCGACTCCAGCAGACCTCACCTCGCTGAAGTGAGCTACATAGATGATGGTGGCATGTCTGGATAACCCAAGGTTTTTTGAGAGGTTTCCCTTGGGTGAGTTTCACGGAGGGCATAGTTCGACAGCGGGGAAGAAAAAGCCGCCTTGTCACAGCCGTAGTGAGACTTGCAAATGATATCTGAGGCATGATGTTCATCATAACTATATCGTCATTGTATCTGACTGAAGTCAACACCTGCATGGGCCAAAAAGGCGCCAAATCAGGACAATTGAATAATTTATTTATTTATTTAAGTGAGGTGAGACCAGGTAAAAATAGCCACTGCCCGTATCCGGGTTAACACAGTTTTGTGGTTTGCCTGTAAATCATGAACAGCTTCATCTTATCACACAGTGGTATAGGCTCGCGTCATCGCGCACAACGACCAGGATGCTTCCGGTCAACGGGTGCAATGGTAGAGTCACTGATCAAATCCAGATATTTGAAGTGATGGAATTCCGACATGTTCGGCACAAGTAGCAAGGGATTGAGATGGCAAAGGCCATGTAATCATGCGGTGGATGAGCAGCTTGGGTCATGAGCTATATTTATTTATTTTTATTGTCTACCGGGCGAAAGCGAATGCTATTGCCATATTCCAAGGGGGACGTGGTGACTAAGTCCTGGACTGTAGAACGTCGAAAGATCTCCTCCGAAGCGGCCAGGACTATGTGACCGGTTAGACCGAGCTGGGCTCAAGGTATCCTTGGTCGAGGTTCTTTCCTTCATCACCCAATGACAACGGCCTTGATCTTTTGCCATTCACTCGGCCAGCTGACCACGTGGGATTTACCCTTAGCCCAGCCTTTCGGCCTGCTTCCTCACGCGCCTTGGTAAAGATGGCAGCTCAGGATTAAACGGGAAAATTCGCTTCTCTTTTGCCGACCGAGTGAAACTCAAACAACATGGCCTGCTGCTAATTGTCGCATGTATTCGGGAAACCTACAAGCTTTGCTGCTAAAACCTCAACTGCACGCGAAATATATTACTTCTCGTCCTTGATCTCCCAATCTGACCCGCTCCCGCTCCCCGCCTGAGCAAATAAATTTCTGTCCGATGAGTACGAGACTCCGGAGACTTAGAGCTCACTTCTGCAAAATAGAACAGGATACGGGCACGCGCACGTTGGAAGTGTGGTGAGCCTCTCGTACAGGCCCGATGCCTGTTTAATCCCGAAAGTCCATCGGTGAATAATTTCTTCCATGCCCGACATATTCCACTGCGGACAAGTTCTCGACGCTACGCAAAGTCCCGTGATAATTTATCATCCGTGAGCCCCTCGTGCAGGATGGCCGTCGATCGCTGGTTGTAGAGGTTTGCCAGTATCGTTGGTATCTCCCGTAGTGTCTACGCTTCGTGGTTTTTGGGTATCCAACGTTATGTCGAAGCACAACGTGGGCCTAATCCATGCAAGAGCCAACTGGGCCTGCATGGAATGTCTGACCAACAGGCATACCCAAAAACCACTGACATATGTAGGCATTGAGCTCCCTGCTATCGTTTGCCGGGCTGTGTGAGTCCCTTGTCTGTGCCAATCACGCGGTCCCAAACTGTAAGCGCTAGTTGACCCTGGCTAGACTAGCCGCTGACCCCACCTACATGGGTATGGGTGCCACGTGATGCTAGACAAGTCGAACAGATCCAAGTGCAAATTGGAGCTACTTCGGAGATCCCCCTACCCTTTTGTGAATCTCGTGCCTGCAGCATCGTGCTAAGAAAGCTATAATGCCTGCTCTCATGGTGCGAACCTGCCTGAAATACCTTAAATCCCCCAATCATCCACGGTTCGGATCGCTAGGCTCGGTGGTTCATCTTTTATTTCCATCTGGACATCAGTTACCTCGGCTTTCGAGGCGAACTGCCTAGTCAACATGTACAAGATCGGAAACATCTACTTCATCGCCGCCGTCGCTGTGGTCGGCGGTGCTCTATTCGGCTTCGACATCAGCTCTATGTCTGCCATCATTTCCACGCCAGCCTACCTCTGCTACTTCAATCAAGGTCCCCTATATCACGACATAGACGGCATATGCTCGGGTCCAAGAGCCAGTGTGCAGGGTAAACTTTCGATTCCTGCATGATAGCTTCAAGTCTGATTCTGATCAACAGGTGGAATCACGGCCGCCATGCCTGGAGGCTCTTGGATGGGTGCAATCCTCTCGGGCTTCATCTCTGACAAATTGGGACGCAAAAAAGCTATCGAAACTGGAGCTATTGTTTGGTAAGTGATGCTTCATGTCTACTTCAAATTTCTCATCCGTCCCAAAAGAGAAGGGTTCCTTTGGGGTCCTCCTCTGCTATTCACCTCTCCACAAAATTGTCGTCCTGACGATTATGAAAATTGCTCTTATTTCACATTAGTCACTGTGACCCGGAATTGGCGCCATTACTTTTGGATACAATCACTCACAACATTAGGTGTATCGGCTCCATAATTGTCTGTGCATCTCAGAACATTCCCATGCTAATAATAGGTCGTTTCATCAATGGAATCTCTGTCGGTCTATGCTCTGCTCAAGTACCCGTCTACATTACCGAGATAGCACCGCCCTCTAAGCGCGGTCGGCTTGTCGGAAGCCAACAATGGGCCATAACCTGGGGAATCCTCATCATGTTTTACATTTCATACGGATGTTCATTCATCAAAGGGACCTCGGCCTTTCGTATTCCCTGGGGCTTACAGATGCTACCCGCTATCTTCCTATTCATTGGCTTACTATTTCTACCTGAATCCCCTCGATGGCTTGCCAAGAAAGGCCGGTGGGATGAAGTATCTGAAATTTTGACTCTTGTCCACGGGCGAGGTGATGCCAACTCTCCCGTCGTCATTTCGGAAATGGCCGAAATTCGTCAAGTAGTAGAGTTTGAGCAGTCCATCGCTGATGTCACATATATGGATTTGTTGAAGCCGGCTATGATCAACAGGACGCATATAGGTGTATTTTGTCAAATTTGGTCACAACTTACGGGCATGAATGTTATGATGTGTAAGTTCCTCTATTCTGGGCCACTCAATTTGGCCTGTGACAAGCAATCCAACTCATACAGAAATGTTACTAACACCCCGTAGACTACATTACTTACATTTTTACAATGGCGGGCCTAGGATCGAATGTCCTATTGCCCTCCTCCATTCAATTTGTCCTAAATGTCATCATGACTGTTCCTGCAATTATATTTGTCGACAAGTGGGGACGTCGTTCAACCCTCCTCACCGGCGCGCTCCTCATGATGACTCTACATTTCATAAATGCCGGCCTATTAGCCTCATATGGCCGAACACCTCGGCCAGGAGAATTCGCATCCGCTTCCGAGTCTATCGCAATCAATGGACCGCCATCAAAGGTTGTTATCGCCTGCACATATCTTTTTGTAGCGGCCTATGCATCGACCTGGGGTCCTGTGTCTTGGGTTTATCCACCTGAAATTTATCCTCTCAACCTTCGTAGCAAAGCAGTTTCGGTATCTACTTCTGCAAACTGGGCATTCAACTTTGCCTTAGCTTACTTTGTCCCGCCTGCGTTTGCCAACATACGATGGAAAGTTTATCTAATATTTGGAATATTTTGTGCGGCAATGTTCATACATGTCTTCTTCTTATTCCCAGAAACGAGTCAAAAACCTCTCGAAGAGATTGACGCCATTTTCAATGATACATATCCCGGCAGCATACGTTATATTGGTGCGCCGGCTTGGAAAAAATTTAGTGTGGAAAAGTTGAGTGAGGAAGTCGAGAGTGGCAGTTCAGGGGTACTAAATAAGGTGCGGCAAGAGCCCGCAATGAGTGAAAGTGGGGCCAGTGGGCCTTAGAATTCTTAGCTTTACTGTCTTATATCAGCCATTTACAGAGCGAAGGAGTCTCCATCACATCTATAGTCATGTTCAAACTTTTACCATCCTCAAGGACTACACTAAGAGTAAAGCCTCAAAGTTTATGATATTGCTAAAATAAAATAATCACTTACCTGTCGGGATGGACACTGCTAACGCAACAGGTATGCATCTTTCAGCTTGGCGGCGACAAGACTTGCTTGTACAGCTCTACAGCAACTGACCCGGAAACTTTTTCCTGCAAATACATGACACTCTCTCTTAATACACCAGGGCTACATCACAATTATCTTTCTCTAATAGCCTATTTCGCCAACCCGACATTAATGTAGCTAGTAGAAGTCTGTATACTTCACCTCTGTACATTCAAAGTAACTGTAAATCCCCCTACAAGCCATAACCTAAGATTCACACATGGTTCCAAAATATATATTAAAACACTAATAAGCTTGTTGAGCACCTGCGAGTGTCATCAATAGGGATCCTCAGATTCCATACCATCGCAATGATTGGATCTCTTAAGAGAAACAATAAGTCATGAATTTGGATCACATACCGTTGATTGATTTACCTCATGATCAGCTAGGCTCACGTGCCGTCGTCCTCGTTATTCTATCCAATCAGGCCTTCGGTGCCACGGCAGGTGGCAATTCGGAAAGCTAAGCCACCACGAAGCTTGTTGCAGATCGACTAATCTTAAATCTCATGCAGATATGACTAGAATACTAATGTGGATCAGTGGATCTGTAATACTTGCAACCAAGACAATGTGTAGTGCCTTTGGATCAACGCAGGGACCCCCCACCAAACTTTTCCGACCATATGGCATGCCCTTGAACAATAGGATCGGAACTTTTAAACGAGGAAGTTGTTGGCGATTAAGCCGAAATGCTCATTTTAGAGAAAATAATTACATTGATGACTGAGCCTAACTCCAGTTGCGCTCTATTTACGATTGTGACCTGTAGGGCTGGTGTATGTTTATTATCCCGTAGATTCTACGACTATACGATGGCGTGTAGCCTCTTCCTATTTAAAGACTGGAAATGTATGAGTCTGATATTGTACTCATTTCGAAGCCTTCTTTGTAGTTTGACAGGGCATTACCTTGCTATCAATTGGAACACGCTCAGAAGATTAAAATGAAGCATTACAATTTTGAAAGCCTTCTAACAAGCTCTAGAAGTTTTCTGATCAAGATTAAGTAGGTGTTGGTATGAGAGGGTCAATCTCTTTGAGATCACAGATAATGAGAATTGGTTTGCTAATGCAGAAGTGGTGATTGATTAAGATGTATATGTATATAGATATCTATGCGTGGACGCCCCTGAAGCGTTGATAAAACCTGATTCCACTTGTATGCCTAAGGCATGAATCTAAACCTCTGGCCTACCGGAGCAAGTGCTCCGACAGTAGGAACTCCAATTAAATTTATGGTCTCTGTCCAGCGGCGATACCCCGAGAAGATTATTTATTTTCTCAAATAGGGGGGCCATTATTCTAATTTCATCCGTACTCAACCAACAAAATGATGACTATCGCGTGTATAGCTGCAGGGAGAATCTCAAATATCACTGATTCGGAGTCTCTTCTAGTACCAACATTATGTCCAAATCCATGGATAAGAGTGTTGGAATTTAGAATAGTTGGGGCTATCAAGTAGGCCACGTTGTTGATACACGCGTGGCTGCAAATTCTAAACTTAGTTCCACTTTGGTGGTTATTTGAATCAACGCGCTTTACATGCTCAGTGACTGAGGGGTCATTATTTCCTTGACAAAAGATAGCATTTTGAAGTGTTCAGAGAGGCCGGACGGCTGGGCGCTGTAGGCTTGTGGGTACCTCAGGGAATTCACCCCCCCGCCTTACCAGTCTTCTCCCATCTCTTCTCCAACGTCGATGAAATTTCAGATTCTTGGCAGAGGGTATTTTTTTTGCATCGGATTTTAATTGCGTGTGCAAGGTATCTAGCTATGATACAATATGAAAGAAAAGTGCAGAATAGATGATTCAATACAAGGACTAGCAATCATGCCTCGGATTTCATTTGCAAGTACTAATGCGAAGTTATGCCGGCATTTTCTTCACCCCAAGTCAACCCTCATCCGTGAATACCCACCCAGGGGAACATCTCAGAAACCCTGAGTTATCAAGACGTGCCTTCATCATCCACTGAACTTTCTCCGCGCGAAATGTAGTCTGAGTTGTCTCCTTCCCAAGTGGAGTAGGTGCCCAGGCTACTCAAACTATACCGAAGAACACCACCAGGAGGCGGACCACGACACCTTCCATCGTTTGCGTGTTTTTATAGTGTCCGCCGCACTCTCGCAAGCGAAGTCTTGGCGCACACAACGCTCAATTCGTGAAGCTATGCCAAAGTTCAATTTAACGCCCGTCCAGCTTGTGTCCATCCTCTGTGTTATCTTGTAAACTTGTCATGATCCCTCTCACATCCATCCCAAAGAACCGTCTCCCAGATTGATGCGCCGTGCTTTGTTTCCTCCGTCGGGTATAGATATTGACGTGGGCGTATATTTGGTAGTCAACTGAGGCCAGAGAATAGTTGATGGGAGGTGTGGTAATTGATACGAGGATGTACTAAGTCGTACTTGTAAACCTGATGAGACTTAGGTAGGAGTTGAGCTCGATAGGAGCGAAAATTTGACTGAACTTGGCTCTGGGAGAATATTTCACTCCCAGGTTCGTAGAGGACACCACGTACAGGTATTCAGTCTTGCCCTCCGCCGTAGACTCCGTGACAATAGGATTCCTCTCGTCTAATTGCTGGAAACCGTAGCTTAGCAGACACAAACACCGCATACCTCGAAAATGTTAGTCCCAGCATGTCGATGAGAGATCTATTCCCTCTCTCATTCCACCTGCCACTCGCCTGCCATCCCTCGAGTTGTAGAGTTCCATTAGAGCAATGTTCCCTCATAAACCAGGACCCAGGCTTTGTATTGTGTAACTTCTCACCCACGGGCATACGTAGCGTCGTAATTATGAAGCGGGTAATGACTGGTAATTCACAAGTCAAGCCCACGCCTGCAATTGGAGAGACTACTTGATGGGTCCTGGAGGCAAGGTGGTGTGTGGCAAGAGTTTGACTCGCGTGAAAACGATAGGTCCGACATTTACGACAAGTCGTCGTGGCAGACTTGCTAGTGCTTGCTTTCGACTTCGATTCGAATGTAATTTTTGTTACTATGGCAGATATGCAGGGCATACTGTGCGACTACACCGGCACTAATTGATGGTAAGGAATTCGTCTTTGCCGGCGATGACCTTGATTGACGAAGCAATGATCCCCGATTACATACGTGGTGGGCGTGGATTGAAAATTAACGTCTGACAATATGTTTGCCCCAGACTGCGACGCGGTTGCCAGCGCTCAGGGAATCAGGAACTAGGAACAAACATGGCGATGCTCAGCTGCTGACGGACAAATCTAGGGGCGCCACGCACGCGCGATTGGACGGGAATCATATGCAGCGGGGGGGGTGCGTAGATGAGAGGCTAGACAGCACTCAGCCTAGATCAGACTTCGCTACTGACGACCCGTGAATCCGGAATGGTGGAACCCGAGCGATAATCGTCTCGTCTAACCTACTAGCAAGCGCAGTGACATGGTACAGAAGCAGAGACGATCCAGTCGCCCACTCGTCGCGCCAACTAGAATATGCGAGTGTGTGGAAAGGAGGATAAGCCAATGTCTGTAAGAGAATGCAGAGGGCATTTGCTGGCTCTCAACTGCCAGACATGTAGAGTGCAGTTAGGGCAAGCTGGTGCGTGATTTCCCATGGGTCCAGGGAAATGTCTGTTTGCGGATGGTATTTATACCACTCCGCAGTGCACGGTCCGAGGTTATAAGACTAAAGTGCTAAATTGCGTGATGGGTATTCCAGGGGACTGCAGCTTGGGTAGTCTGAAGCTTGAGGGAGAGAGAGAATGCGATTCGTTGTGCTGCTCGACTCAGAGGCTATTTGGCACATCGGACTCCCCCCCGCCCCAGGCCACACCGTGAACAGTGCTCCCATCCTTTGCTGCCTAAGATATCTCTGATACATTGCCCGCAGTAGTCAGCCATTTGGTTCCGTATTTAGAATCCGAGCTCCCGTGCTATGGAGCCTCTTACCCAAGAATGAAAAGGGAAACATCCGAAGAACCTGCAGGCCCAGCCACACGAGGTGCGCAAATCTGACTACATCTCTTCTCTGCAACATTAGAGGCCGGCTTGACCCAAGCCACCAGCGCCGCATGGAGATCTCGGCGTGCTCCGGAGCCTCCACGGATGGCCCTACTCCCTGGGGGCTGGGTGTGTTGTGATGGATCGCAATTTGCCCGTGGCTTCACTACGCCCGACTCCGCCGAATGCAATGGTCGGGCTCGAGACCTAACGATAACCATCGCCTCCCGTCCAAGACTCTCGAAACCCCTAGGAATGATTTGATCCGAATACATTGACCTACCAAGAAATCTAAAGCCGACCCCCTGGCGATTTCCATTATCCCACAGTCTTGGACTCGGAAGGCGCTTTTGCGGTAAAACCCGCCATATTTCCCACCTCGAAAGCTCCACAATCGGTGTCCAGACCACAGAGGACTGGCCGAGATCTGCTTTTCTGCCATTATTGCGATGTGCTCCTATTAGCGTATTTCTCTTCCCGGGCATGTTTAGGCTAGGAATGAATCAGCGAACGGACACGAGACTTTACGAACTCTGCAGGCATTCCGTGCGCAGAGTTGAGCATGCGGCTATGGGCTCAAGTCTGTAGTGGAATGAAGTGGGGCGCATATTCGCTCTAGGGGATAGATCCCTGTTCGCGCCTTATGCGACAGGGTACATAATTCTTATCCTGGATTTCAAGGCCTGGGCTAAGGGCACAACTTGATTTATTGTCACCCTCATTTTTAAGCATATGCTACCTGCTTGTCAGTTCTTTTCCATCACGTCACTATCCGCCGACCAAAAAAAATTACACAGCTCTTTTCAACTTGTGCTTGACTGACGACAAGAATTAGACTTGTCAAAAGCAAATTTGTTTTTTCAGCAGACTCATGGCTTAACACGTTACTAATCTTAGTTTGCAGTAAATCTACCTCAAACTCCCCCTTCGATACATCGATTCAAACAATTATCCAGAGATCAAAACATTTTGGTAGAACGAAAATCAAATATTAACGAATGGAAATTAAAGAAAACTTTCAGATTTATGGGTTCCATGAAGCTGGCAAAAATCAGACGCAAATTGCTGCGCAACTTGGCATTTCTCGGGGACAAGTTAGTTATTCACTGCGCCGCAGAATTGTCCCCTAGAGAAAGAGTAAAGGACCATCTCAGACCCTGAGGGCAGATGATGATAATCAAATCATATCTTATGCTGAGTCTTCGCCTGAAAACCGCCGCAAAACATTTCTAGAACTCGCCCCTGGCCTCTATAGATATCTTTGTATCAGCGAGCGGGTAATACAAAAAGAACTTAGGAAAAGAGGATATAGACGGCACCTAGCTCATCTAAAGCCTCCAGCATCTCAAAAAACTAAAAGACACGCAGAGACTGGGCCGAAGCTCATCTCAATTGGACCTTTGAAGACTGGTGACAGCTTTATGGATAGGTGAGACCTAGGTAGAAGATGGAAGAAACTCTAGAGAATGGGTAACAATAAATGTTCGTTTATTCCCCTTTAAGAAGATTGTAATTTGATGCTATAACATTATGAACTAGACTTCGCAAGAATACAACGCTGATTGTGTTGGAGAAACAGAAGAAGAGGGTCGGCTGGATGTGCAGGGGTGGATTCGCAGGGCCAGAGAAAGGACCCTGTTTATTTTGGGAGAAGGAGTGGGTGTCTATTAACTCCCAAAAATATTGCTAGAAAATAGTTCCTCTTATTGATGGCATTGTCTCGATAAGACTTTGGCTTTCCGTAATGTAGGTTAATTCTCCTGCTCACGCAGCAACAATTATGATGGATGTTAAGAGCCTCTGGCTCATTCAACAGGTATTCTGGCCGGCGAACTCGCTTGATCTTAACCTGATTGAAGGTGTTTGTGTTGTGATTGGCAGGTATTAGCCAAAGATAGCCACGTGATATTTATTATGCACGGACCTTTGTATATCACTGCTGCTCAGTAAACTTGGTAGAAGTAAGACTATTTAATATATCACCATTAAAATACAACAGTTTGGGATTGGATAAAGGACTAAATCTAGCGTCATTATACGAATCTAGGTGTTGGAAAGCAGCGTGCAGAAGATAGTCTTTGCAAGATCGTAAAGGAGGCACTGGATTCCGTGTCCTAAAGATCTTGTGGGGCTCATTGAGAGTATGCTAGCAAGATACCAGCCTGTGGTAGGTGCGGATGGGGGACCATTCAGATATTGAGGCCAGAAAATATTCCAGCTACATGTTCAGATCCATGGTCAAGCTAAGACTTTTATTGCATCAGATTTGAATTGTGTATTCAGCTATCTAGCTATGACACAATATCAGAGAAAATATACAGAAAAGATGACTCAATTTGCTTCAAGCTAAGACTGTGGGGCTCTAATTTGTAATTTGGAAACCTTTGAACTCTTGAAAATAAGTTATAGAGTCAAGTAGCAAAAATGCACAAATTTTAAGCAGCTGATCATTACATCAATTAGGTTTAGCATGAAGGAAAGCTCCGTTGCAAACTTCTCACTAGGGAAATAGAGTTCATTTACTAATTTCCAGCACATTGCAGAGTGTGAAGTATCTATACTAGTATAAACAATTAATCATACAGGAGGGCAAGAATGAACATCTGTGCACAGTGCATTCTACGAACCTGGGAGTGAAATATTTTCACAGAGCCAAGTTCAGTCAAATTTCGTAAAATCAAAGAAGTTGGCCCACGAGGCAATGATTTAAAATACTTAACCATGTCAAATTTTTACTCTCGACGAGATCGACTCCTACCTAAGTCTCATAAAGTTTATAAGACCAAGTACATCCTCATTCCAATCACCACACCTCCCATCAACTATTCTCTGGCCTCAGTTGACTACCAAATACACGCCCACGTCGATGTTCATACCCGACGGAGGAAACAAAGTACGGCGCAAAAATCTGGGAGACGGTTCTTTGGGATGGATGTGAGAGGAATCATGACAAGTTTATAAGATGACTCAGAGGATGGATACAATCTCGACGGGCGTTCAATTTTGAATTTTGGCAAGGAGTTTTACGGATTGAGCATTGTGTGTGCCAAGACTTCGATCGCGAGAGTGCAGCTGACACTATAAAAACAAGCCGATGATGGAAGGTGTCGTGGTCCGCCTCCTGGTGGTGTTCTGCGGCATAGTTTGAGTAGCCCGGGCACCTACTCCACTTGGGAAGGAGACATCTCAGACCATATTTCGCGCGGAGAAAAGTGAATGAATGATGGAGGCATGTCTGGATAACTTAGGATTTTTGAGACGATCCCCTGGGTGGGTATTCAAGGATGAGGGTTGGCTTGGGGCAAAGAAAATGCCGGCATAACTTCGCAGTGGTACTTGCAAATGAAATACGAGGCATGAGTGTCCTTCTAGTATATAGAGTAATCTTTTCTGCACTTTTTCTCTGATATTGTGTCATAGCTAGATAGCTAGATAGCTGCATACACAATTAAACTCTGATCCAAAAAGACTAATTATATACAAGTGTATTATTTACATACCATACTTCATCTTCACGCAGGTAATAGAGTGAGTATTAAACCCCTAGGTTACCTTATATCACAATACTAACGCTATTTCTAAACAGATAATTTATCATTCATCAACATAGCTGGTCATCATTTCTAAGGTAAAACATAAACGATCATTAAGTCATTGGGTTAGCGAAGCTGTAGAGGCTGTCCCGGAAGAAGTTAATAGGATAGTCTAACTCGCTTCGACAAACATGATTAGATTCGAATCCTCGAAGTCCGAGCTACTTGTTATCGAAGAAGGAACTTGACTCATCGATCCTCACAGTCAGGGTTTGGGAATAGCTTATTGCCTCATCTCCACATAATTTATCCTCAATTCCACGCCGAATTATCTCTGAATCATTTACCACTACTACGATCAGCCATGCCCCCCAGTCCTCCGCTGAGGCTGGCTCATGGCCCCTTCTCCTCACGCAACATTCTACGCGTCGAGACGTCGAAATGGACTTCAATGGTCTATAAATTACACCACCGCCTGCACCACTCATCATTATAGCGGATTCAATTTGCTGCGAAATCAAACAGCGTTCTAAAAGCCTGAGCCTGAACTCCGCGGCCGACAATATGACCAACTTTATCGCTAAACAGGCGATGCCTTTCCAGGAAAATTTTGCGGAAGCAGAGCGCATTTTCAGCGGATATTGCAACCTGCTGGAACCAACAATAGACGAAGAGTTCCAACAAGCCATCGAGCTCACAGAATTGGTAAATCAAGGCCACATCACGGAAATTCTGCGGGACCAGCCGGTCAACTCCCAAGCCACTACACCAGCTCAAGCTGCTAGTGGCAACACCATAAATCCATGCCCAGTTCCATCTATAGAGCCGAGAGAAATGAGAATTGCGAATTTTGTACGTCATGTAGAGATTCTCGTAGGGGAAAATACGAGTTCCGCAGCAGCCAGACCACCGGTTGCAATTGCAACACCAAACCTCACTCAAGGGATAGACCCAACTACAAACTAGACTCCCGATAGATCCTGGATAGATGTGCTCCAAAAAAGGACCAAGTCAACTACATCAGCTGCCACATGCCTACATCGAGGCCCAAGGCATCAGCAGCGATGCCCGAAAAACCCGACAAGCGCGTATTTTTTACGGTTCAGACCCGATCACCCGTGGAGACGCATGTCTCCTCACTCCATAAAATTAAGCTTGGCTAGTAAGCTACGCCTAGCTTAACCCTCAATTAGGCAAGTCACCGTCGTGAACTCAGGGCTCGCTAGACAGGCTGATGGGGCAGGAGCAAGAAGCGCGCTACTGACAGGAGCTGCTATTCTAGACTGCTCTGAAACCAAGTTGAAAGCCACCTCCAACTGGACCTTGGTGCTTGCACCTAATATTTCAGATATGCTGTACACCCTCGACAGACCAGTGCCAGTCACACTGGAAATGGTAATTGAAGAAGCGACCATCAAAACGCGCGCTAGACCAACATCGGCTCGCGATTTTACTATCATTACTATCAGCACAGCGAAGACATCAACAGACTGGGTGTTTCTCTTTACAACAGGAAAACCAAAGCTTGGTGAACGACTGTTTGAAGAAAGCGATCGGCTCTACGAACTCTAGCGCAAGCCAAAAATTGCGCATTGAAATCGATGCTGGGGGCACTGCCTGATGAAGATTTGCTCACGGTGCGGGCCTATCGAGCACAAGGCTCCCGATTGCGAGCAGGTTATACCGAGATACATCAATTGACATGGACCACATTTTACTATTGAGCCCAACTACATGGCAAGGCTGAAGTGGGTGGGCGGTAAGACGGTGCAACGCAAAAGAGACCAGCTGTCGGTGACCCGCGAACAGGGTCAAAAGGAAAGAAATATTTCGATACGCTAACTAGAAGCCAAGCACAAAGCTAAGCACAAAGCCACCAAGGCAACTGCTGAAATCGACCTTCCAACTGTTCCTCAATGCCTGTAAGGGGCCACAACCCTATTGAGCTTCAAAAATTGGCACCAACGATCTCGTCCCCTTGCGCAAATTTGGGCAAAGGAGAAACTGTATCAGACATCGTCCTACAGTCCGCTTGGGATTCAGGAATCGATGTCCTACTTTTTCAGGAGCTCTGGACCAAGTATAAAGACGGCAATTGGCCCATCAAGTAGTACCCCGGCTTCGATAAGCACTTACAACCCAGCCAATCTACGCTCTGCAATTTACACTAGAACAGGAAAGAAAAGCCAGATGCAGTCGATTTTTGACATATTCTTACGGCTCGAACTTACAAGTCTTGAGCTTCTGGTACCTGTAGCAGAGAATCTGGATAAGTAAGTACTGGTCCTGGAAGCGAGCTAGTGGAGTTTTCAGCTCAGCGAGACTATAGACCTCTTCCCCTCCACATCTTGTCTTCTAGTTATCGTGCGTAGCCTTAGATCCAAATATAAAGCAAATATTCTCTTATCTTTCAAAGAAGTCTTTTAGTGTCAACCGGAAGTCAGTCATAATACATCACCAGATATAACCTCTGTTTTAGTGGAGAGTGTGAAATTTGGTTGGATTTACCGTGCCCCAGAAGCAGATCATTTACCCCTGATAGCATGGAAACCGATCAGGCCTACCGTAATCGGCGGAGATTTCAACTCAGTGATTCCCGACTGGCAACTTATGGCCACCAGATTTCACGGTAATGACCAGCTCCTTGAAGTTTTGATGCTCGAACACGGAATGGGCCTGTCTTCACGACCAGGTGCGCCAACCCACCACCAATGGAACACGCTCGACCTAGTTTGGTCTAACGTCGAAGCTCTGGCCGATATGTTGATAGACCTCGACTCGACATCAGACCACCGGACTCTAGCCGGAGACGTCTCTCGTCTAAATTCCAGGAGCCGAATCATCATAAAGATCTGACAATCATTCCAGGCCAATGATAGCGCCCTCGAAGACTTAACCAAACTATTGGGTACGTGGGTCAAAGAATTAGGGAGACGACCAGTGACATCCACATCCACATCCGACGTCGAAAACCTCACCAACACCCTAGTTCAGACAATAGGCGGCGCAATCGGAGCTGCCGGCAGACATGGGAGCACAAAGGAGGGTAGGACAGCTCCGTGGTGGACTGAAGAGTATCACGAGATCAAACTTCAGTACAAGATCTTTCGGGACGAGGAGAGTAGGAACTTATTCCGCCGCACAGTAAAAATATCGAAGCCCCAGTACTGGCGCCGTAAATTCTCCGAGGCTGTAACAGATACCGATATGTATTGTATGTTACGTTGGGCGAAGCCCAACCCTCAAAATGCAGCATCATCACTTAAGACACCCGACGGCCTCGTGTCAGCTCCCAGTGAACGAGCGTATCTGTTGCGAGACCTACTCCTTAGCCGGTACAGCATCGGGAATAACGTCAACTTCGAACCGCGGGCGTCAACAGAGGACAACCTCCCGTTGACCTCCAGCGTTTTAGATGAGGAAGCTAAGTGGGCTGCTACAGCATGTCAGAATAAACACCACGGAGTAGATGTAATTACTGTGTGGCTACTCAAGGCAGCATGGCTATCAATCAGTTACGCAGTGAGGTTACTCTACAAAGGCTCACTATAATTAAAGCACTCCCTAAAATCGTTCAAGTTAGCAGAAATTATCCTGCTCCCAAAGACTGGTCGCGATTTTTTCACGGCCTAAGGCTGGCGATCCATCTCGCTACTTTCTTCTCTCGGAAAAGGCCTCGAGAGGCTAGTGGCAAAGCGCATGGTACACACATCTCTATTGTAATAGGCAGTACCACGACAACTCTTCGGAGCACTCTCCGGAAGATCCTCTAATGACCTTGTCGTATGCGTCATCCATGACGTGGAACATGCCATGCAAAGGAGACAAAAAGCAGCACTTGTAACTCTAGACGTCCAAGGGGCTTTCGACGCCGTCCTCCATAGTAGGCTCTTGCTCAGACTAAGGAAAATGGGGTGGCCGGCATCAGCTATTGATTGTAATCGACTTTGTATATGTATGTCTGTTATCACAGACATTGGAAATAATTCATAAGATTGCTTAATGAGAGGCTAGAATTGATTCCGACATTATTTGGTAGAAGACTTTTCCCAAATATCAGAGGGCTACAACATGTTTATCTGTCTACAGATCAGTTCCCAATTTTCCAACCACACTACTCATAAAGAACCTAGCATATAAAACTTGATTCTTATCATCATGTTGGGGTTGAGGTCTACTGTGAATTTTGCTACTTGAGTTGCATGCTTGACTACTATGAGACACGCTCAGCTATCACTCTAATAACCCACACCAAACCGAAACTACTCACAACCCTGATTATGACCCCATGAATGATTGAAATAGTAGCCTGAAACATAGCATAATTAGGCTAGACATCGTTGATCAAGACCTAATCCGAATAGATTAAAGTCTTTTCTCTACAAATGATCTACCCGCGTCCGAAATGAAGATGGAGTCATAAAGCCAGCCTTCTTAAATTTCGGGCTCCCACAAGGGTCGCTGTTGCTCCCAATACTTTTCCACTTCTATATGGCCGAGGTCGTGGGAGGAAGCCGATGGAGATTTAGCGACGCAGACGACATTGCAATTCTTGGGATTGTCTCAAATCCCCACGAAGCTGCAATAGCGGTATAACGTGAAGTCGATGCAGTGCTAGCATGGGCTTCCGAAAATGCCGTGTCATTCGATCCTGACAAAGCCAAAGTAGTCTATTTCCTCGGTCTAAGAGCCAGAATATGCGACCTGCCACCAATAAAAGTCCAAGCTCGGGGGCTACAACCCTCAGACGAAATCCGGTGGCTCAGAGCTCGCTTGGATCGCGGCCTCACCTTCGTAGGCTATGTTGCCAAACGCGCCAACAAAGGAATGCGACTATTTCAGCTTCTACCAAGCCTAACTGGGTGTATCTAAGAGCCGAGACTGGATTTACTGACAACTGTCATCCGCACAGTGGCCCTCCCAAGTATCATGTATGCTGCCGAGGTCTGGTGGCCAGGGAAATATACAGAGGTGTTGTGCGAAATTCCATGGAAGGACAGTGTAAAGCTATCAACCAGGTCACCATAGCCGGGATCCGCGCAGCTCTGCCGACTTGGCGTACCACGCTAACCACCTCTCGAAGGCGAGAGTCTAGCATTCCGCCGGGACACATTCTTCTGGAAGAACGACGAATCCAATCCGCGGCCCGCATTTGGAGGCTAGAACACCCGTTGCGAATCCGGGCACTTGAGCCAACCAACAACGCCCCTCATTGCCTTGGACTACAGACGCGTGACAGAAGCAGGCTCGGTACTGATCGAATCCACGGCTGTAAGGTGTAAGGTATATTTCATCCCCTGCTGGCATCGGAACCCCCTGCACTAGAACTTCGGCAAACGAGTTGGCTAAACAAAGAAGAAGCGGCCAAGGCAACGGAACAGTGACTAAGATTACTATCATCGGACTGTCTACTTGTATACAGCGATGGGTCAGGGTCATCCACCGACAGGGTATCATGGGTATTTGTGACCATCGCCGGTATTGTGGGGAGTGTAGGAACCGTAATTGATTAAAGCGGCTTTGCCACAATTGGGAATCCGTATGTCTACGATGCAGAAATTCACGAGGCTATGGCTATCCTCAAAGCAATTAGAGCCATCAATCATGAAATAAGGGCCCGAGCCACATACTTTTTCCTTGACAGTTACGCGGCAGTTGAGGTGCTGACAGCGGGGAAAACGGTCTGATTTTTTTTGTCGGGCGCAGAAATTTCGGACGATGGCTATCATTGCATTCGCGCCAATCAGCGTAAGATGAGTTCCGGGCCATACAGTACTGGCAGGGAACGAAATGGCCGACAAGCTAGCTCGTATAGAGAGCGTACCTCGCCCGAAAACTCCACGGCTCTGATAGATTTTCTCAAGCTTTCGGCTTTAGGGCACAAATCCCATAAACTATCGAAATGGCCACTGAAACGCCGGTGAGACTCACGCTGGCCAAAATACTAAGTAGACCTCAACATCGAGATGTGGCGCAAGAAACTGCCAGAGCTGTATATCTTCGACCTATGGGAGCCCGGACATAACACGGTGACTTTGCGGTATATAACCGCCGATTCGATCACATCACAGCCGTACTTCACTGCGAGTGCGACAGAAAAAACCCAGTCGGCCATCTCGTTCAGTGCAAAAACGCACTGTCTGCATGGTGACTGAAAAGCTTAAGGTGAAGGGCGCCGGCGCTAGATGCTATACTCGGATCAAGCAGTTGGCGCCTGTTCAAGGATTTCATCTTAGATAGTAGAATCTATGCGGTGGTAAGTTGTGGGATGGCGGGGATACCTGCGATTTGGAGGTCATAGACCTGTAGCCTAGGTGCTTTGGTATAGAGAGGGATACGAATAGAGGCTCAAGCGTGTGGTGGCTGAGGCACAATGTTGGAAGGGAGATTGTTTTAAATCTTTTCCTGTTTTAATGTGGGTTTTCGCGTGTAAGTTTTCTATTATCTTTACTTTGGGCTGCTGGTCCCGTTATGATTCAACACATAGGTGAGTATTGGCCAGGTTCCGATCATTTAGGTGGGACAAGGCATTTGTACTTAACAGTAGTCAACCCGATCCGGCCTGGCCCTCTCGCACTTAAGCTCCAGTAGGAGTGCGATAGGTGTCATGTTTCCTAGCACATTCATGAACAAACAAACAACAAACAGACTGGCAAGTAACATTCAGACAGCATGCTCAGGAATATTTTTGTAAGGCATAACGACTGTTTCACTTTTTAGGTAGTGTGAATAGGGTACAGTGAAGTGGAGCTCCCAGACTGTTAATTCGGGTGATTAATACGTGTGTAGTTAGTACAGCAGTAAACGGCGCTGAGGCTTGGTGATCGGGACTTAGTCCTATCACGACGATACGAGATGAAAGAGTAAGTATAGGTGTCGGATGGCACCTTAAACTAATGGACAGGATAATTTTGACCACAGCTCGAGCTGTACTACCAGTTTTGCGAACTACACTAAATATAGTTCTGCACTGGGGATTGTGAATTGTGCCGGCAGAAGTGATGCAACAGCAGCGATAGCTCCAAAGTGCGGCCAGAATCCGCCGATTCGCCAGCCATCACCCATTGGCGTTAAGGGCAGTCGAAATACCCAAGGAGGTAATCAAGCGACTTAAACTGCGAGAGGGGCAGAAAGAACGTGTGTTCAGAGTTCCGGAACTGTATCTAACACGCCTGCAGAATGGAATCTTAATCTATCAGCATCAGATGTTCCCTGGCATCTATTTAGACCAGAGATAGCCATGGTTGCTGTCAAGGCCAATTGTAACAAGGAGGAAAAGGCAAAGAATATCAAGATCAGACTGAGGAGCCTATCCGCAGGATTGCTATGTCTATTCAGATGGGTCATCTAATGGTGCAGCGTATTCAGCCCATTGCTACACTTTGTACAGAAATAGAGAACTTCTAGTAAGCAGTGAAAAATTCCTTCCTGGAGCAGAGATTTATGATACAGAAATCACCGGGGCAGTTAAAGGACTAGAGGTTTGCTGGATTCCCCGCCACAGCGGCATAGTAGGAAACAAAAAGACTGATGCGATAGCAAAATTAGCACTCGGATAGAAAACCAGGAAAGGAAGCATACCGACCCTGAAATACATTTGGGATCAAGGCTGCAACGCCCTGACATTGGTGGCACTCAAGAGCCAAGCAACAATACGCACGCAGAAACTTACAGAAGACTGATGGCGTGAAAATAAAACGGGCAGATATAAAGATCTGGATCTAATGATGCGACGGAAACGGCCATGGAATTTTGCAGAGTGTCGCCCGGCTATTCAGAAATGGTGGATGGAAACGAAGGAATCACGACCTTTGATAAGGGACATGATAGGGCAAGAAATATGGCGGATAATCTGGCGATTTCCAACCGTAGCAAAATGTTACAGCAAGATTGAATCGTGAATATGGGGTGTAAGGGTCAAATGCAATGCTTCTGGGAGTCGTTCAGTGTGGTACGAGGATTAAGGTGTAGTGCAGGGTACTAGCACCTTAGAAATGGTGGTTTTTTGGATTAACATTTCAAAGTTTCTACGGAACGATGTAAGTAGCGAAGAGTCATGTATATCTGGACTACCCGTGCCATGCTCTCTGGGTGCTGGGGTAGTATCCGGTCGCGATAAAAAACATCATCATTAAGTCATAAGGTCATTCGACAGTACCGCAATGTCTTTTCTCTTTCCCACCGTGATCACGTCGAATATGTCATCAGAGGCTTAATTTTGGCAGGGGGAGAGATAAGTCATCTCAAAGTTGAAAATATACTGCTCGATCCTGGCTCTGTCGACTCTACAGTGAGATTTGGAAATTCATAGGGGACATCGCTGACAGGTGTTGGCTTTTCGTTTCCCTCGGAGATGGAGAGATTGACGGAAACTTAGGAAATGTTACGGTGGTTGAACAGAGGGAAGGTAAAGGGCAGGATGTCGTCATCTAAGTAGTACACCTACCATAAAGGTGTCTCGGCTCATCTATAGGAATACAGTATATCCACGCGTGGTCACACCCCGCATAGCCATCATTACTGTTAAAGGGTTAATCTGTCCATGGCTCTGAGCTTCATGATGGCCAGTAAGACGAAGAATATCATGACCTCTCATTTAAGATCAAAGGGTGAAAAGATATTAGTCAGAAGATATGACCAACATAGAAAGAGGTGATAAGCTCAGAGCAGGTATAGGCATTGTAAATGTAGTCGGAAGCATCATCATTTATTTATTTATAATATTTAACGTAGTGCCCGCGTACAGCACGTGAGCTCCTCACGTACCGGTTAGCCCAGTCTATATACAACTACCCGACGTGTTGGCGCCTACATAGACCCAACATAGCAAATGAAACCCTGGATCTTATTATCCTGTGCTCGAAGATTTAATTAAACATGAATATCAGCCTCCCGATGTCTCTCATGACTTGCAGATGTTATGCCATGGAGAATATAAGGTAGAGAAATAAAATTACTAAAGAGATATATTGTTTGCGTCACTTTAAAGCTCTCACGCTTCAATTACATGACTTCATTCTCATCAGACTTGTTGTTGTGCTTTTCGAAAAAAGTTTGTGTCATGCACCCAGCTACTGAATGCATGAACTCCCTCCCCTGAAGCAAGAGCCCAAGATATAGTGGGATTGCAGATCTGAGCCCTGACAAGCTTTGCCTGGTACTGCCCGAGGTTGCAATAAAAAAATGGTCGGGGGACTTCTCTTCTCCGCATGGGCAGGTAAGGGTGGCATTTTCATGCTGAAAGCGTCGGTGGTAGTCTGCAAAGTCGCCGTGACCGAACCGTGCAGCTAGAAGATAACCTAATGCGCGTTGACCCAGACGGGTGAGCTCGATGGTGATCTTAGTGTTAGGACCAATACCTAATTCTTTGTATCTAGAAGGTGCATTTTCTGCCCAATATACTGCGACTGAAGCCTCGTATTGGGCTTTGGCTTCTCTCCTTGCCCTCGCAATGGAGAGTTCTAAGTGTGGAGCTTGAGCCGCACGGGCAGCTTTAGCAAGCGTGTCGGCTGCTTCGTTCCCGAGAATACCTACGTGGCCTGGGCACCATCGGATAGCCACCTTCCCAGGCGTCGTATTTTGACCGCGTGATCTTCTTTTCCAGTTCATTGCGAGCTTGCGAAAGATTAATATTTTCACCGAGCTGGATGCTGTTGGCGTATCCAAGAGCAGACGGATGGCAGCTTCCTAGTTGTCAAGGCAGACAGTGATGTTAGAGGCGTAATAGGCCATTGGGTTGCGAAGAGCTGCAGCAAGACCTTCAGTGGCCCCGGCAATTTCTGCATCATACACTTCTGCCGAGTTTCCGAGCGGGAGTGATCCTCGCCCAATCTACTGCGTAAGACCTCTGTAGATTACATAGCCTGCACCTGCTCGGTCTTCTATGAGAGCGCCGTCTGAGAATACGAATAAGTCTAGGGTAGGTCGTGTAGCCTGCCACTGTTTGAAGGGATTTGGTCCCAGGATTCTACCTATTGCTCCAATTTCAATGAGTTTTTCTTCACGAGATGACGACCACGGTGGCGGGATGATGTCCTCGGAAAGTTTTGGCGAGATTCTTTGATGGATCCAGCGCATGCGACAAGTGTTCCATAGTCTTCGGAGAGGATGGTACGGGTCAGCTGCAGCGATTCACACCGCTAGACGACTGTGAATTCTGTTAAGCCACGTCTGAGCTGGGCCCCAGCCAGCTTCACGCAGAAGTGCTGCTATTAGTGTAGTACGGTAGACTGGGAGAGCTGCCCGAGCTGCGTCGCTCATCCTGTGTTGGAGTCGCGATATTGTCTTTTGAGATGTTTCTTTGGAGTACCAGGTCTCGGTCCCATAGAAGAGGGCCGCAAATGCGGCACCATGCAGAGCTTGTCGTAGGAAGAGAGGGCTAATTCCTCAAGTAGTGGTTGAGAGTCTTTTCGAATGGCTCGTGATATCTTGAGACTTTCGGCAAGCCTGTAGGGTTTCAAATTGGAATCGGAGTGCACGGTCAAAGAATATTCCTAGCCAGCGTGTATGATCATTGGGCGTTATGATTGTCCCTCCCATATTTAGGGCAGGCTCTATTGGTGATCCTCGCTTCCGGTGAAAGTATTGAAGCTCAGTCTTAGGAAGTTCGAAACTGATTCCGTTAGTAAGTCCCCATGCTATGGTGCTGTCTAATTTCTCCTGGAGTTTGCGTGCACATTCGACAAGGGAGGGCGTAGACGCAAAGAGGGCAATATCATCTGCATAGCCAAAGCGGCCAGTGGAAAGACGTAGTGCCTCTTCCATAGCCAGAAGAAATAGAATTGGGGATACAGGTGAGCCCTGTGGGAGACCACAGTAAGTTTGGAAGGGCGGAGAGGTAGTATCTTCAATAGAGATTGTGGATTCCCGCTCTTCCATGAAAGATGCCACCCATTGAACCACGTTCGGTGGCCATCCTTGGATTCGAAGTCTGTGGCAGAGTCGTCCTTTCTGGATACCGTCAAATGCCCCTTGGACATCAACAGTCACTATACCAGCTATTTTCTTTTCCGCCCATTTTGCCTGAATATCACAAGCGAGAGCTGTGGTAAGGTCAGAAGCAGAGCGAAGAGGAATGGCACTGCATTGGTCTTTGGCGAGTACCCGATATTTCAGAGCTATGAATGAAAGTCGCCGTGCTATGAAGCATCATCATATAAAAGAAGTCAAGTGCGCGATATATATATATACACGTGTCCTATCCCTGTCCACAATTAAAAAACTCCGCACTGCCATAAACACCATCAATCTCTAATATACATCGCAATCCTGAGTATCAATATAGGTTACTAGTACACGGTATGTTAGTACGGGTCGATATCAAGATAGAAATGTCAACAGTTACAACCAACTGTAAGAGTTTAGCACTACAGAAAGTTACAGATTAGAGGTATGTTACGTGACCTACCCTACAAAGTTTGGATTCGGAAATGCACGGGTCTATCTGCGCATTAATGCATATAAAAAAGTTTAATTGGGACAACATATAATGGAAAAACATGTACTAAATAAATTTGTATTCTATTATTCACAAATAATTTTCGATAAATCGTCATGGCTACATAGCTCAATACCATATGATTTAAAATAAAGGGTCCATCTGCATATGATGGGAAAAGTTGGAGATTATATATGCAATTTTTGTAGGGAAGTAAGATAGGATGTGCAGCACCTGTGGTTATATTGTCCTGAATTTAGAGAAAAAGAAACAGATATTTTTAGGGCATAGGGTCAAGAACACTTTCAATCTTCTCTCGAAGAAAGATGGGAAAAGAAGCTCTTCTTAAATATTTGGACTCATCCAAGTGCGTGGTAGCACACAAGGAGTATTAGAATAGGAAAGACCAATTAGAAATTAACAAGTAATCGAGTGGATTGTCTGCAAGGAAATAGTTTGGGGGGATGTAAATTATATAGATAATGTGTCATATCTAGATTGCTGAATACACTGATGAAAGACAAC
This sequence comes from Blumeria hordei DH14, assembly GCA_900239735.1. Taxonomy (NCBI): domain Eukaryota; kingdom Fungi; phylum Ascomycota; class Leotiomycetes; order Helotiales; family Erysiphaceae; genus Blumeria; species Blumeria hordei. Next base: position 4,872,741 of record OENG01000023.1, read on the forward strand.
ATGTATTTTTCCGGGGCGAAGAGGCTGGTCTGACCTACGATCCGGTGTTCTCTCGTATAGTTTGAGAAGCTTGGGCATCTACTCCACTTGGGAAGGAGACATCTCAGATCATATCTCGTGCGGAGAAAATTAAATGGATGATGGAGGCATGTCTGGATAACTCAGGGTTTTTGAGACGTTCCCCCGGGTGGGTATTCACGGATGAGGGTTATATATATATATATATATTTATATATATATTATCCATTTATGTCCTGTTAGAGTTAACAACCATGTAAGACAGAAAATACATGAAGAAAACGGACGAGGGTTGACTTTGGGTGAAGAAAAAGCCACCATAACTTCGCAGTGGTACTCGCAGATGAGATCCGAGGCATGAGTGATCTGGTTATGATTGAGTCATCTATTATGTACTTTTCTTTGATATTGTATCATAGCTAGATAGCTGCATACGCAATTAAAAGCTGATGCAACGAAAAAGAAAGGACTCACGAGCCCAGCCTTGCATGCAGGTAGGATTCGACAAGTATGTCTGCCTCTTTCACAAGGCATACATCAAAGTAAGCGCTTACATAAGTGGCCCATCAGGACACACTTCTTTTTTTTTTTTTTTTTTTTTTTGCATCAGATTTTAATTGCGAATGCAGCTATCTAGCTATGACACAATATCAGAGAAATATATAGAAAAGATGACTCAATTTACAGTAAGAGCACTCATGCCTCGGATTTCATTTGCAAGTACCACTGCGAAGTTATGGTAGCTTTTTCTTCACCCCAAGTCAACCCTCATCCGTGAATACCCACCCAGGGGAACGTCTCAAAAACCCTGAGTTATCCAGACATGCCTTCATCATCCACTAATCTTTCTCCGCGCGAAATGTAGTCTGAGGTGTCTCCTTCCCAAGTGGAGTAGGTGCCCAGGCTACTCAAACTATACCGAAGAACACCACCAGGAGGCGGACCACGACACCTTCCATCGTTTGCGTGTTTTTATAGTGTCCGCCGCACTCTCGCAAGCGAAGTCTTGGCGCGCACAAAGCTCAATTCGTAAAACTCCTTGCCAAAATTCAAAATTGAACGCCCGTCGAGATTGTATCCATCCTCCGTGTCATCTTGTAAACTTGTCCTGAACCCTCTCACGTCCATCCCAAAGAACTGTCTCCCAGATTTGTGCGCCACGCTTTGCTTCCTCCGTCGGGTGTAAATATCGGCGTGGGCGTGTATTTGGCGGCTAGATGAGGCCAGAGAATAGTTGATGAGAAGAGTGGTCATTGGAACGAGGATGTACTTGGTCGTACTTGTAGACTTGATGAGACGTGGGTAGGAGTCGAACTCGTTGGGAGCGAAAATTTGACGTGGCGGAGAATTTTGAATTATTGCCTCGTGGGCCAACTTGTCCGGTATTGCGAAATTTGACTGAACTTGGCTCTGGGAGAATATTTCACTCCCAGGTTCGTAGAGGACACCGCGTACAGGTGTTCAGTCTTGCCCTCCAGGACACACTTCATGTTGGTACATTCCCACAAACTCTTCTCTCATATACAAAAAATGTAGATTAGTCTGTGGCAGCCTTTGCGCGCATCGTCCGTGATTCTCGCAGCCCTGCAAGGAATGAAAGAGAAATGGGCGTGTGGGCCATCTTGGATGAATTGTGATGTACCGTATACTGGTTATCCAACGTCTACTCATAAGTTGCATCCATCATCACGATAGCTACGCAGTAATCTAAAAAAATCATTTAAATCATCATTATTCATTCCGCTTTTAACCTCAGTTCATCTATAATTCTGTATCTTCTCATTCCCCAGTTCAAAAATGGACTTGACAGAGTGACGTGATCAGCAAAGTCGAAGTTGGGATTTATAGCCTCTTACATTACTCCCATCATGTGGGGCGGTTAGATCAGTGGTAGTATCGCTCGCTTTGCATGCGAGAGGTCGTGGGTTCAATCCCCACATCGTCCACAGTTTTTGTTGTGCACTGGAATCATTTTGAAATATGTATTTTGGTGCCGAGGAATTGAACAATTTAATGCTGTCACCAGAGGACATTGTATTCCTGTCGTCGTGCAGCAGGAACTTAGCATTCACAGTAGGAAAATTAAAGCTGACATTAGGATGTGAAGAATCCTTGTCAACGTCTGTCGCGTGCTGCACGCTTACGGCGCATCGGGGAATGATTGGGTAGTTGGTACGGATTGACTGTACTGATTGAGAATATTTTTATAATTTAATTTCATTGTCCTGTCTGAGTCTATGACTATGAAGGATTGTCCCAGTAATAGCATCGGTGTCATTGGTAATGTATTTTACTTCCCATCATATGGTAATTGTAGGATCAGCTCAGACAACTAGAATATCTCCCCTTCTAAGTATTTCGCCGGAGCCGCTTGTGGGTAAGCCGAGCCTTGGAAAATTCTCCCGATATGTTGAAACTTGGGTGAAGCCAGGACCGCTAAACTGTGTGATATACATAGAGATGCAAGTCTCTGCACTCCGAGAGGCACTTGATGATGCTAGCTAAGCAATAGGGCTCAAAGCACTAGTAGCCATTGGAACAGCGGCATTGTGGTGGAGCTAGGAATGCAAGACTAGATAGTGCGAGTTCAGAGACTCCAGAGGCTCTCTAGTTCTAGCAGACAAAGCCTGCAAAAACTTTAGAGCTAATATCAAAGCATCTAATGGAGAACACTGGAGTAAGAGATTTAAAAATACTGTTAGAAATTGTCAAGGATTTCTAGGAGGAAATGTCTCGAAGAACAAGTGGACGATTTTGGACAAGGCTTTATCGATAGCTATGCAGGATATCGAACTCTCTTCTCAATATGAATTGATAATGTACAATATTCCGTTAACTTGGTTTAACATTTACAAGTAAGCCAATCTGTTGTAATATCAATGTGGAAACCTAAAAGCCAAAGTAGCTTTGTGGTCACCTGGTAGGTATAGGAGTTTGTAATGTGAGTAGGCAGTAGTCACACAACTTAGTGCGGTATGCCGTGTCGCCCATATGGCAGGCACGCTCGCAAGGTAATAGAAGAAAAAGAATTATCCTATTATCGAGAGATCTATTGCATACGCAAATTCGTATATATTACCAACCGACACAATCCTTAAATACAGATTCCCAAGGTTTTAGTGATCCCAAACTCCCGGTGATATGGCAACAACCAGCCACTCAATTACCGCAGGGCAGCATTTCCCGGTCAGTGCATTTCGGATACCACTGGACCTATTTGTTTTGCATCAGATTTTAATTGCGTATGCAGCTAACTAGCTATGACACAATATCAGAGAAAATATACAGAAAAGATGACTCAATTTATAGTAAGAGCACTCATGCCTCGGATTTCATTTGCAAGTACCACTGCGAAGTTATGGCGGCTTTTTCTTCACCCCAAGTCAACCCTCATCCGTGAATACCCACCCAGGGGAACGTCTCAAAAACCCTGAGTTATCCAGACATGCCTTCATCATCCACTAATCTTTCTCCGCGCGAAATGTAGTCTGAGGTGTCTCCTTCCCAAGTGGAGTAGGTGCCCAGGCTACTCAAACTATACCGAAGAACACCACCAGGAGGCGGACCACGACACCTTCCATCGTTTGCGTGTTTTTATAGTGTCCGCCGCACTCTCGCAAGCGAAGTCTTGGCGCGCACAAAGCTCAATTCATAAAACTCCTTGCCAAAATTCAAAATTGAACGCCCGTCGAGATTGTATCCATCCTCCGTATCATCTTGAAAACTTGTCCTGATCCCTCTCACGTCCCTCCCAAAGAACTGTAACCCAGATTTGTGCGCCACGCTTTGCTTCCTCCGTCGGGTGTAAATATCGGCGCGGGCGTATATTTGGCGGCTAGCTGAGGCCAGAGAATTTTTGATGAGAGGTGTGGTCATTGGAATGAGGATGTACTTGGTCTTGTAAACTTGATGAGGCTTAGGTAGAAGTCGATCTCGTCGAGAGTGAAAATTTGACGGGAAGTATTTTAAATTATTGCCTCGTGGGCCAACTTCTTTGGTATTGCGAAATGTGACTGGACTTGGCTCTGGGAGAATATTTCACTCCCACGTTCGTAAAGGGCACCGCGTACAGGTGTCAGTCTTACCCTCCGTGTTCTTCGCTTAGTTGTAATAGATAAAGAAATTAATTATCTTGATTTTGCACCTTGGACCCCACGCAGGCTTTCTTTGGAAGATGTGTAGTTCAGGTGCGATGCCCAAATTCGTAGTTTGGAACATTATCACTCAGATTTCAATTGTAGATGCTACTCGAGGTTGACCCTTTTGGAGTACACCCTCTTCCCTGCATACCTATTACAGGGTAAGGCACGGGGGACTATTCTCAACACCTGTCAGTGGTGTCCCCTACAGACCTCAAGCTCTCACTGTAAAGTCTACAGAGCCGAGATTGAGTAGCAAAGTCCTCACTTCGATGAGGATCCCAATCGCTTTCACGGTCTGTATCGTCTTCATCCATAAGCACATCCCCCTATCACCATTATCATGAAGCTAACCACGATCAGATCAGATGGTAGGGTCGGAGCCTTTCTCATCAACCACTCTTGATCATGGGGGAGAAGCCATCCGATGAGTTTCCGGAGCGTACCCAGCACCTGATACGGAGACGGTGGATTGGATCAAGTCGGCCTCGACTGTTACGAAGAAGGGAGATATAGATGAATATGCGCACCTCAGGTGGTCCCGGTGTCTAGACCTCGCCTGGCTGGGGCTGCAGGTTTTTTGAGACTTTTTCTCGTGCACGCAGTTTCCATTGCTACCATATTTTTTTTTTTGGGTAGAAGGTTCCGTGGAAACGGTGGCCGAATTGCATGGGTAAATACTGAGCTGAACGGCTATTCATCAAGGGCAATACATCTATGATCTTTCAAGGAGCACTGCACAAGGTGTGGCCTAGGTCAGAGAGTAGGCCAATGTGCTAGATAGTCGAAGACTCAAGTAGTACAATAAACACAAACAAACGGCCCAAAGTAGCATAGGTATGCAGTTAAGAAGTGAGAACGTTGGGTTCAACTCTTATCTGCACAGAAGACATGTCCCTGCAGTAGACAGCCCACGATGCCAGTGTGGATATCCGTCCCAGAACGTCAAGCACATGATCATGGCCTGTTCCGACTGGGCTATGGGGAGAGGGGATATGATGAGAAAGGCAGAGAATCGGTCATTTGAAGCGATGCTGAATACCCCGAAAGATATAGCTAGAATTAAAAAATGGATACAAAAGGAAGGAAGGCTAGAGCAGTTTTGACTGACGCTTGAAGTCGAAGCCACGATGAGTGAGAGAGGGCAGTAGTGGAAAGTGTTGAAGCTTTGTCGTTGAGTGATAGAGACAAGATAGAGGTTTATGGGTCAAGATGTACGAGATTACTGAGTGTGGATGTTAAAGTTCCTTACTATTGTTGTTATACTAGTTAGGGTTGGTTTTTCCTTGTGTTCTATGTACAAGAGGGTTGTTTACATCTACAAGTGGGCCAAATCGCTTAGGTCTAGCTAGCGGCTTTCGCCGTTCCTTTCCTTCTCCCCCGCATGGCATCACGTGCTATACAACTACTGCTCACCATGAAGTCCGAGGATCAAAAGCGTTAGATTACAACAAAAAGATGATCTCCTGCCATAAGTAAGGGAGTAGACGGTATCCGCACTAGGCATAACAGTATTAGTGCACTTCCTAAAGGTAACGCAACTTTAAAGTGTAAATAAATTGAAATGTTGTGGGGGTTTTTGCCATAAAGGTTTCCTCTTATATAAACATTATAGTTCGTAGACACCTGCTTGGGCCCATATGGCGCCAAATCGGGCTAAATGAAATCAAATTCAAACAAACACAAACACAGGGTAGAGTATAAAGAAACCTTATCTATCCGAAAGTGATTTTGTCACGATACAAAGAGGTATCACCGCGAGAAAAGGTAGTGAGTAGGTCTAAATCAACTCGGATCACCTTATTCCTACTTCAAGATGATAAATAAGCTTGTGCAGTATAACGTGGAACAATGGCCCGAATGGTGTACCACTGCACCATCCACCTTGCTGGCTATTAAATTCAAATTATAAATTCCGCACATATTAGGTGGGCTTAGTCAACAACCCTCCATTACAGTTATCCGACTCTTAAATTTTCAGATTCGCTCCACTAAGTGATTATGTTTGCCTGTTGCCTGCGCTATCTAACGTAGGCTTAGCGCAAACCTATTCTCGGAAGCAGGGGCTTTCAAGTTTCACTGAGATCATCATGAAACCTCAAGGACGAAGCGCAAGAAGTGGGTCAAAGAGCTAGATACGAGAATGGAATACGAGAATGAGATACGGGAACGATACGAGAACACGCATGGAAAACAGTATCAATGGCAGGGATAATAATTGTGTATAAAATAGCTGTTATTATCCTTTCGCATCTATAATGCATAGTTTGAAAATAAATCACCTCTGACCATAAGGTTGCCAATGTGCCTATTCTTAGACTGTGATAGTGATGTTAATTATAAGCCTAACAGCTTAGGCTTTTCTACAAAACTCTCCATTAAAAAATGGCACTCGTGGTAAGCTAGGCTCGTCAGTTAAGTTCATTACTCTGAGGGAATCCTTACAAAAACCTCGAAAATTGTATATTAAATCAAAGCATTGATCTCTTGGCCTCTTGAGTCTCCCATGTCCTCAACTTGGTCCTCAATATCAAGCGACCTTGACACAAAGCTATCCTGGATAATTTCAGACTTTTGGTGCTTATTCTCTTGGACTCCCCTTGCTAGTTGAGCTCGTGCATCTCATTGAAATTGAAATTAGCTTGCTAGTTATGAGAGATCCACCATAGTTACTAGATTAGGTTCCTAGCGAGACGTATAAAATCCCAAAAACACTTTTGGATTTAAGACCCTGTCTCGTAGGATGCTTCGGCCCAGTAGTGACACTGCTTTTCAGTCTTAGATGGATCATCAGTGTATCCTTCAAAGCCAGCGTTGGAAACCAGCAAGACCGAGCCACTACTGTCATATTCTCTGAGATTAGCAGCCTGAGCTCCCTCTTCTGCTAACATAGCAAACTGCAGTAATTTTCTCCGGAATTTCTTTGCCACGTGATCACTAATAGCATTTAAAGATGTGAGGTTGCCAAAAATTATATCCTCTAGCAATGGTCCTTGGATCGCAGGGACAGTCTTGAAGTAGTAGCCGTACGAATTTTCAATCTTTTCCATGAGATAGTAGACGTTACAGTCAACAAAGATCTCGCCCATCACTTCGGCAGCACCAGCAATGCTTCCATCTGAATTATCCCCACTAATCGGACGATTATATATTGTATTAGTGATGTATATCAAATCACGCTCCGATAGAGTGGGAAACATATTGGCCAAATGAGCCTGGAAGCCTTTCATGGTGCCACTCGTATGTGATGTATAAAGGAGACCTTCGTTTGTGCCATGGCCAACAAGGATGCTGACCCTTTTATTGAATTCCCCACTGTCAAGACGGCGAAGGGGGAAGTCAGGTACATATGAATTGCTACTATAATCAATGGTGGGACCAAAAGTGTAAGTACCGAGGGGCGATTCATAGACTATAGCCGCGTTGATGGTATAAAGAGTCTTATACGAAAGTGCACACAAATCACTTACGTTCTTGACTGGTTTCCCGGTAATAGCGCGAGCCATCTTCAAGACTGTATTTAGGGTAGCTTTAGCTTGAGACTCAACCAACGGTTGAAAAGCTGGACTCTGAATTATCGCTGATCTGAAAGGATATTGCGGTGAGTGATCAAATCGATGCAGCACCTGGGGAAAAATCTTCTTAGAAAGGGTCGGAGCTGTGATATGATGTAGAATCGATGCAGCACCAGCCTCTTCTCCCATGACGGTGACGCGAAATCTATCCCCACCAAACTTCTGGATGTTGTTTTGAATCCAGCTGAGAGCCATCCTTTGATCTGTTAAGCCAGCATTTGACATGATGCTCGGGTCACCCGAAAGGAATCCAAAAATGCCAAGGCGGTAATTTATGAGTACCAGTATGGCGCCTTGACTATTGACTTTAACACTGTCGGCCAACAATGAATTCATGTCTTGATGTGAGCTTTTATCGCCCGAGGTAAACCCGCCGCCATGTACATATACAATGACGGGGGCGAACCCCTTCTCAGGATGAGCCTCAGTGGTATCCCATACCCTTTTAGGGACAATAACATCCAAAAAGAGACAATCCTCAGTCTCATCTTCGGGTATTTGTATGGGCAGACTCAGGCTTTGAGAGCCATTTCCGAAACTAAATCCTTCTGTTGACTGATTAGCGATAAATGCCCTCAAGAAGGCTTCATTTTCCAAAATCCAATCTATGTATGTCAGCTAAGTCAAAAAGCTCTGGCATCGCTTAAATTACTTGGTGTTGCCTGAGGACACTTCGGAAATGCTGGCCCTGATCCGGCTGACATGGGACGCTCCTTGTGTTTAGAACGCTGGTTCTTAGAAGACCAAATAGGTTGGGCCAGAGAAAACCTTCCATTCGGTGTACCATATCTTATTCCATTAAAACGATATGACTGAATTAATCCTCCATCGACCTGGCTTAATTAGTGCTAACCTTGACTAATTTAACAAATGGCTTCAAACTTACATCAGGAATAGCTTGGTGAGTTAATCCGTCACCAATATTCACAGTAGGCCACTTTGCTCTGTAGGCTTTGTGAGACCTTCCTGCCTGACTGAAACCAGCGATAAAGGCTAGAGTGATGACCAAAAAATTTGTTGTGAATTGCATCGTAAATTAAAATTGTGTAAGGGAATTCTCATGATTTGTTGTAATACGATATAAAAGCTGGGTTGATCTACTAATACAACGTATATGTGTAACAAATAAGTTGCTAACGGATCGTATGATACAGGTTGATACATATGTATGTGGGTAAATGTGCAACCAAAAGCTTGTGTGTAATGGCAATGTACTACTTACTACGCTGGGGGATTTTATATCCCATAGTTCTGTTGCCAAGCTAGTAATCTAGTTCTTCCTCATTAACGTTAAGCTCAACATTATTGTATTTGTTCATAGTTATCAACGTCAAGCCTAGTGGGCTTCCGTCTTAATAAGAATCGCCACTTCGTGTTACGGTCAGATTAAGAGTAAACTCACTACTGGCCCAGCGAGAAGGAGCTAAGGGGAAGCTAGGAAAGCAGAAGGTGCCTCATTCAATTTCCAGAAGCCTGTAGCGCCATGCTAGTCGACCACTCCTAATGCTTTGGAAAGGTAGTCGTGTCTCCAAATTTAGTGGGGGTGATCTCATACTTTTAGTGCGGTAAGAGTCATAATGGAGATATATGGGCAGTCTCAGCCAACGCCACATAGCAAGTGTATGTTGCGTTTGGCCAGATTGACTTGAGCTCTGGCTCTAGCTTCCTTAGTTCCACAGGGAAATGCTTGGCACATGCTCTCCGGATCGTTTTTTAATTATCATTTAATGAGTCTTCAGCTATGGAGCTATGGCATATGATTAGTGTTATTTTTACTTCTAGGTGTTTTCAGCCTACCAGGCTATGTCACTATTTGATTGAATTACACAGGCAGGATAAAACTTCCTCTAAGTAAAACAAGAAATTATGATAATTTTCCTCAATTTAGTGTGGTAGATGACCTCCAGTCTCGTTATGCATAGTTATGCACCTACTGGACTCCAAAAATCACAATCTTTCTTACCTTCAAATATCGGTATTGTTCTAGCATAAATTCTTCCTAACATGTGAACAGTCCTTCATAGTCATAGACTCAGTATGATTAAATTTAATTCTGTTCTATTCTATTCCTAACATGTGAGACAAATCTTTGAAAGGAGAACGAAGGCTGAACACCCGTCATTGGTGTCCTCTACGATCGTGGGAGTGAAATATTCTCCCAGAGCAGAGATCCTGTCACAAGAAAGGGTGGAATGAATTTTTTGAAGGACTTTCAGCTTGAAAAAGTTATACTCGATATTTTTGTCTAAAAATCAGTCTACTGAGATTTCACAACCGTAAGAATTTTGAACAAAAAGTCACCAATATACAATTCACAAATAGACCTAGGTCTGTCTGGGGGTCGTATTCAAACAAATAACATCTCTCCAACTCCTTATATATTTGCGACAAAGTATTTCTCAGTCGATCCTACACCAGCGACCTACCTCCATACTCATCATATCACCTACCTGCATATGCCCTAATGAGGAAAGTCGTGATGGAAACTGGACGTCTACAAGGGAGGAGGAAAATGGAAGATACGCCAAGTTGGTCATATAGATCTCCTATGACGACAACAACCCAACGATACGATATGAAGGAGCAAGGCTAGAGAAACAATGAGACCTTAGATGGCATTTATATTTTGGAGTCAATAAGAATGTCAAGGGCTCGGGCGCGTGGTGGCCGAGGCTGAGGAGGAATTTGCACTACGGCATGTATACAGCGGGTTTCTGGACGTTCAGGTTTAATATGATTCAAAACATAGGTGAAGTCTGACGTGGTCCGGTCATTTTGATGGGACGAGGTATATCTGTACTTCACGGTAGTTAATCTGATCCAGCCCGGCCCCACTCATGCCTAAGCTCCAGTGAGAGTGCGATGGTAGTCACTTTACATAGCACGTAATTGAACAAAACGAAAAAAAAGTCTTGAAAAATACAATCTGTGTTTTACACAAATAGAGGATGACTCTGTTGGCTTCAGAGGTATTCATTCTCCGGACTTAATTTTTGTATACCAATAAAAGTTATGCCAACTCACACACACTATTCGACCTTCCGTAAGTACCCACCAAGAGAGATTCAAAAAACTTCAATTACCTAAACACTGGGATAAATATAGTAGGGATTCACTGCATTCTAACCCGCCATCTCCGCCGGCAAAGACGAATTCTTCACCTTCCAATTGTGCCTGTGTAATCGCTCACAATGCTCTGCATATTTGGGATAGCCAAGAAGAATCGCATCCGAATCCAAGTTAAAAACAACCTCTAGCATATCTCCATATGACGACTTCTCAATCATGCAGCACTTACAATTATCCTCTGAGCCCTCAAGCTCTTTCTAAACACAAATCATCTCGCTACAAAGACTGATAAAGGCGTCACCCTAATTGCAAACAGGAGCTTGCCTCGTTCATTACCGACCATTACCCACTACAAATTTACGACGATACGTATACCCGCAAGGAGGAAATTAAGTCATAATATACAAAGATCGGGTCATGGTTTATGGGGGACTGATGCTCTAATGGGGTTATACATCTTGAGGAAGGATAGGCGGCTGAGATGTGGTGCGAGAGGGGGAACAGGTTTCTAAAGACGATGCTGGGACTGACATTTTCGAGGGGTTTTCAACTTTGAAACATTTGTCGGCGCCAAAACCGAGATTTTCGCGAGTAAGCCAGGAGGACTTCAATTGTCGATGAATCAACGGCACTCCCCAGCGTCATGGACGGAACAAAAGAAGTTGGGCTAAGCTACCACACATCAATCACGCTCTGTTAAGACTTTTCTGACATTTCAGCACGTCCTTCAGGAAGAAGTTGGAAGCAGGCTAGAAAGGCAAAGAGTGATTTCCCGAGGTACACACAAGTCTGCAGCGCCCAGCTGGCCGGCCTCTTCGAACGCTTCAGAAGGGGCACTATGTCTTCGGATTTAGTCCTAACGTCGGTATTAGGAGAGCTCCGCACCCAGTGGTTTTTGCGATTTTTCCCGGCTACCATACACCCGCAAATGGTCATCGTTTCGTTGGCTGGAGAGGGGAGATAATGAAGGGCAAAGGGCTCCTCTAAGTGAATGATCGAATGAGGGCTTGTGAGGGGCGGTACTGTTTGAGGGGAGCTGTATGGGAGGCATAGGAGGGGATATACTACTGGTATAAGTATCCTTGGCCTGTAGGTAGAGAGGATCCGCGCATATCCTACATAGTCATAGACTCAGACAGGACATTAAAATTAAATAATAAAAAAATCCCCTCCGCCACCTCCCGCCTTAAAAGGACTAGGTTTCTAATTTTCATTATGTAATTGGGAGAACAACCCAGATGATGTACCACTGCACCATCCAAAAATCGAGGAATTTTGTTGTAGCCTGCAGCTTTAAATATGGAGTCTTGGTACGCTTAAACCTCAAGTTGAAAACTCCCTAGCAAAAGTCGAAGTTTCATGTCCATCAAGACTGCATCCATCCTCTGCATCATCTTGTGAACTTGGCCTGATCCCTCTCATTTCCACCCCAAAGAACTGTCTCCCAGAGATGTGCACCAAGCTTTGCTTCTTCCTGAGTGTATAAATACCGGCGTGGGCGTGTATTTGGTGACCAGCTGAGGTCAGACAAAGTCAAGAGGAGGTGTATTCATTGGAATGAGGATATACTTGGTCTAACCCGTAGACTTGATTAGACTTAGACAGGAGTCGGTCTCGTTGGGAGTGAAAAATTGACGTGGTGGAGAATTTTGAATCATTGCCTCCTTTTTTTTATATAATTTAATGTGTATTTAGGTATTTAGGTATGACACATGACCAGTACTATGTATACATGTAAGATGACTCGCTTGACGTTAGAGACACTCATACTCTGGATTTCATTTGCAAATACCACTATGAGGTATATTTAGCTTACACATGCAGTCGATCCTTCTCTGTAAGTACCCACCAAAGGGAAATTCAAAATCTTTGATTGTCCAAGCATACTAGCGCCGCGAGAAATGTGGTTCAGTTTTACCGGATTCGAATCGGCGGTCTTCTGTCACGAGTGGGATACGTATCCTGGCTATCCGGACCTTGCTTGAGAAGCCGGCGAAGAAGATGTACCACTGCACCATCTAACCATAGCGGTGTTCACATTGTTGCCTGCACTGTGAATCATTACCTCGTGGGCCAAATTCTACCGTACTGCGAAATTTGACTGAACTTGACTGTGGGAGATTTTTTACACCCAGGTTCGTAGAGGACACGGCGTACAGGTATTCAGTCTTGCCCTAAGCTTGCCTCGCGGCAGAGCATCGACGAAGGATTTTGCGTACCATCTGACTTGATTAGTGGGCTTTCTCTAAACTTTCCGCACGTACATTTGAAGTCCCAGAATTCGATGTACACAAGCGATAGCACGGAGCACCATGTCCGAAAGGGCAAATGTGAGATGAAGCTCAGGCCACTGGATGTGAGGGCTAGTCAATACTCTTGCAAGGATATCCAGCCGTTGTGGAATACCCTAGCAGCAGTCCCAGCGAAAATGGCGGATTCGCTTCACCCGCTCCCGGGTAATTCGAAATGTATGTGCGATGGACTGCGAAGCGAGAGTTCATGTCGGTCGATGCCTAAGGGGGTCGTATCCTGCAGGAAGTACCCGCGCCGATACCAATGCTTCAACTTGTTCACAACACGACCTTGGGCCTGGAAGCAATTCACCGGTGATCTACCATTAAACGATACTCTAGTGACGCTGGCAGATTACTTCTGTTACCCCTATTGGTCTAGACTCAGCTGGATATGTAAGTTACAACTGCCTACCCTACGACCTCCGTTTAAGAGGCCGCTTCTAATCTATCATCATACGATAGCCTTTTTCCCAAAATGATATGAAATATCCTGCAGATCAGTCCCGACCTTTCAAGACTTAGCCTCTGTGCAGAAGCAAACAATAGATCAGTGCCGAAAAGTTTCCAATTGTTAAATCGTAGAAAATTCTCCACTGACTGCATGGCAACACGTCATGGTCGTTCCGGTCAATAGACCAAAATCCAACCGTTTAAACAGGAGAAAATATTATTCCGACGGAGATATTGAGTCGCCACTTGCATGAGGCTAGCCGTGGCGCGGACACTTGACAGCGTTTTGACTTTTTGCAAGTTTGTCGCTTATCTACATCTGAAAATACTGAGATCACCCGCAGCCATGGCTACACAACCCGGGCAAAAGTATGCTCTGCAGAGACACGCACGATATTGGGAGTTTTCATATCGGCGACCCATTCCTGGTCCATGGTGATACTAGCTCGGATACTAGTATGACTCACGAACTGGCCTGTGGCTAGTATAAGCCTGAGGAATCTAACGGCAGCTGGCTACTGTTGCTTTTTCGGCAGAGTAAAGCTCATTCGTAGAGTAGTATGCCGTAGGCATTAGACATCCTGGTGTCTTTCGAAGTGGCCTTGTTCAAAAAATTGGATGTGGAACGGACGCGGAAGTTACATCCGCCTTGATTGCCTCTTGCTTTCAATTCGTTGGAGTGCGTAACTCGGTAACATTCGAAACCCAGCAGCGAACCAAAACGCTAACTAGCTGTCAAATTCTTTCGATCCGGTAAGCTCCTACATGATAGCCCGAATTAATTCTGAAACGAGAAACTTTATGTCAGCAAATTGGGGTTCTTGTTAACCCTGCAATTACTTCAAGTAGCTCACTTACATCTGTTACCCAACACTAGGAGTTGAGAGCATACTCGCGAGAAACTTTAGTCTGTGTAACACAGTGAACTACAGAGCGCAAGCAGCTTTGCGTGAAAAGATTCATCCAAGGTTAATACCTTGCACTATCCATGTGAACGACCATTTGGCCGAATGTCTAGTCATTTTCAAAAAAAAGAAGTACTCTAAATAGGTCAAAGAATACACTAGACCACTTCTAATTCTGTGCAAACCCAGGAGGCTTCAACGTTCACCTGTATCTTCTCTACGGACCAATCCATTCAAAATCATGCGTCATAGAAAGGGGCAATTTACTCCCAGTGATTGGTCCATATCTTCAGGCTATTCAGATACAAATTATCGGCTGATCGAAGGCGTCTGGCTGAGAAATCATGTGTTTGCTGCTCATTTCATATCTGTGATGCATTCTCGGGGTTCCGGGATCTAGCTGTTCGGGATCAGCAGAGGCACATGATATTAATACCTCGTTTTTTTGGCTCAAATTTGGGAATCTCTATCAGGTCTGGGGGGGGAGGCCGCTTGGCTGTTGCCCATTCAGTAGTGATCCATGCTTTCTCCTGAGGAACCTTCGCCGTCCTGAAGCCGCTGAAGGTATTTGAAAGCTGGAAACAAACGTCGAAATTCTCCATGGTAATAATCAATTTATTCAGTTCGACCTCACAAATTCAGTCGCTTCTTGGATAGTAGCTGGCACGACGCGATATCGGGCCAACTTCCCTCCCGATTATCTCTCACCAAGGAGGGTTGGTGATTATTACCGGTGAATGTCGTGGCCTGCATCTACCGCCATTAGTTGCTACGCATACTAAGACTCGTGTGAGTTTGTTCCCCAAAATTCCCTCTCGGGCAAATCTTGCATGACTGGGTCATGTCAGCATCAGATCCCGGCTGCTTTCGACCATGGCCGCCGCATGTCACGAGAGGCTTGGCGCGTCGATATATATCGTCATCCCGTGCTACATGTCGATGGGATGCCAGAACCTTCTGGGATCAAGGATATGAGCAATCTTGGGTGGTGGACGAGGACGAGCGCTTCGTCTATCTCCGTTTTTGGTGGCTCGGAACGTTGATGCGGGTCAGTGGCTGTATACAAATTTCATCGCTGGATTCCTTGACACCACCCGGATGGAAGCCTAACATCTCATCCTTTCTTCGTCCCTAAACCTCCGAGTTGTGAATAGACATGAAATCTATTCTGAAGTCTAGTTATTTATGCTACACTGAATCAAATCTTACAGATATCGTCTGACAATTGTAGTGGCTACCAAACACACTCGGACCCTGCCCCGGACGCTTGGATTTTGACACTCAATGGCGCACGGCAATCTCGCTCTGGATGATTTCAAGCATGTCACGAGCCGGCAAAATCTTGGCATGCAAGGTGCTCACCGTCCTCGAAGGTGCCAAGTGATCCATGGAAAAGCCAGGAGCTCTTCAGTCACCGATGTTGTCCCCGTTAAAGTTTACAATTGTTAGTCGCCTACATGGTCTCCATTTTCGCTTTTAAAAGGGCGAGGCAATTGGCATCGTTCGGGCCCTGTAAGACTCAAGGCAGGTGGGGATAGCCTATATCAGGATGCCCGCCTTAAAGTAAACTAGCTCCGTACCTAATAAAAGCTTGTCCGACCGCGAGTCCTGTCACATGGCCAATCTAGCAGCCCAGAACTGCTGAATCAAAGAAAAATTACTTGCCATCATGTAGACTTAATCTACCCATGCGGTTATCATGGCCATAAATTTGAATACAATATGAAAAAACAATATATGTGCCTATTCCCTTAACAAGCTACGCACAATTAAGACTAGCTCGTGCAACTCCTAGCCAAGAGCAATGTAAAGGCAGAGCGATAAGTTAGAATTAAATCATTATATTCTCCTGATTTGGCGCCTTGGGGCACATGCATGTTTCTTCAGAAGATACGTGTTTTATGTAGAATGACTTAATTTGACGTATGGAATATTAACACTCAGATTGTATTTGCAGATACTACTCGGGGTTAACCCTTACGGTGAATAATCTTTTCCCTCCATACCCACCACTAGGAAAAGCGTGGAAACCCCATGTCTGTCTGAGAATGCTTTCGTCGCCCTACAAATACGATATCATCGCGAGAGAATGCGGTGTGTTGATCTCACTGGATTAGACCCAGCTTTCTCCTGTCTCAAATGAGGTAGGTATTCAAGCTACTCAGAACCTATTTTTGGAGAACGGCCCGGATGGTGTACCATTGCACCATCCAACCGTGATTGATTAAAAGGTTTGAGATGTGATCAGCTTCATACTTGACTCAAATCTCCTCCACCCACCCTCGACCAGGGTGTCAAAAACACCCTTGAATCTTTTGGTCATAGCTTTTCCTTCGATAACTAGAGCGTAACTCCTGGAGTGGTTTGAGTGGTTTGTTTATTGTACTACTTGAGTCTTCGACTATCTAGCACATTGGCCTACTCTCTGACCTAGGCCACACCTTGTGCAATGCTCCTTGAAAGATCATAGATGTATTGCCCTTGATGAATAGCCATTCAGCTCAGTATTTACCCGTGGAACTCAAACACCTTTTCCACGGAACCTTCTACCCAAAAAAAAAAATTATGGTAGCAATGGAAACTGTGTGCACGAGAAAAAGTCTCAAAAAACCTGCAGCCCCAGCCAGGCGAGGTCTAGACACCGGGACCACCTGAGGTGCGCATATTCATCTATATCTCCCTTCTTCGTAACAGTCGAGGCCGACTTGATCCAATCCACCGTCTCCGTATCAGGTGCTGGGTACGCTCCGGAAACTCATCGGATGGCTTCTCCCCCATGATCAAGAGTGGTTGATGAGAAAGGCTCCGACCCTACCATTTGATCTGATCGTGGTTAGCTTCATGATAATGGTGATAGGGGGATGTGCTTATGGATGAAGACGATACAGACCGTGAAAGCGATTGGGATCCTCATCGAAGTGAGGACTTTGCTACTCAATCTCGGCTCTGTAGACTTTACAGTGAGAGCTTGAGGTCTGTAGGGGACACCACTGACAGGTGTTGAGAATTATCCCCCTGAAACTCCTGGATGTGTGTAGTGATGAGCAGCGTAGAATTGCATGTATCGCAAGACGTCTCGCAATTAAAGCAACCCCAAAGCTTTGTTTAGGCGTTTAGGGAAACTACTCCACCAATTATTTGTCATGGCTAAATGGCTGAATACACCTTGATCATTTCGACAAGCGGGAACCAATTCCCACAAAGGAGCAAGTCAATTTTCTCTAATCATGTCAGCCCTGGAGATCTCATTCGTCCCCTGCTGCTACAACGAACCGGCCATGGAGTCCAGGAAAATTGAAGCAGCCTCGAGACTTCTGGCCGAAATCTTGCATGTAAGAGGATGCTAACTCGAGCCAACAAGAGAATTTGAAGATCGAAAATTTTTACATTCCCACAAACGATGCGTAAAGAAAAAAAAAGATTCATGGTTCACTCGGTTTCCCATTAGCTTCATCCTAGGCCCTACTTTGAGCCGCTCCGTGTGGAAGGATAGATCATAGTGGATCTTGATGAAACAGAAAAATGCCGAGCGAAAATATAATTACTGTCCTACTCTACTCCGTTACCTGATTTTGGTACTTACTCCGGCGGGCTAGTCAAGAAGCCGTAGATATCTCACATGGAGCCAGAATTTCATGGTAGCTTAGAGGTACACCCCTTGCTTGACCAAAGAATACGTCCATGTAACCTAATGATGAGGCACTACCAAATCTTCAACGGCATTATTTGCTATAGGAAATTCAGTAGCCAGGCGTGAGATGCCGCTTGATGCTCGCCTCGCTCCCAGCTATCGGGAGGATTAACCTTTCTACCCCACTTGCGCCCTCCCCAGAAAAGTACAAATTTTCAAAAACGACTCACGTGATTGGGAGGTTTAATGTGAGGCTCGACCTGCGCTCAGGGTAGGTGCCTTTTAATCGACTTCACGGCAACAAGAAGATACTGCCAAAATCCAGCAACGATGCTTTTGATCAGGCTCAGGATGTCAATTGAACTAGATTGACTGGGACTACTGAGAACAGAGTGTAAATAGCCAAGGGTTTTTAAATACTTTTCGGGTAACCAGTCTCATGTTAACTTTGAAGTTTGTCATGGTCACTAACCTAGCTTCTACTAATTACTTCATCGTCCTATTGAGTCCATGGCCACAACGAAATATGACTTCATTCTATCTACAGGTAGGTAGTGTATTTACCCGGGGCATTGTATACTCTCCTATGCCTTCACGGCTTGTTTCCGGCAGTAACCGCCCACCTATCTTCTATTGAGTGCAGGCAATTTACACTGCCACGGCCTATATCACGGCGTCTCCTGCAGAACCACCGCGAGTAGGAAGAGGCTGCTTACCCAGCTCGGACTCAGCTTAAAATTATTTCTAATAGACATATGCTGATCAGGTTGGATGAAAATTTCAAGTATCCTGATTTGGTGCCCTATGGGCGCACGCAGGTATTTCTGGCTGAGCATTTGCCTCGAGCGTCACATGATGACGTCTACAAAACCCACACTCGGAAGTCATTCCCAAATGCCTCCCGAAGTCGGCTCTTGCGGCATGCAACCTCTAACCTCATTACCCTAAATATTTAATGTGACCGTGAGAGGATGCTGTGTGTTGGCTTTACCGGATTCGAACTAGCTTTCTCCTGATTCGTGTGGACTTTGTGTCCTCGTTGCCCAGAGTCAGATTGGGTTAATTTCCCGGTCGGATCACCACTGCACCATCCAGCCCAATCGATTGGGAAAATCAACAGATTCGTCACGGATGTCAAAGAAACTTCGTTCTTCAAACATATCATTCCTGCTGCATTATTGCGTCATCAGCGGTGCAATGGAACGTGCACAGGGTGGGATAAGGAGACACCCTCCTTACCCATTCTAATTTTACTACTCCGACTGAAAGCCATTTTAGAATAGACCAATAAAATTATTACTACCACTACCACAGACTGCATAATTATTAATGACTTGGTAGAGAATGCAGTTCCCTTGAGTGATGGGGCCATTTAAGTTTTTACAAACTTGTTCTCATGAGTAGGTGCTCATAAAAGTTCCGGTTAGTTACCAGGAAAAAGTGCAAGAAAGTCATAGACTCAAGTAGTACAATAAACACATCAAATTACCATCAAAATCCTTATAATTTTGGTCGCATCTACTTGGTGCAGTTGAAGCGACAAAATGCGAGGTTAGGAATGAGTCGCGCCAATTTTAAAGCTGTTGAATCAAGAAGAAATTATCGTCACATTTCTATAGCTTCTATTGTGACTGATAACAGGCTTTATCAGTCGTTACCAGTTGATAACTCACATTAATAATGAAGCGGTGAGCGTAATCATCAGAAGCAATTCAGAAATCTAGGGGTCTTTAGCTAAAAACAGTGTTACCTGTAGTATTTGTACATGACTGCGAATTTGCTGGCGACGATTTTGTCGATTGAGTCATTAAAACGATCTCGACCGAGAGTAGTTAAGTTTGGTAGTAGAAAAGTGGACAAGCCAATATTTAATGAAAAAGAGATATTCTCTCACGCGCGTGGATCAGTTTCTAATGAGAGTATAAGGTGGTCATGAATGACTTTAATTATTCGATCAAACTTAGCACACACTTATTAATTTTTGATTGGGTAAAATATATCTTGTAATTCGTACAAAGTTGGCTTCAATTTTGCTACATAATTTTCATATGTTAGCTTTATTCTATACGTTGTGAAGGACCAGATTTGATATCATTTGAACTGGGTGCCCTGCTTGAAAACAAGCTCTGGCCATCATTTTGCTAAAGCTAAAGTTATTCAAGAGGGCCTGAGGTATATGTTCTGCTAAAGAGGGATAAATTACAATGTTGCCTCTTAAAGGCCCAGGTTAAATGTAGATATATCGGTAGAAAAGTTCAAGGTTGACGAATGTGTGTTTGAGAGTGAACTTGATCCAAAAGGCCAGTAAGATGTACGTACCAAACATATTCATAAATTGATGACTGTGAGCTTTAACTTTTCATGCAATAATGTTACCATATTTTCCCTATATATGGGTCTCTTGAATCATGCGCTTTCCCTCAATTCGAGTCACATCAGAATCATCGCTCGTAGACAGCATGAAACTACAAAAATAAAATCGCTCGCCCCATTGTTTAGTCCCCGTCTACCCCATTTTCTTAGTCATCATTATCATCGATCAAAAACATAAAGATTGAGTCATTTACTGCTCCATATTGGAAGACCTACGCCATTCAAGAGTATAAAGCCTACGGAGTAAAGGAACGTGGATTTCCCACCGCAAATGATGAAATAAAGGCTTTTTGTAATGGAAGTTGTGACGAGCAATAATGATATCATCGTACAATTATATCTGAACGCGAGAGCGACTGACATGCATTTTATCAAGTTCAAGTCTCGGTTCTCACTTGACAACCGAAATTTAGATTGCGTATTATTTTGACATCGGCCTTTGCCAAATGACTTCGGCATTGAAATGTGTGGTAGCCGTCAAGAATACCAAGTAGATGAGCCCAAGTCGTTAATCAGGGTTGGAGGACCCTACAGACCAGTTTTACGAGACATATTTTGATGCGCTTGCCCTCAATTTGCGTTAAGGTGAGAGACTTATGCTGGTCTTGGCCTAAAATAAGGTGCAGGAGAGAACCATGATCAGCAAATATAGACGCCAGACTGCCGTCTTTGAATTGAGCCTTGAGCCCTTGCAGTGAAGTGGTTTGCCTGAGTTTCTAGACTGACCGACATCAGGTGTACGGCTGAGTGAAGGATCAGCTACTTATCCGTGACAAATCAATAAAATAAGGGATGAACCTACTGGACCAGATACTGGACTTCTCCAGCATGTAAGCTATCACTTTCAAAAGTTGGCTACCCCATCCACCGTCATCCGTATTCAACAGTCTCAGTTGCGAATCTGCATGAGCCATAGAACCCATACCAGAGAGATCTATATTCAGGAAACTCTCAACGCCGTTCAGAAATTTTTGAACTTT
Organism: Blumeria hordei DH14; assembly: GCA_900239735.1. Classification (NCBI taxonomy): domain Eukaryota; kingdom Fungi; phylum Ascomycota; class Leotiomycetes; order Helotiales; family Erysiphaceae; genus Blumeria; species Blumeria hordei. The sequence goes on from OENG01000023.1 coordinate 4,894,175, forward strand.
TGCAAGGAGATTAATGTCTTCCTCTTCCAACAGCATAGCAGTCTGAACCTGGTTCAAATCGATTTCATCTTTTCCTAGTATGCCGAGGTAGATCCCAACTCTATCCTGCACAGACGCTATCCATTCTGCAAGTATTTGTGCTGAATCGAATACACAAAGGGCTGAATACAACGGGAGATCCCGACCAGAAAATTCTGCAAACTTGACGCCGAACTTTTCTGAATTAGGAAGAGAATTCACCGCTATGAATGCAACCTTTCGAAGATGGCGTTCGCGAGAACTATAATGGCCCGGCTGTGGCACCTGACCCCTACTTAGTGATGTCCGGTTAGTTGTGCGTGGTGGTAGGGATATTGAGGACGAGGTAACGAAGTTTGGGGTATGGCATGAAAGATCCAAGGGTTCAGAGGTTAGGTCGTTTGTTACAGGAACATTTCCAAGGTCATGATTAATACCTGTGGAAAGTGACATTTGTTCGACCACTCCATCCCAATCCCTTTGCCAAAATTTTTCTTTGATCCGCGAGAAGTTCACATTGAGTCTTATGTAAGCAAGGTTGAGGAGGGGAATACTATCGGCTACAAGAGGACCGATACCGTGAGGACTTGATCGCTCGTGACTGTTCTGGGCATTACTGTCCCAGACTGCTTCCCAGGCCTTGAGAGCTGGCTCGAGATTTCGACATAACTTTTCGGTCTGTTCCGATGTCCAGACAGTATTTTGGTGATATTCCTGGCTTATTTCCCAAATAAAATTATGTACTGCATTGATCAATATAAGGCAGCCAAAAGCGCTGAGCTTTAGATCACTCGAATGCGTGTCACTTTGGATGTTGTTCCTGAACAATGAGTTCCAGCGAAATTCTTGCCGCTGTTCGTGGCTATCTTCGCTTGCTCGGATTAGATCTCCGAGTGACTCATGGAACGTAAGTTGATGATGCTCTGCCATTGCAGCCCCGCCTTTCGAGTAGAAACTTCGCGCGTTGTCAGCAGTCCAAAACTCTTCGTCACAGGGCAGATCAAGAGTCATTTCTGAATTCATAAGTATGGGGGTGTGATTGTAGAACATAACCAGCAAACTTGACATATGATAGGCGAAATAAATCGTTCGCTTGCGCTCTTCCATACATTTCCAATCATACCAATCTTGATGTTCCTCAGATGTCTCGCTTTTTATATTAGGATATCCCCAATCATCAGAGAATGCACAATCATCTACCTGTAGTTCTGGTCCACGTGAGCGACACCGCTCATACGGTCGAAGAAGGTCGGCAACGCAGGATAGGTTGACAATTACGCCAGGTGAAATTGTTGTTCCGTCAGAGATCTGTTCACCACAGTGATGGCAATATAATAAGTTCAAGAGCATCGCTTGAACCAAGATGATCGGTGGATAGAGTGTACTTTGTGAAGTAGTATCCATACCAGATTTCTCACTGTCCGTTGCCGGTGAATTCAACTTAGTTCTATCTTCCATACAGATCTGTATCATCTTTTGAGTAGATTCGAAGAGGTCGTGAGCTATTACGCGCTCCATTTCGTAAAGTGCACCGATAGCCGCCATAGCAAGGAGAAGGCAACAGCGAGCGCTAGAGACAGTGGCGGTGCGATTATTTCCGGAGCTAGATTGACTGTGTAGATCAAAAGAAAGAGTTGGTATATGAAGAAAGGGCATATGAGGGTTAAAGAAACGAATATAAGCGGCGACGTATCTTTGGAAATCCTGTGTACTAGGAATAGAACGATGAAGTTCGTTACCTTTAGAATCTCGACTCCCAAATGATATAGTTGACGGGAGACCCCCGGGGCCGAACTCGAATCCCGAAACACATTTAGAATTTGACTGGAGGGTATCAATCAATGTTTGTCGGCTCACATCAGTGATTGATACTATGGGTAGTATTGATGGAAGATTACAAGTCACTGATACGGGTGTTTCAGGACCAAAGCTGATTTGGTGATGGTTTGAAATTCCAGACATCAAAGAAGGGCTCAAAGCTGTGTGGGACGGGTGTGGTAGAGGTGGGGTGGAAAAATAATGTTCATTTCCATTCTTTCGAGAAATACTGTGTGGGGACAATGGACCCTGACTCATTAGATCATGGAATCCAGCGTTTCCCATTTCAAGAGAAAACTGAGATGGTGTCATCATCTGAGGTGCCAGCATAGAATGCGGCCACATAGATGCTGAGGATGCAGCTGGATTGTTTGAACCATCCAGCATAATCTCACTAATTCCACTCTGGCTTGCAGTGCTGATAGCTGAGGGCGATGAACCATCAAGAGCATGATCTTGGAGGTCCTGGAATGAAAGCTGGTGATCGAAACCGTTGAGCCAATCAAGATTTTCATCGAATTGCTGACTGTGAATATCTCCTGTCAAACTCTGGTGGTATAGAGTATTTGCATCCAAAGCTACTGAATGAGGTGAATCGTTATAGTGGAGAGCATTTGGGTTAATTGTTGAGTTGGGCCCGTAAATAAGTCCTTCATAGTCGAATTCAGGGTTGAAACCACCTAACAATGGTGCTGTCCGTAGCCCACTGGAATAGCCCAGAGAAGGGGAGTTTTGTATCTCAAGTTTGGGTAGCCCAAGGTTAATCGCTCGTTGCCCAATTTCCGAAGAGATGGAGTTGTAAGGATTATAATTGTTTGATAAAGGAAGCTCGGCAACACTAGAATGCCTGTTGTGTGAATGCATCAGTCTCGATTGTACAGAAGCTGCTGCCGTTGCAGCATTCGCAGAAGATGTTGTAGAAGTTTGAGTCCCTTCGATATGACTAATAGTATTAGCTCTTGGCCTCATTACTGCATTCCCACTATTTGCTAAGGAATTTTTGCGCACTCGGCCAGGAACTCCAGCTGTTGTACTTGTTGCACTCTCTCGACGGTTACGAGGGCGAGCTAGCGGTGTTGTAGTCATGTGAAGCTTCTGCTGATGCCGAAGGAGCAGGTCGCGTCGGGCAAAGCATCTTGCACATTCCGGACATTCGAATGGCTTTTCTTTTGTATGGGAACGTTCATGACGTTTCAGGTGTTCTAATCGAGCAAAACATCTTTGACAGGTCCCACATACGTGAGGTCTCGGTTTATCGGTTTTTGGCAAGGGAAAGTTGTGATTAACGAGGGGATTTTGAAGTTTGGAGCTCGCCGATTCGACAACTAGGAAGAAATCAGTGGCTGCTTACCATTGAGTTGACCTGACAGGGTGGAGAGAAGAACTAGAGGAAGCTCGTACCGTCTTTTTCGCCTGTCATCACCCCGCCATTAGGTCTAGCACCGTTTGATGATGGTAACGCAAGCATCTGATCAGTTGCCAGCTCGTTTAATGTCGAGCGATTGAGTTGTGGAAGCGGATAGTGTTAGATTTTACATGCTCGACCTGATCGATTAAGCTAATGAGCGACGAGTCAATGAGATTTTCGGATTGTGGAGTGTCGAAGGTGAGTGTGAGTGCGTATTGTGTGAATAGGTGAGAGAGTTGACAGTGATAGTGTGTGGCTAAGTGAGCGCGTGAGAATTTTGGTGAAGATGTGATGGTTAGAATATGATGCGCTTAGATCGGTAAAAAGTTGCGTCAAGTACAGAAGATAATCTGGGATTGAAGAGGGACGGCAATAGAGGAAAATGTATAATGCGGATTTTCAGTGCTGCCAGATAGGGTACGGACAACTCGACTTTTCTTGAATTGGGGCCTTCCAATGACTGATGTCCAGGTGGGTCCGACTTTTGATGCGAGTTGCAGAATTGCAAGCACAACAGAGAGAAGCAGTCCAGCAGGACGCTGACTCCTCCCACAGCTAGCAGTAGAGCGATGAACTTTTTCCCCAGTACCAACGCGAGATTTGTGAGAGGATATTTGAAGGGCCAGGAAGCAGGTATGCAACTTGTCTCATCCACTCATAATTGACGAGCATGTATCCTGAATGAAGCAGTGGTGTTAGGCTGCTGAGGTCAGTAGGGTTTTCAGGTTGCAGAGTACCTGTCACTATTGATCAAGATGGATCGGCTCTATGAGACACGAGGAAAGATTCAAATTTCTTTTAGCCCGAATAACGCTCACAATTTAGCTTGGCTTCTGAATCACGATGCTGAAAAAAGGCGTGGGGCCACTGTGCAAAGATTATGCATACATGTAAACTCTTGAACTAATAATAACCCGCCAGCAGTTTTGTCTGGCAAGAGGACCACGTGCTCCGCTAGGTTCAATTTGATATCCTCCTTTTCATGTGCATCTAGGTTTCTGCTTCCTCATTCTACTATTGTTCACCTATTATTAGCCTCAGAGCCGATAGGCCATCGCCGAAACTTTCATCAACCCGACCCCGCCACCGACTGCAGCTTCTAAAATCGTCTGTTTCAGAGATTTTTCAGCATATCAGAGGAAATCAAATTTCAACCAATGTCTCTCCCGATCCCGACTCCGCGCCAAACAGGGATTGAAGCATCTCACGATTGGCTTCAACCCAAGGACCGGCCGGAGGCGTCGGTCGTCAGGCAATTTCTGCTCCATGCACACCCTGCAAAACTTCTGCACTAACCTCGAACGTCTGAACAGGGAACCGGCAGCCAATCAATGACCCCGTCGTCCCGCTCAGCGCCGAATGCAGTGCTCTGCATCAAATATGACAGTTTAAGTCAGGGGATCCCCACCAACAACATGCCACACACCGTGGTTAAGCGAAGGCTGCTAACTACATAACTTTATTAAAACCATTGTGCAAGATCCGTTGTCACTCATAGGTTGATGCGAAGGATATTTCACAATTATGCCGGAAAATCTAAATTCATGTGAGCATGTGCCGTGCTTGGTGCAGCGAGTCCTAACAGCGTTCGACTTGATAGATGTCAAAGGCTTTTCCTATTTATCTTTTTTTGCATCACATTGACTCGTACCGGAACTTATCCCCCAGTTCGGCTTGAATATGGTATCTCCGACCACCGTATCAAGGAATTCCCGGAAGGGTGATGGCTGACGTGATGATTCATTTTGCATGGCTCGGGAGGTAACGCAGAGCATTACGCCGATTTAGGCCACACAATGCCATCAGCAAGATATACAATTTGCAGCTGCCATACCGTGAATCGCATTCACAGTTCCATTTAACCATCACGCACTCGTCATCTTGACGGCTCCCATCCAAAGCTCTTCCACGGTTAAGCTTGGGAAGAAAGATTGATCTGCCATGGCTATGCAATCTTTGAACTCAAAAAGACGGCCAATCATGTCGATGACGTTGAAATGCAGATCAAAAGGCCAGCCTTGATACCACAAGGCGTAGCTTTGTTCGACGAGTCAATGATAGCGCATAATTTAAATGTGATAGGAGTTCTTGAGGGCCGGGAGTGCATCATTCGCTCCTGTATGCGACTACAAACAGCTACAGCTGGCTAAATTGGGACTAAATCAATTACCACGGTCGAGGCCCAATTTTGCGCCAATTGACGGTATATACAGAATACTTGTCATTAAAGGCAGTATGCCATTCATGTATAACATGTAATCCACTCTCTTCTCGACATTTTTTGCTCATGCCGGATTGTAGGAGCTGGTGTAGCTGCCTGCCGAGAGTTCAGACTACAAGCTAAGCTAGCTGAAGAAATTCTTGGTAGAGGGGATGAATATTCCAATTGACGGAATGGAGCTTCACCTTGGCTGCTGCTATGGAGCCAGCAACAGGGATAATAGGCAGTGTATGGAAGTCTAGGTTATCCTTAATTCAGACTCGGATTATCTCCAGCCCCCTAGATATCAGCTGTATAATGATTTGTTAGCCAGACTTAATATGTGACTCGTCATCGGGTTATCCCATTGTGCAGCCAAGCCCTTGTTCTTAGCGACCAGCATCGCTTATGGCATGGTCTGTGTTTTGAGGCGACCCTCTAGTGGTAGCAAAGAACAACGTCGAGCGTGAGACAGGTAGATGGAACAAGAACCTGTCAACCCTCGTACGTCGTAGCGTCAGGCTAAACGGGCCAGTGATGTCACGTCAATCTTTGGTCGCTACCAATCCTTCATCATCTCGCTCAGGTGCAGCCGAGAGGACGACTCTTGGCTGAATTTGATACGCTTAGATGCTTCGCTTCGTGAAGCTCTGACCCTCTCTAATATCTGGACTTGGGGAAGGAGCTTGCCTATTCGAGCTGGCCTTGTTGCTGAATTGTCAGTCTGTGCTTGCATTCAGTGTGGACCACATACCTCCTTGTTCTGCATGGGCAAAATCCTTAGCAAAGCTTCGTGGCCCTTTGTCGGATAAAAAAGCCATAATCTTGGTTGAGGCCAGGGCTTTGTAGACGTGTGAATTCCTTGCACACCGCGTCCCAGAGAGGGAGAGACGAAAGAGAAGTATTGGCCTCATCCGTTGTTGTTTATTAAAGTGCTAGGTACATGTCACCCATCGAAATCCTAGTGGGGCCTTAGTGTCAGTAGGGCCGGGCCGGATCAGGTTAACTACCGTGAGAGCTCAAAATATGCCTCGTCCCACCCACAAGGACAGAGCCATACTGAAACTCATCCACGTATAGAATTATGACAGCTCTAGCAGCCCGG